>CM070745.1:11176010-11528510 GCA_036346245.1 Bonia amplexicaulis | reverse complement strand
CTCAATTAATTTTTATGTCAAAATCACTCAACTTTTTCTATCATTAGATAAATATCCAACCTGTCAGTTTTCCTCCAATCCTATACAACTCCTCCCTAACCCTATGACACCCACACCCTAGTACGGGTCACCACTAGCCCCAACTCATATGCCTCCTCCCTCCTCCTCATGGCGTGGCCACCAATGTGCTACCATCGCCTCCATCGCCATAGTGGCCATTGACGTCCACCCGCCTCTTCTTCCAGCATCGCACCCACATAGTCTTTTCCACCACCTTCTCACACCTTCTTCCCTATCTCCAATAGCTCAACGCTTCCGCCCCATTCTAACTCGCCACTCGGGATCTCATCCCCCCACCCACCGCCGTCAACCACCGCCCTCCTCCGTCCCGTGGCCGACATGCTACCATCGTCGTCACGATGCACTACTGTCGTCGCCCCCTCCGTCCCTCTAAGCTTAGGGCTCTAGCGAATCCTAAGTCTAACTGGTTAACTCGAGTCTTAATCCGACGGCGGCGGGAGACATCCTTCCAGAGGGGAGGAGGGTGAGTTCGTCGGAATACAAATCTCCAAGCCAATCCGTACTTTAGATTTTCAACTGATTTTGAAAAAAAAAGTCAACAATTTGCCAGGAAACTCACGGTCGAGCAGTCGAGCGGATCACGGCGGAGGGAGCGAGCGTCGCAGCAAACGGGCCGCGGATTCTTGCTAATCCCCATGGAGTAGAACGTGCGCTAGCCCTCCTCTTACCAGCAACTCACAGCCACGCGCGCGCGCCTGCCTGGCCGGCCGGGGTTCGGTCAGGCGATTGATTCCCATCGGCTGACGAGCCGACTGACGGAGTGACGGGTGTCGGGAGTGCATTGCATCGTCTAGCAGCAACTCTGGCGTATGGCTTGGCACTTGGCAGCAGCACAGATAAACGCCCGAGCAATCCGACCGACGCGCGCGCGGCGTTCGGTTCGTTCGGTGCGCTTCTACATGGGCCGGTGCCATGGTCCTTAGCACCAGCTGTCCTCCTGCCGCTAATGGTCTCCGTGAGAGAACCTCTCTGCTTTCACGGGCCGAGCCGGAAACACAAAGCTCAGCCCGCAACGCGAGCCTTTAGCCCTTTTTACGTGCCCTTGCGCCGGCCGCCGCGCGCAGAACGGAACCCCTCCGGCCGCCGCCGTCTCGCTCGCCACCCACCAAGCTCCCTCGAAGCGCCCGCCGCTCGGAGAGACGCGCTCGCGTCATGGGGCGGCCGAAGGGCGGCGCCGCGGCGTCCTCCTCCTCGTCGAAGAAGCCCAAGGCCAAGCCGAAGCAGCGCGGCGGCGTCGACTTCAAGGTAACCCGACCAACCCACCCGTCTCCAGCGCCCGCCCCGACCCCTCAATCTCCGCTCCCGAGCCAGCTCGACGCTCACTGTTCTAAGCTTTCGGTGGTTCTCAGAAGTACAAGCACAAGGTCGGGCGCAAGCTGCCGCCGCCGAAGAATGCCACCAACACGGAGATCAAGTCCAAAGGTGAGGCGACCTTTCTTCTGCGTTGCTGCTTGGTCTGAGGTGTCGCGGCGCTTAATTTAGGGTTTTGGTTGTGCTGTGTGCGTGCAGCGATCGTGCTGCCGGAGCAGAGCATGGCGTCGGAGAGGGCGGGCATGGCGGTGAACAAGCGCGGGCTCACGCTGCGGGAGCTCCTGCAGCAGACGGTGCACTACAACGCCAATGTGCGGCGAGGTGAGCTATCTCTAGTCCCTCTCTGCACGGCACACTGGGTTGCTGGCTGCACTGTCACCAAATACACTGAATCCTATTTGATGAGTTTATGATAGCACCGCTAACCGGAAACATGCTGTTTTGTTTTTTTGTTGAAGCTGCATTGAATGGAATAAAGGATCTCGTTGTCAAGCATCCGGCAGAGCTTAAACTGCACAAGGTTGCTATGATTGAGAAGCTGCAGGAAAGGATATGCGACACTGACAAGGTTGTTCGGGAATCATTGTACAATATGCTGCAGTCTCTGATCTTCCCGTCTTTGAAAGAGGTATTTCCCCCCTTTTCTCCAAGTGTTGCTGGAATCACAAGAAATGTTTTAATTGAACAATACTTTTTATCATGTTCTACCTTTGGCATCACACCGTATGTTTCAATTGACGTACAGAGTAACAATTGAGTCTTGCTTATGTATATTGTTTTCTGTATTAAAGACAATTTACTGCCTGCTTATTGACTGCAAATATATCATGCAAGTTTTCTTTCTTGACAACTTGATGACGAATGATAGCTCAGTAAGATGCTCCAAGCACCATCCTTCACTTCATTCTGTTGTTGCCTCCAATTGCTTCTTTTTATTTCCTGGTCACGATGATTGAGGCTCTTCTAGCTAGTATAAGAACATACATGCCATATTTTCCATATCTTATTCCTCCTGTGAGCTCCATTTTCTAGTTCTATGTTCTTGGCTTCAGATGTGATAATATTGATCTCTATTTATCACAGGACAATGCAGTATCTACGCGCAGTACACTGTTTCTTCTGATGGCCAATATTTTGAATGGAATGACCCACCTATCTATGGATATCCAGTTAATGGCTTTTAGGTTTTTGGAGCTTGTGGTTCTTAATTTCCCATCCTCCTTTCCCAGATATGCTGAACAGGTCAGTGGACTTCTGCCATGTATTGGTGTATCAAAAGTCAAAACGCTTCTAGTGTTCTAAGGAAGTTTAGTTTATTAGAGATGTATTGTTCTGCTTATACCATGACTACTTGCCCCCCGATAAATGCCCTTCCCCTTTTGTCTTTCAGAAGTTGGCATATGTTAAACTACCAGAACTTGCTTCATAGGCTGGCCTTCATCAAGTGATTATATGCACTAAGGGATATATAATTGAAAATGTTTCTCATTCCTGCTAGGTATTTGTGTGTGATTGACCATTTTTCATCACCAAATAATAAGTTAAGTTGTGTTATTCCTTCTGACAGGCTTTCAACAACTTCGTTGCTGTACTGAGCAACGACAGGATCCATCTCCAGGATAAGAGTAAACTTAACAGTGTCCTCAGTGGGCTCGTACAGTGCCTTTCCTTGGTTGCTCGTGTGACTGAAAATAATGATGAATCAAATCGACTGGTTTGTACTGTTAGCAAACTGAAACATTTTTTCTTTGAAAATTTCTTCCTGACACAGCTGGAGCTATGATAAGGAACTCGTTGAAATAGCAAGCACACATGTTCTGAAATGTATCGATGCATCAGACACCTTTTAATTTTGTTGTAATGATCGAAATCTTTGCCCATGATCTACAGGTTCATAACCTCTCTGCGAGAGAACTTTGGAAATCTACTCTGGATGAAGATAACTCAGGTACACTTTATCCTTTTCTTTTGGTTGCCAATTTGCTATGCAATTTATGTAGCTTTTTAAAGGGCATACAGCAGGGGAGAGCCCTGCTGTTAGGAAAGTAATGTAGTTCGCCGCCTTTTATTGGAACAAATAACACTGAATGTGAACTTCTTTGTAATATAATCAGTGATAGCTCGACATTAAGTGCGCCGGACCATTTAACTTGCTATATATTTAATTAACAATTTCACCTTGTTTTCCATGGGATTTCTAGCCTGCTAGCCTGGTCGTGAAACAAGAAACACTGAATGCTAAAATTAGTAGCTCTAAGTAAATATTGGATGGCTTTTTGTCAGAGTGGCAGTCCCTGTTTTCGTTATTACCGCCATAGTATAAAATAGCTATGAAGCCCCTCCTGTCAACTTTGTTTTTTCAATCTTGTTGTAGATGCACATCTTACCTGACAGTTGTTATTTTTGTTATGTTCTTCTGTTAATTCATCCTTCTTGTTATTGTCTTATACATCTGCTGCACTGCAGGGGCATTTGCGATGTCCAATGTATTAACGAAGCTTCAAAACCTCATCCAAATTCTCATTAACTCTATAGAGGTCTCAGCTTCAGAATTGTGTGCAAAACCAGCTGTTGATGCTCAGTCAAGTGAAGCATTATTATCAGCCCTTCATTGTCTGGATCTAACGTGTAGGATATTTATTCATGAGGTGAAGAAACCTCAGATGAAATTTGGGAGATCCCAAACTCAGTTTGGGCCTGACTGGTTGAAAAGTTCTGTGTTGGTATATCTGAAGAATTTATGGAGAGTGAAACGTTTGTTTCATGAAAAGGTACAAAATTCTTACACATTACTACCTCCAACTGGTTTGATTCTATTGAAAGCATTTTCTGATCAACCAATAGAGAAAACATGCTAGGGTTTGATTCAGTAGTCTTTGCATGATCATAACAAATTGGTGGATATATCCAGCATAAGTTGATCAGGAGAGGGTGATATAATAAGATTAACGCACTAGAAACAGCAACACCTTTCCATTTAGGGAGGTCATAAGTGATCCTTTGTTACCTTGCCCCCATTATCTGTAGAATCAAATCAATCAATCATGCTCACAGAACATAATAAAAATAAAAAGAAGGTACATGCATGCTAGCTCAAGTTTACCCACACGTGTTTCTATGTAAACTGCTTTATTCTGTATCTTTCTGTATAATGTTTCACCCATCCATTCAACAATATATGGTCAGTGAAATCCTTAAAGTTGTTGGCTCCATTTGCTATTTCTTGCAGGATATTAATTTCAGACTTTGTCCTATTCCAGACTTTTAATCATGCTTTCTTCAGAAAGTTCTGGCTATATAATACCTTTTGCTCACAATTTTGGTGGTTTTTTTAAATGAAATTGTCTCTCATGGCAGGGAGACGACAGATTTTTCGTTTTCAATCTGAAAATTGCTGAAATCTTTTTGTACTTGAGTGCATGGATGGATAATACAACATTTCCAGCTGAAGAGTTATGCCAGTTTGTATCTTGTCTACTTGCAAAGGTTGTCTGTGGTTTTGTCAGTTTCAACAATTGATCTGTATTGTTTGCCTTGCCCTCTCAAAGATAAATTTTAGACAGCTTCTAAATATTGTATTCACAATCCATGTTTTTTTGGTTTTGTCAGGCAAAAGTAGTTCGCAATAAAGATCTCATGGAAAAGCATTTGAGTCCACTTGTAACTTGCATGCCAGGTCTTATAGCCAATGCCGCAGATGACTCAAAAGGATATTTATTGGAGGTATGGCTGATTTCCTTTTACTGTTCTGTAAAATGTTTCTGTTATTTTATAACATTACCGAAATGAAAGACTATTTTCAACTGCAGGCATTTACAGATGTATTTAGAGATTGCAAGGTGGATTCCAAGCTAATCTTACCATATTTGGATGCAATGGGAAAAATGCTGCTTCCTGTAGGTGCCTTTATTGGATAGTACACTTAACTTTCTTTTGCTAGTTCTAACATGTTTAAATTATTAAGACATAGGGCTTGTTTGCGGGCATGTCTAGTGAAAACCACCAAATTGGTGCTAACATGCAAATAACTCCAATCCGGGTTGTCAAATTGCATGTATATTCTCAAAAGAAAAGTGAAGGTAGTCATCATAGTAATCTATACCAGATAGAATTTCAAGTCCAAACTCAATCACTACTTAGAGAAACAGAAAAGAGATTCTGAAATGATAAATCAAAAGGAAAAATAACGAGAAAAACTCACAGCAACTTGTCCTTTTTCCCTCCTAACACCAATCATATTGAGATTTGAAAAATTGAAGGTAGTAAGTTACTTCATAGATTGTATTTCAATTTCTTTCTGGGGAACTTTTCCTGTTGTTTTGATGCTCAAAACAGATCCTTCCCCATGCTTCATCATTCTATATGTTAAGCTCAAAATAAGCATCACCCTAGAACTTGTTGGGTTTTTTACAAAGAGCTGTGTTAGTGTGCTGACGTATGATGTGCTTTCTAATATCTTTCCTTCCTCTGTGGGTAGGAAAAATCAGGAATATGGTTTGATGAAAATGCTTCAGGCTTGTTGGAATATCATGGCACCTGGATAGACGAGCTACCTGGAATTTTACTAGAATCAATTGATAAAGCCCCCTCAGTTACAAAGGTCTGCTATAGGTTTATTTATCCAGTATAGAGTTGGTATACTCAGGTTGAGCATTTGTGTTTAGCCTTCTCAATAATAATACGCTTTATGATCATATGAACTGTTGTAGGTTGTTTTGGAGCTTCTTCTAAGAATTGGACAGTACTTCCCCACATTGGAGTGTGCAAACTTGCGCCCCTTCATGCAGTTATTTGGTGCTAAATGTAAGTACTACTCAAGGATCATCTTATCCTCATTTTTTATCTTCAACTAATGCCATTTTGCTGACAGCATCATCGGGAACGGTAGAGCTTGGTCCTTTTGTTAACCTTCCACATGATTGCCAAGTACTTGCCATTTCATGCCTTTATTACTTCTCCAGTCTGCTTCCTGACATAATTGAGCCATTGGCCTCTTGTTGCTTAAGTAAGTTTTTTTGCTTCAACAATACTATTCCACTTCTCGACAGCTTAGAATTCTTCCCCCTTAAGGTTTGTGGATAGTATATAATTTATGTAATGCAGGTGATAAGCTGGAACCCCTCATATTGTTTAGGATTGTCGAGGTTCTACAGTCAACATACAAGGCTGGGAATTTACAGATAACAGAGCAACTCAGTTTCTTGTCATTGCTGATGGCACGATTCAAAGTTCATCCTGGTGAGTACTTGAACCTTTTTCCTTGGCTTTTGTTTACTAGGAACATGCAAAGTTTGTGTAACACCTTGGACCTACATGAGCCCAGAATGTCACCACCAACTCCATCTCTTCAAAATTTAAACCATCTTTCACAACTACTAACATTAATACAATGACCAAGATTTCACAAAATATTAAAATTTCTCATAAACAAGATGATAATGGGTGAACAAATCTTAACATTGAATTGAAGCAATAACCAAGGTTATTAAGGCGGTAAGGCGAGGCGAGGCGATCCACCCCCCTCACACCTTTTAAGCGATAAGGCGTGAGGCGAGGCGACGCCTTAGAGACATCGTAAGGCGAAGAAAACGGCTCTTTGTAGAGCTAAATTAAAATAAATTCAAAGAGTGAGAAGGATTTAATTGTAATTTTATAGAAGTCTTAAGGCTAAATTGCAAAATTGATGGCTTCTTAACAGTGGAAGAACTTAACCGTAATATCATATAAGTCTGAGGGCTAAATTGCAAAAGTTGTTAAAACCCTACCGATAGGTTAACCCTAGCCGCTCATCTCTCACTCGCTTCTCTCCGACTCATACTCGCATGACTCAGCTCGCTCGTCTCTCTCGCTCGGCGCCTCCTCGGCGAATCCCTGCCGCGCTCGCCTCCGCGCCTCGCCTCCCCTCCCCCCTCCTCTCATCCTCCCTCAAGACCGCAGTGGATGGCCGCATGGCGCAGATGGATGGCCGCTGGCCGCCGAGGATGGTGGCGGGGATGGAGGCTAGGGTTCGACTTCGGCCGATGCAATGGCTCAGGTTCCCCACTGCCCCCTCATCCCATCTCTTTATACTTGCGTTTTGGTTTCTTGGGGCGTCCGCCTTCGCCGCCTCCTGTCGTTTCTTCGCCTGACCGGCGCCATATCTTGCCTTAGTGTTCAAGGCGGACGCCATACTTCCTCAGGACAAGGCGACGCCGACGCCTTACTGTGCACGAGCGCCTTACCGCCTAAGCGTCGCTTAAGCGACGCTTAGGCGACGCCTTAATAAGCCTGGCAATAACAATAACAAAGGTAATCCAATTATTAAGACTAACCAATGAAACTTTATTTGATTGCAACCAACCTAATAACTCTATGTTCTACAGGAACTTATTAACCAAGAGCAAGAGTTTGCATAAACCAAGGTATTAAAGACGAATGATTATTGTCTAATGTGATTAATAAGCAACGCCGGTGTTAGAACTGATTTTGTGCTATTTCCTTCCCATATATAGCGCCTTCAACGTTCACCTAAAAACAATATAAGCAATGAGTGTACGACTCAACGAGCACATAATAAAATAGTAAACGGTATAAAAGTATGGTACCAAGTATTCATGTCAATTTGCATCTATATCAACTTCATACATTTTTTTTGTTAATACCATACATATATCTCATCATCTCTTTTATTTTTACATGAATGCAATGTACATGTCTCAACTTTTTTTTGCTTATACCGGTATAACGGAGTGTTACACCCGTCGGTATCCACGCAAGCCCGCCCTTTTTCATGCGGGGACCTCAAGCGGTCAAATCCGTCCTTTTTCATACGGGGATCTTATCTCCACTCCCATAGAATGTCCATCGAAGTAGGTCTTACTCTGCCCACTCCCGTGGGTTGCCCACACAAAGGAGGCTCTAGAGCGCCACATAGATCACATCCTTCTATCGTGAATGCTCATTATGCAAATGCAATGATTCTTTCAATATTAATCATTTACCATCATCACTATTTAATCCATCAACATTAATCATTTACCATCATCACTATTTAATCCATCATCATATGAGCAATATAGAAAACAATTGTAAATATGTAAACCAGCATGTTAAGTACTTTATTAACATAAAACAGTAAGAGCAAACAACTCGTGTTATCATCCACTTGCCTTTTTTAACCACGAGAGATGGATTGATGTGAAGATAACACCAACTCCGAAGTTACTCCACATACAGTAAATATCTAGGGCCTGTTCTTTTTGGCTGCAACTTATGGCTTTTGGCTGAATTTTTGAATTTTGGCTGTTTGCGACAGAGATTACGAAGAGAGAGATACTCGCTTGCGATTTTGGTTGATACAGATGTTAGGCTTTTAACGTGTACTACAATTAACTTGTAGATCCCGTCTTGAAAAAATTCTCCATTTGAAAGTTAGGTACTGTAGCAAAAGCCAAAAGCCGCTTTTAGAAGCCGTAAAGAACAAGCCCCTAGTCTCAACAATATGCCACAATAGTACATAAACATAAAATCAACAACATTTCTTCTATATGCTTTTCGATCCCACCATTTTCCCCTTTATCGGACAGTTCTCCCTTGTTGTCCTGGTAATAAAAATAGTATAAGTGTATAACTATAGACCCCTAAGCCCTAACATGGCAAATCCAAGGTTGTCACGATGTCGCCTATGCGACTCCAAGTTGTCTTGGCAACCGGAGGAGGACACATAGGTCATTTGCCCACTGCTCCCGCCGCCGGCCGCCGATCTTCGACTCGCTCAGCCATGGCGCCGATCTTCGGCCTACTCCCACCGCCAAGACGATCTCGGCACTGCTTCGCCGTCGGCTTCCTCTCGGTGATGCCCTGCTCGGAGGCGGAGACCGGACCTGCAGAGGGAGGCGGATGTGCAGAGAGGAGACTAGAGGCGGTGGCCGATGCGATGGGCGGGGGCGGGGCTGGAGGCGGAGGTGGTTCCAGAGGAGGCCGGGTTTGGGAGCTGGAAGGCAGAGAGAGAGAAGGAGATAAGGAGAGCCCACCATATGATGGCTTGGGCATTCTACCAACGAGCAAGAATAAGAGAGAAAAGAGAGGGGAAAGTAAGAGAGAGAACAGATAAGGAAGAGAGAAGGAAATGAATGGCTTCAGCTGAGAGCAATGAGTTGGTTTGTATTCCATTGGCCAAGAGCCCATATATATATGTACATTTGCAATTAACCCCCTACAGTACGTACAAATAACAGAAATATGATCTGACCTTGTGATGTTAATGCTATTTGCTATTATGGACCTTGTTATTTGTATAATTTGTGCTATTATGTTGCATGGTTATTTAATTTTCGGTCATATAAGGTATTACTTGTATTTATTACTTTCGTTTAATTGTCGCAATGGCGGACGCCTAGTCGACTAGGTGTCCAGGCGCCTTGGTCTTGTTGTGACTTGTCGAGCACGTGACAACGTTGGGCAAACCATATAAGTTCTTGATTCTACATAAGATTTTCTACACTTTCTTAGTTAGTCATAAATCCTGATTAATCCATTTAACTCTTCGTTTTTAACCCTGAAGACCGTTTGTTATCTTACTAGACAGTAGACTCAACAATTTTATATCTATTAATCTATCAGTCCAAACATAGTAAACCATACCACTTTTGAAATCTACAAAAAAATTATCTATCTTTCTTTAGCGGTTTTCTGGTTTTTTCTAGTAACTGGAACGGTTACCGATTTTCAAACAACACAAATTCAAAATTTGATACCTGAATTTCATCCGGTTTTTTCTTGGTTTTTCTGGTAACTGGCCGGTTACCGTTATCGCCACTGGGTGGGTTTTCTCCGGTTCCGAGATTTCTATCCCTGATTAAGTACTCTATAGAAAGTTAACAAAATTATCTACAACTATGTAGTAGATGACATTTTCATAATAAGTACATATAGTGCCTAAAATCGCGATTGAAGATTATGGCAGACAAACCAATCTGCTAATCGAACCTCTGACGTGAAACTTACTAATTCTCTTTCTAATCCTGGCTCTAATCTCTACTAAATTGGCAAACTAGGGAGGGAAAAGTCCATGTCGTTACCTAGGTGAAGAACACCAATGCCATGACTCCTTCCTCACCTTTCTTTCCTTCTCCCTCTTGGGCCTTGCCCCTGCCGCTGCTCTTCTTTCCTCCTTGTTCTTCCTTATGTCCTTGCTGCAACAGCCAAGCAGCAGCCCATGCAAAAGCTACGCACGGCAGCAGTAGCTGCTAGCTTGGCACAGCACGGCACGCACCAGCGGCAGCATGCAGCCATGCATGCATGCGGGCAGAAGTAGAGAAACAGCGGTGGCAGGTGGACAGTGGTGGCAGTGCGGAAGTAGGGAGTCGCCCAAACCCCACCGTGACCGACTCGGTCAAGAGATCGAACTGAACTCCCCCTTTTCATCCTCCAATTTCGTTTTCCTTAATTCCTTCTCCAAATTCGCGAACGGGTCCTTAGGAGGGTTGGTTTCGGAATATTACAGTTTGCTCTTGATAAGTTTGTTATTTAGCTGACTTTTTACGTTTTGTGTTCCCTGTATAATTTTGATTTCTCTAATGTTTCTTTTAGCTAAGCATTTTTCTGACAGCTGCCTTTGACTTTGTTAAACTAGGTTTTTGTATTCAGGAGGATGCTAGGAAGGTCTCAAATTGGAATACTTTCAAGTCCTTGAATCACCTAATTTTAACTTCCCTATCTGAAATGGGTGATGGCTCCCTGGTCCTTGAATTGATGTGGAATAATTTATCTAATGAGCTTGTGAGCTTTTGAAACTGTGTTTTGCTTTGATATTTTCTCACAACAACCATTGAACTCATATGTCAGTTTGCTTTACCACAGGCACAAAAACCGTTGTTGCATAACATGAATGGTTTGTTCAGAATTATTGTCACACTTGATTCAGGAACTAGTAAGCTCATGAATGAAGACGTCATTAAGCTTATAGCTGGCTACTTGGTTGATGCTGCTTTGGTGTGTACTCTTCCGAATTCCAAAGCTTTGATATTCATAGTTGGATGAGTTGATATTGCACCCCTTATTTTGCTCTGGCTACTTTTCACGAGAACAGGGAAATGTATGACATATTTGCATTATATGTTTCAGAAATTCAAAATGGTGGTTGGCTTGAGCATACACACCTTGGTGTTTAGGACACCTCCGTCACCTCAATGACCTCATACATGTAGATTTGACATGATAGTTTCTTTAAAAAAACATGGGGATTTCATTGATACACCATGTTTACGTGGTAGCACAGGGAGAAAAATCACAAGGAATCAGTTATTAATACCAATTCTCGCATTACCTGGCGAAGCCCAGGATATGGATATTGAATGCAATATCCCACTGACAATTTTGGTTAAACTGAGCGTGGTTTGGTGGTGCCAATTTCAACCACTTATGAAACATTTCTTGCATACAGACGCACCAATTCATCATATTATTTGGAAAGAAAAAACAGTAGCATAGAAGTTGATAAATCAGTCAGTGTACTGTATGCATTTTTTACCTAAAAACAAGCTACCTCCCGCTTCCAATTAACCCTTCAGGAACTGGTTTTTAAATCTTGCTCTGTATTTGCCATCCCATTACACTCACCAATTTCCTTGGTAAAAGAGCTTTTGTTCTGACAGCACTTTCGATAATTGCTTCATGTGTCAGTGCGATGTTGCACCTGGTTGATACTACCAACAGATAATGACTGTCCTCTTATTTGATTAGCATGCAACGTGTTATGGAAGTGTTACACGTTTCAACAGCCATTCATGCACACATTTCTCCTTGTGAACATCAATTCCTTATGATTGTTATGTTACTCTACACTTTTGTTTGTGGATGAGAATTGATTTCACCCCATATCTTATTGTATCTGCAGGAGTTGTCTAAAACCATTGAGCTTGGCTTTCAATCCGATAAGACAAGATTATTTCAGCACTTTATAAAGCCTTGCATCATCATGTTTGACCAGAATGACAAGGTTCTTTGCTGCACATTGGAGATGCTTAAATATTTTGCAACAGGAGATGATCATCTGTTTTCATCTGTCTCCAAGTTAAACTACCCAGGGGAGCTTTCACATCGAATTTGTGTTGTCACAACTATACTGATCTTCTTATGCAATGATCTGAGGCTCCATAAAAATCTTTCTTTGAGCAAAACGGTTATTAAAGGCATCCTGCAATATATAAGGCATCAGCTGGTGAGTGGCAATAACACAAATCCCTTCCTTTGGTAGTCATATAGATTAGCTTTCAGCTTCCTGCAGCTAAAACATTTTTCATACTATGTTAATTTTGAGGAGATTGAAAGCATAAAAGAGAATGTAGTTCAGACAGGTTGGTTCTTGTTATAGTCTATCACCGCCGCCAGAAATCCAAACCTTGATCCGGTTGCGCCCAATCCCTTGTTTCAGTTAGACTCCGTTTCAGAAAAGGAGTCCTAATAAGAGTAGGTTTCGGTCTTAAAGCCGAACTAGGCCTAGTTTATATCTTATATATAGCCATGTAATCCAGGGATTGGTTATGAAAGAAATAAGAAAGGATTTCTATTGTCTTACCTCTCCCCTGCTTCCGTCCCCTGATGACCCGTCTCGAGGGTTAGCCTTGCCGGCGGGCAAGGCAGTGCTGGCGACCACCCACCGCTACGGCCTGAGGTCCAAGGGTCGTAACAGTTCTTATAATGGCTTTGGCTTGTGCTATACCATCACTAGCTTACTTTATCATTCCTAAATGTAGTTCAGACAGACTTGTTCTTACAATGGTTTCACCTATTATTGCTGCAGGATTCTAATGTGCCTGATGTAACATATGAACAAAAGCAGAAGTTAAAATTTTGTTTTGAGCAACTCAAGACAAAAGCATTGCAGTTGAACTGCTGGGACAGAAACGAGCTGACCGGGCTTGCAAGCCCAACGTAATGCTATGTGAGTTACTTCATCATGATTTGCTAATGATACTGCTTTCGAATTTTTTGTGGAATGAAAGTAACGTCTATTCCATGTCACAGGCACTGCCATATGATGGTTTCTTTCGCACATATGATAATGGAAGGAGATGGAGGACCCGGGGAGGGATGTGTGCCACTTTCCAACTTGCGTCACACTGCTGCAATGCAGCATACATCTATGTGGCGCAGCTGTTACCAACAGTGTACGAAGGTCAGCACTTATAGATAAATGCGAGAATTGCCGCTAGATGTCATAGAATTCAGTTGCATGCTATCTGGCCTGTTTTTTTTTTGGCTGAAGCTTATAGCTTTTGGCTGCGGCTTGTGATTTTTGGGTTGTTCGTGCGAGAAATTACAGAGTAACAGAAGTTCACGTGCGTTTTTTGTCGATATAAATAAAGTCAGTATAATATGTACTACAATTAACTAGTAGATTTTATCTTCAAAAGATACTTCGTTTAAAAGCTAGTTACTGTAGAAAATTGAAAAGCAACTTTTAAAAGCTGAAAAGAACATGCCCATCAACTGATACTTCGAACTTCAATGGTTGGTGTTTATTCATCTATCCATCGAAAATTGCTTCAATTTCCCAAATAGTTCTTGTGTCCAACCAGCCAGTTATCACTAACCCGTATCACCAGTCACGACTAGCTCTGAAGTATGAAGCTTTCAGTAGATTTGTCATGATCGTGCCAGTACTTTGCTTATGTTATGTACTTGTTCTCTTAATGACAGCAATACCATATTACTGCAGGTGGTCAGAAAAAATGTATGATTCACATTTCCGGTGCTCTGGAAACTAGCAACCAGAGACTTCCAGCAAACTACAGCTAAGATTGCGCATGAGTTAGTTAACCCGAAATGTAATTCTGGAAATTATTTGTTCGTGGGTGTGTACAATGCAAATCATGTAGCGATCACGCTAACTACATAGACGGGAGGTGAACTCGGTACTGGCATGTAAATGCAGAAATTTTGATAAGTTCATTTCGAGCCATTGATCTCATTAACCATAGCATTGCATATTTTCGTGTCTGTCATGGGCGTGGGCCAAATCAGAGAGATTAGTTTCTAATTGAGTTATAAATTAATTTCTATTTATTAAGTATATGATTAGAGATATGATATTAGTTTCTATTTATTAGGGATATGATTAAGATTACATTCTATTTGTTAGGAGAGAGCCTATCTATATAAGGAGGTTGTCATATGCTATTGAAATTAAGAAAAGAATTATTTACTCCTTTTCTTTCTCCTTTGTCCATTTCCTAGGCGTACAGGCGCACCGTCAATGGTGCTAGCTCATAATAACTTGGTATCAGAGTCATTCACTATGACTTTTGATGTCGAAAAAATCAAGGTCATGAGAGGCCTGACTCGTGATGGAAGTTATGGAAGAACTCATGGCAAAGAATAAGATGAGGGAGCAGAGCCTCCACGAGGCAACGTGCGGCAACCTCTTCCACCACATCGACGACCCGCTCAACGTCCCCAAGAAGGACTCCGCCGTTGGCGTGCTCCTCCTCGACGCGCCCAATAGCTTGCTCTTTGCGCGCATCATCGACATTGGACACGGCAACAAGCCGGCACCCTGGTCGGCGGCGTTGGAGCCGACGCTGATGGCACCGTCTTCCGCTCAGGGCGAATCGGCGTTCTTTGACGCGTCGGCCCTCTCCGTCGCGCCCCAGCTCGGATCTAGCCACCTATAGCATCGTCTGCTCGTGAGTCCTGCGCGCGGATCCTGCCACCGGATTCGCTGGATTGGGGCTTCCACATAGCCGCTTGCTCGGATCTGGGCTTTCCGTCATTGGCGTCGTCGCCTCTCCTCCGCCGTTGGTGCCTCCGAGCTCGATCTGCCGCGCCTCCTGCTGCTCGGGCTGCCAAAGCCCGCTGCTGCTGACGCGCGTCTCCCCGGGCTCTCCTCCTTCGCTGCCGAACAGGCCTGCCCTCTTCGAGCTGGATCCGACCCTCTCTACCGCGCCCTAGCTCGGATTCGGCCACCTCCTGCCGCGCCACCGATCCAACGCCAAGAAACTTCTCAACCATCCGCCGCCGCCTCTCGATCTGCCTTAGAGCTGGTCGCTGTCAGGGCTCTTCGCCTACTATCGCCGACGCGGGGCTCTTCGCTTACCGTTGCCGCCGCTGCTCCCGACCGTGTGGCTCCACCCGACCCCAAAGCAGACCCTTGCATCTTGAGGGGTCATCGCTCTGACCGACGAGTCATCGGAGTCGAGCTGCCGAAGCCATAGCCGCCACCCACCAGTCGTCGGAGCCACCACCGCTGTAGCTGCCAAAGCCGCTGCCTTTTTTCTTCGGTCAATTCTTGGCCTCTTGGGTGTGATCCGGTCGGTCTGTTTTGTAATCGACAGTGGCTTGTTGAAAAAGAAAAGAAAAATTGTCTTCTTTTGTAGGCACCGCTTAGCCGAAAGCACTATACTTCGTCGATGTGGAACTGCAAACCATGGTCACTGCATAGCAGCTTGAGGACGAGTTGCATATCCTTGAGGGGTGTAATGTCATGGGCATGGGCCCAACCAGAGAGATTAGTTTCTATTTGTTAGAGATATGATATTAGTTTTTATTTGTTAGGGATATGATTAAGATTACATTCTATTTGTTATGAGGGAGCCCATCTATATAAGGGGGCTGCCATATGCTATTGGAATTAAGAAAAGAATCATTTACTCCTTTTCTTCCTTTGTACATCCCCTGGATGTACGGGCACACTGTCAATGGTGCTAGCCTATAACAACTTGGTATCAGAGCCACTCACCATGGCTTTTGATGTCGAAAAAATCAAGGCCATGAGAGGCCTCTATGTTGAGGTCCGCTTTGGAATCCAAGACTGCATGAGGCTCGCGATGGAGGTCAAGGAAGAACTCATGGCAAAGAAGATGAGGAAGCAGAGCCTCCAGGAGGCGACATGCGGCAACCTCTTCCACCACATCGACGACCCGCTCAACGTCCCCAAGGACTCCGCCACCAACATGCTCCTCCTTGACGTGCCCACGCCTGGCAGCTTGCTCTCCACGTGCATCATCGTCATCGGCCACGGCAACAAGCCGGCGCCTCGATCGACGGCGTTGCGTACCGATCGTCGATGGCGATGTCTTCCGCTTCGAGTGGCGGCGTTCTTCGACGAGCCGGCCCTCTTCGCCACACCCCAGCTTAGATCTGGCCACCTATAGCGCCGTCCCACCACGCGCTCGCGAGCCCCGTGCCGGATCCCACCACCGGATTTGCCGGATCAAGGCTTCCCCGTGGCCGCTTGCTCAGATTGGGCTTTCCACCGCCATCGTCGTCGCCTCTCCTTCGCTGTCGGCGCCTCCAAGCTCGATCCGCCATGCCTCCTGCTGCTCGGGCTACTAGAGCCTGCGGCTGCCGACGCGCATCTCCCCGGGGCTCTCCTCCTTCGTCGTTGAACCGGCCCACCCTCTCCGAGCTAGATCCGGCCCTCTCTGCTACGCCCCAGCTTGGATCTGGCCACCTCCTGCCACGCCACCAATCTAGCGCCGGGAAGCTTCTCAGCCGTCCGCCGCCGCCTCTCAATCTACCCTGGAGCCGGTCGCTGTCGAGGCTCTCCTCTTGTTGTCGTCGACGTGGGGCTCTCCACCTGCCGTCGCCGCTGCTGCTCCCGACCGTGTGGCTCCACCCGACCCCCAAAGTAGACCCTGCCTCTTGCGGGGTCATCGCTCTGACCGACGAGTCGTCGGAGTCAAGCCGTCGGAGCCGGAGCCGCCACCGCCGGTCATCGGAGCCGCCACCGCTGCAGTCGCTAGAGTCGCCGCCGTTTTTTTTCTTTGGTCAAGTCTTGGCCTCTTGGGTGTGATCCGGTCGGTCAGTTTTGTTACCGACAGTGGCTTGTTGAAAAAAGAGAGAAAAAATTGTCTTGTTTTGCAGGCACCGCTTAGCTGAAAGCGCTGCACTTCATTGACGTGGAACTACAACTATGGCCAACGTTTAGCAACTCGAGGACGAGTTGCATGTCCTTGAGGGGTGTAATGTCATGGACGTGGGCCCAACCAGAGCGATTAGTTTCTATTTGAGTTAGAGATTAGTTTCTATTTGTTAGAGATATGAGTAGGGATATGATATAGTTTCTATTTGTTAGGGATATGATTAATATTAGATTTTATTTGTTAGAAGAGAGCTCATCTATATAAGGGGACCGTAACATGTTATTGGAATTAAGAAAAGAATCAGTTACCATTTTCTTCTCCTCTATTCATCCTCTAGCACATAAACATATCAACAATGGTGCTGATTTAAATAGAATCTAATCTCTTTAGTTGCACCCATGCCCATGACAGTGTGATGGTTGACGTGCCCATGTTACTCATCATAGCATCCAGTATGTATATCATAACCAATATCTGTCAATATTTTTTTGAAGCGCAATATTTGTCTGCATGTTGACAGCAGTATCTTCAACTTGTACGAATTGCATAGCAAACAAATCCTAAAACAACAAGGTTGGCTAACAATTTTTTAAAAAAACTGCATGCTAAGTATGAAATGTAGTATGTTCTCCCTCAAAAAACTTGCACATTAAAAGAACGCACAGAAAAATTGTTCACAACCAAATTTCCAGCTTCTGAAGAGAGTAGCAAATGCGGAAAAAAAATTATATGGCGCCAGGTGCCAAATAGTATCCATAGCACGCCTTCTATAATTCACCCACGTGTAAAAGTGTCCCAAAGCAACGCCTTCGTCCCTCCTACCCTTCTACTTAAGGTTCTAAATAGTGGATTGGCTCCGGTGTAGTGGATATCGAATAGCGGACGCTATATTCTAGTAGTATATTTTAAAATAAAATTTCTATAGCATGCCTTCTCACACGATAGTCTTGTGTAAGATCGAGGAGACCGACTAGAGGGGCTAAATAGGTAGTCTTAAAAATCTGTTCTAATTATTATTAATAATTTAGGACTTTTTCTATTTGTCTAAACCAAGTATATAATGCGAAAGTTTAAATCAATTTGATTTAGCACAAATAGCGCCTAGATCAAATAAGTTCACCTAAGTGCACCAACACCTTAAAACTATGTCAAGGCTTGCAATCCTAGGATGACAAACAATAATTTAACTCTATAAAAGTAAATTGCTTGAAGGTAAATTGAGCACAAGAAAACAAACCACAATAGACATGATCTCTTTTTACCGTGGTCATCGAAGACTTGCCGGTCTCCTCTAGTCCACGTTGAGGTAAGCCCAAACTAATTAGATCGGCTGCATGAATTAAACCTTTCACCTCAAATCCACTAGTGGTAGCTCTTTTCCGCTCCGGTAGGTGAGCTCCAACCTTCACACTTCGTCGGGTCTTCTCAAAACCTTGTTTGAGAAGATCACCGCGCACGACGCCTCCAACGCCGTCTAGGAGTCGGTAAACTCCCAGAGTAATAAGTCAATCCCCTCACTTGACTCTCACCACGTGCAACAAATGCACAAGCTCAAATGGATACTAAGTACACCTCTAGATGCAACACATGCAATTTAGATCACTTATCCTTGTTCACAAAGTGCAACACATGCACAATTGAGTGGAGAGCCTCACACTAGCTCAAGAGAATAGAAATGGGTCCAGCAACCCTATCTTCAACCGGCCACAAGGGGTATTTATACCCCATACAAGAAAACTAGCCGTTGGAGCCAATTCCTTGAAAAAACAGGATTACCGGCTTAAGGCTGGTACTTCCGCTCCCCTCGCCAACGATCAGAAAACTAGCTGTTGTAGTCAAATTCGGTAGTTTCGACGTGCAAAGTCTGGTACTACCGATTATCAGAAGTACCTCTACACTCGTGCGGAACTACCGATCTCACCGGGGACGAGAAGACTCCACACAGGTGTCTCTCTGGAAAAAACGTGCCGCTACACATGTCGGCACTTCCGCTCACCGGTAGTACCTGTCGCACAGAGCTGGTACTTCCGCTCACCGGTAGTACCGCTCACACAGAGTCGGTACTTCCGCTCGTCGATCGGACTACTCACACAGAGCTGATCGGACCGCTCACACAGAGCTGATCGGAAACTCCAACCGTCGACTACCTTGATCCACGACCATGTTGTTCGGATCGACCACTCAGGTCTCGACCAGGTCGACCATGTCAATCTTCGACCTCCTTATCGATCTTCGACTACGTTATTTTAATCATGTTGTTTCGACCATGTCGATTTACGACCACACGTGTCTTGACCATGCTAATTTACGACCACAAAGACCTACGACCACATCGATTCCAACCACGCTGGTTTACGACCACGAAGGCCTATGACCACGTCGATTCTAACTACGCTGGTTTACGACCACGAAGGCTTATGACCACGCTGGTTTCGATCACACAGATCTCGACCACGCTGGTTTCGATCATGCTGGTTCGACCATGCCGGTTTACGACCACCAAGGTTTCGATCATACAGATCTCGACCACGACGGTTCCGACCATGTTGATTCGACCAAATCAGTTCGACCACTCTGGTCTTCGACCACTTGGGCTGACTGCTTTGGTCTTCAACCACACAGGCTTTCGACTGCCTAGCTCAACCGCTCTGGTTCTTGACCACTTGATCTTCGACCACCAATGCGTGTGGTAGTTCCGTGACTACATGTCGGTAGTTTTGGTCCGCGGTAGTACCGCAGGTTATACTGCGGTAGTTTTGATTGTCCTGAGGAATGCAGATACTTCACCAGATTTTACAAAACACATTTGCAAACTTTAGTATCATGCATGTAAGAACCAACACATGATTCCCAACAAATTGCAAAACACATTTGCACACTTTTGGAATCATGACAAAATGATTACATATGAGGTTCAACCATTTGCAAAACACATTTGCAAATATAAGCCTTATATCACAAAGAATGGAAACGTGGACTTCAAGCACTTGCAAAATATATTTGTAATACATAGTCCCATGTTATAAGGATTTAACACATGAGTTTCAACTATTTGCAATACATATTTGCAAATACAAGGCTCATGCCAAGATGAGCTATAAGAGGTGAGTTTGAGCTACCAACACATGATGAGACTCAAGCTACTAGATATGACCCCTCTTAATAGTACAACAACCTATACTAGCAATTCGGTCTTCCAACCAAACACCAAGACCGGTAAAAGATTAGGAACACATCTTTAGCCCTAACTAGTCATACTTTTATCTTATGTCATTGTATTTATATGCATCAACTCATTATGCATCCTTTTCTACTCCATCAACTCATGATGATCTTCACTAGATTTGATGATAACACATGATCATCTCTTCTTGAACATGTATCAACTCATGATATATCTTCTTCTCGTTGTCCTTCAACTCATAAAGCCATCTTCTTCTCACATCTTGATTTGATGATCTTCAACACATGAAGTCATCTTAAGTCATCCTTATTTGTAGAACCTAACTTATTCATCTAACTCATGAAAAATATTAGTCCACAAAATAGTTGTCATCAATTAGCAAACTTCACCATTAACACATAATGGAGGGACTAGATTCTATAATCTTATCTTTTTGGTAATTCATGACAATCTTAACAAAATATGATATAAAGATTGTATTTGTAAGTATATAACATATACACAACATTTGTATACTCTAAGATAAATTTTTAAGCAAGTTTACTTATCTGGTTGTCAATAAACATCCAACCATTAACACATAATAGAGAAGTTAGATGACAATCCGATTGCAAATGAGTATATGTAAACTACACAAGTTGTATATACTCAAAGGATGTATTTCAAAGTAAAAATCCTAAATATGCATATTAAGAAAATATGGATCAATACTTATGAAACCTCAAAACATAGAGTGAAATCCTTCTAAATATGTGCATACAAGTATGTATAATGAAGACATATGCACATATTCATTTTGGACTATTTGTGGAGTTCAATCTATATTTTGGATCCAAAGAATGCACTAATATATGAGAATGTGATTTCAAATGCATACCTCTTATGGTTTTCACCTTTTCTTCCAAATGAGACTAAGAAATATCATAATCAATAAACAATGTTAGTCTCACAAATGCATTTGTCATTATCACCAAAATCTCATAATAGTATTTGTCATTATCACCAAAACTAACTTAAATGGAGCTTGATCTTGCACCTTGCGACTATTGGTTTGTCAACCGTCTGATGGGTGAAGGACGTGAAGATGATGTCGATCGCACGAAGTGGAGGTCTGCTATATGTGGTTACCACTTTCACAACTTTCCCTAGTCCTCCATTCCCTCGACCACTCAGTTCTCATGCCATCCCATCCACCGCGCCAACTGATCAGCCTCACTCTATCTAGATTTGGCCACAGCGCTACCGTTGTTGCCCACAACTTCACCATCGACAAGCTCTCACCCGCTCCCTATGGCATTGATCCAACAGCGGCGAGGTACGACTATGCTCCAACGGCGGTCTTGCTGTGATTAGTCGCACGGGGCGGTGAGCCTCAGGTGCTGACAGCCTCGAGTTCAATGTGTGGCGACGAGGCCATGGTGATCTCAAGCACAGTGGTGCTCGATCCTAGTGCTGGTTGGCACCACATGGCTGTTGTAGGAAGGGATCTTTTTGCTTCCTCCTCGATCCCGCTTTGCATCTTCCAAGTACCAGCTCCACCCCTGAAGGATCTAGATTGTCATTATGAGTTAATTACATATTTTGGTAATTAACGACAATCAAATTATGGGACTAATAGTTTCGTTGAGATGAATGAACAGGATATGTCTCACAGTGACGGAGGACTTAAGATGGGTTCATGCGGTTGATCATCCTCAAGCAAAGACTTCATGTGTTGATGAGTAAAGTCGTGATCCAAAACTTGAAGTTGAGATATATGTCGTTAAGCTTCAAGTGGATGCGCAAGGCAAAGATATGACTAGCTAGGGCTAAGGTTGTGTTCTTAGTTTTTTTACCGGTCTTAGTGTTTGGTTGGAAGATCGGGTTACTAGTATAGATGTCATATTATTAAGAGGGGTTGCGACTAGTAACTTGAACGTATCATGTGTTGATAGCTCACTTAATTGCTCTAGCTCTCTCTGCGGTAAGATGCTAATATTTTTGAATATGTTTTGAAAATATTGTAGCTCATGCATAAGTCCTTTGTGACATGTGACTAGATGTTTGCGAATGTGTTTTTGCAACATGTTGAAGTCCATGTTATTTCCCCTCTTTGAGGTATGATGCTAATATTTGAGATGTGTCTCTCAAATGATTATATCTCATGCAAATACCGTTGCTACATGTGACTTAGGTTTAAAAAGGCAATTTGAATTTGGTTTAAGTCCATGTCATCTTCCTGGTGATGTGATTCCAAAAGATACTTGCGGATGTGTTCCATGATCTATTGAGAGTCACATTTTAACCTTGAATGCATATCTCTATAATTTGCAAAGCTTTTGTGCAAAATGCATGAGAAATGTGCATTGTCTTCAAATCTCCAGAGCCTGTCCACAAGGTAATGGTCGACCGGCTTTGTCTATGCCGTCAGACTGGCCTAATTAATTTCACCCGGGCCAAGAGGTAGTCAGATCGGTGTGTATATGGCGGTCTGACCGACCAGACCGGTCTGAACATGGTGGTCAGACCGCTTGACGGTTAGACCGGCATACAGGTAGCGGTCTGACCGGTCCGCGGAACTATCGTTTCTTCTCGCGATACGCTTTTCTAGAGAGGTTACTTTTTGATAGCGGTCTTTCATCAGATTGATATCGGCCAATCAGGCATCCATTGAACCAGCAATGCAATTTCTAGTGTAAGCAAGATGTTGGGGGCGTTTGACATGCGTATACAACCGTCAGTATTGCTGTAACTGGCTTGAGGATATATTTATTCCTCTACCTCGCCTCACACAAACTATCAACAGTCGCTGAGTAATAATAATTAAATGATTGGATCATTACTGCAGTCTGCTCTATGACGGGCGCACCGGCTGCTGCTGAGTGATGCAGTGTATATTTCCACCTCCCAGCACAATCTCTCTTGCGCCTTCCACCATCACAACCTGTGAGGCAAGAATTCACAGGTTCCGTCAGGTCATCTAAGCTCGTATAGAATCTCAATGTGGTACCTATATGTATTGTTAAATCAAGCATCCATTGTCACATGCTAGCAACCGCTGGTGAAATTTTTGACGACAACTAACGGTCATTGCTTGTTTCAGTTGTGGCAGCTGACAAAGAGCAGCATGGATGCCTAACTTTCAGGTTAAATGGGCAGTAAAGCTTACCTCATTATCAGGAAATGCCTTCTGAAGAACCTCAGACGCTTCTTTGTCCCGCTTATCGCCAAAAGCTGGTGCTATAATTCCGCCACTCGCTATGTAGAAGTTCACGTATGAGGCAGCCAATCTTTTGCCTGGTTCCCTCGGTACAGCATGCCCCTGAAAACAGCCATACATTGTCCGTTCTTAGAAATTTGGCTGAAATCAGCCTTGCAAAGGACCCATAATTTATGAGTGTGGCTGTAATACTGACTGTTGGATCAACACCCTCCGCCTCTTCCTTTGTAATGTATAGAGGCCCCGGTACGTGGATTTTTACCACTTCTATCTGCCGTCCTTTCGCATCAACAGCCTGAGAGAGAGTTGATAGTGCCTCAACTGATCGTTCATACTGTGGGTCGTTCTCATCATCAGTCCATGACAAGAGGACCACACCGGGTTTAATGAAACAGCATAAGTTGTCAATATGGCCATTTGTATCCTCATCACCTAGAAAATCATTACAAGGTTATTTGTCAGACAAATTAAGTTCTAGAAGTGAAGAACAGAAATCATGTGGTTTTGGATGTTTTAAATGACAAAATACTTTTCATGGTTACCATAAAGTCCATGAGGTATCCAAATGACCTTTGTGACTCCAAGAAAATCCTTCAGCTCATTCTCTATCTCTAGTTTAGTCATGTTGGGGTTTCTGTTACGATTCAACAGGCATTCTTCCGTTGTAATGCATGTACCTGTTGAAATGTGACAATTTGTTAGCAAGATACCAACAAAAATACTGAACTAATATGTTCATCGACTAAGGTACGACACATCAAGAACCTTCTCCATCTACGTGAATGCTTCCACCCTCAAGAATCATTCTGTGTGGAAACCTAGGGATCCTCTCAGTCTCGACTATCTGAAATCGATGGTCAAAATAGTAAAGGTTATCAGTACAGATAGAGACTAACAAAAGACATCAATTTGTTCTTAAGCAAGACATCAATTTTTTCTTAAGCAGGGACCCATCAATTTGTTCTCAAGCAGGGACCCATTTCTTACTTTCTTGGCAACGTTGCTGTCAAGACTCCAATCATCATAGCAACCATCACTGACTCCTGCAGGACAGCAGTAGCAGAACTCACTGAATTATCAAGCAGAGTATGTGATTAGACATTTACTTGTGAAGTTACGAAATTCTTGCTCTAAAAATAATAGAGTGCTTTTATGCTTTCCTAGTGCAAACCAGACCCTCTGTTGCTTTTACAGAAATATGGAACCGCATCCACATGCATTGATAATTCGCACTAACAATATAACTGAAATAAACAGCATGAGAAAACTGAATATGCATGCATACTTCAATTTAAAACAACATACCTCCCCAGGCATTAAATTCCCAATCAATTCCTGCTATTGTTTGTACAGTGATTCCTAAGTCTGGTCCGCCTTTACGAGTAATAAACTAAAAACCAGGGATACGATTAGCAACCCCAAACACCGGGCCGCAAATCAAAAATGAAAAAAGATAAACAATTGAACTGACGCACAGTTGGACCAATATCACGGAACCAGGAATCATTCATGCTCATCTCGACCACCCTGATGTTTGGCTGATGTTGCATCAGCTCGTGGACATAAGGGTACTGCAAAAGACAAAATGTTTTACTGATTACGCAGCAGTTTACAAAACAGTTCATATGAGGCTGCGTTGAGAAAATCAACATGTTACCTGTTTCGCACTTGCACATATGGTGACGGGCTCAAACTTTGAAATGGCAATTGCGGTTCTCGCAAATGTCTTCTGAGCTGGACCAGCATGCTCCCGCCAGTTGTCCGGACGCTCCTGGGATTCAAAGAAAAGTGACAACATTCATTACGATGATGCACTTGAAATTGTTTAATAAAGTAGAGATCATTAAGGATGTGGAGGAAAATTAAACAAAATTGATACAATCTGCTTTTGTTTTTCAAGGCCTGCTGGGGAGGCAAAATAGATATGCTCTGGATGAAAAAGCGTGGAAGTAAATGATATTGACAACTGCACTTCTTAGGATCTAACTTAAGCACAATATTAAAGCAACGAAAACATTTTTTAGCACATATGTCGATGAGATGATGACATTGTTATAATAAGTACAACATTTAAATAAGCATTATCTTTCCTTTTCTATTTTTCCATAAAGGAAAACTAATGTGCATATCCACATGGTTAGTAACGGCAGAAAATTGCAACCACCAAACAGGGTATAATTGTGTGGCAAACAAAACGGAGCAGAAATTATGGTCATTTTATTGGATCAAGGAAGAAAGGGTGGCACTATGCTTGCAAGTTGTCTTATGCTCTTAGCTAATGCACCTCACACGATGACACGATCACACAAGCTCTGTTTATTTACTTTAGTATATATTGGAAAATTGCAGAGCTAGTTTGTTCGTGTAGTTTTTTGTAGGCTACCATCTATAGTGCTAGTGCGTACTTTTGTAGTTTTGTATAACAAGGGTAAAATCCACTCTTAAAATTAGGTACATATAGTGTTTTCATTCCAAGTACAAATGTAACAAGGACTAATACAGTTGATTGGTTATTCCAGCTAACTACTCCCTTGTAAAATTGTAATAATAAATTGTCAACTGTTGAATAAAAAGGGGAAAATTTACACCAACTGAATAGTGACTAGATAGACAAAACATACTGTGAAATAGTGTGGTCCACAGATGTCACTAGATTAAGCATTCATGAAAAGAAAATACGCATATATGTACAAAACATTAATGTGGCCACGTTTTAAGACCTGTGCTAGGATAAATTGAACAGAGACAGATAAAGAGCTGTAGAATTGTGTGGCAGAAAAATCGTAGACAACAAAGAGAGGAAGTTGTGGTTATGATTGGGTAATTGAGCCATCCAAGGACAAGTAGGAAAAAGGAATGTAGTAGAGCTTTTAGAGCGTGATGCTCCCAAAATCAATGGTTTGTCTTGTCTTTGTCTACAGAATTACATTGCTTGTGCCATCAGGACAACCTCGCTGATGCTTGTGGTATGGGTACAAATGCATTCATAAATTTTTTGTTATTGTCAGAGGTAAAAGAGCAGTTCATGTTATTTCTAGTTCCTTTTTTTTCTCAAAAACGCATGAGCATTGTGTTTCATTCAATAAGCAGAGATGATACAAAGATTGCCTGAAAACCCAAGGGCACCAGGGCTTGCTAGATAACAGAGGAGGGGGCTGGAGTAGAAACAGAAAAAGGCTAGACAGCAGGTGGGAGAAGAGGAACTGTAGCAGAAACGACAAAGCGACTGAAAACATAAAGGCGATTATTACATCATGCTGGGGTAGAAAGCAACCTAGGCAGAGACTGGCTCGGAAGGAGATTGGCCAACGAAGACTTCCTTATTGCCGACCAAGAGAAAAGCTCTTGTTTGATGCGGTCGGCAAATTCCTACAGGTTGAGGCTACGATGCTCATGATGCATCAAGTTTCTCTCCTTCCAAATCATCCAAGTGATCAGGATTATAAGAGAATCTAGGCCTTTTCGCTTGGAGTTGGGTACCAGCTCCCGAGTCGTAGTCCAGTGCTATTCTAAGGTATGGGCGTTGAAGGAGAAAGATAGGCATATCGACAAGCAAGAAAACATGAGGTACCACATCTACTTTGCCACTAGACATTGGATGAAGAGGTGATCAACAATTTCGGAATGTTGATCGCAAAGAAGACACTGCATCGGGGCGGAGATGTTGTGGCGCAATAGTCATGCGAAGGTCCGAATGCGACGTTTGAGGACAAGCCAAATGAACAACTTGGTTTCGAGTGGTGTTGCAGCTTCCCACAATTCCTTGGCACACTGGAAAAAGACCGAGCCATTGAAGAGGACGTTGTAGGCCGATTTGGGGGAGTAAATCCCGCTGGCCGACCAACGCCAAGAGATGACATCTGAGGACCCTTCTTGCATGTGCACTTGGCTTATGCTTGGGTGCAAGATGAGGAATTCGCATAAGACTTGAGTGGTGAAGGGGCCTCGGATGTCTTTCATCCAACAGTGGATGTGGAGTGCGTCCCTGGCCCGAGTCCTTTGTTTGCAAGTTTTGGTCACTCTCACCCAGATTGTCAGTGCTAAATCATGAATTCCTTTGCCATGAAGCCATCTGTCGATCCAGAAAAGGGCCGAACTGTTGTCCCCTAAGGCAGTTGAAGTGGATGCTAGAAGAGATTTTCAGTAGTACTATTTTCGGGGAATTGCGGCGTAAGAAGGGGTAGATTACCATCGACGACATGACCGATTTGACAATGATAGGCCTTCCTGCCATTGTGAGCAGTTTGGCCTTCCAATTGGGCAATGAAGCCTGAATTTTGTCAATGTACGGTAGAATATCTCACCCCCTTAGCTTGCCAGTTGACAACGGCATTCCCAAGTATGTGATTGGGAATGAGTCAAATTTACACCCGAGGATCTGCTGAGAAAACTGAAGTTCGTCTTGCATGCAAAAGATTGGCACTATCGACGACTTGAGCATGTTCGGTTTGAGACCTGAAGCCGCCCCGAAAAGCAAAATGATCTGTTTGATGGCCATGATGTCTTGGTGTTGTGGAGTGAAGAAAAGCATGACATCATCCGCATAAAGGGAGCATTGCCTCGGCAGAGATGGAGATGGCGTTAAGATCTAGGCTTGAGCGGCTGATATGAGGGTCTTGTTCAACACATCCATCGCAATAACAAAGAGCAAAGGTGACAACAGGTCGCCCTGCCGGAGTCATCTATAATGGTAAATCTTCCTGCCTAGGATGTCGTTTGAGCATGATCCTTGTCGTGGCCGAGGAGAATAAAAGTGAGAGCCAATCACCCCACCGAGTGCCGAAGCCTTGATTGTGCAATACTTTTAGGAGGAAAGGCCAGGACAAACTGTCAAAGGCTTTAGCAATATCTAGTTTGAGGAGAGTTTTCTTTTCTCCTTTTCGACGCAACTTCCTGATGGTGTCGTGCACGAACTTGAAATTGTCCTATATCATTCGGCCTTTGATAAAGGCACATTGATTGTAGTCAACTAGCCTGTCCATGTGAGGTTGCAGCCTGATGGCTAGGAGCTTGGAGAAACTGTGTACCAGACTAATCGGCCTGAAATATGATGGATGAGTAGCTCCCTTTGTTTTCGGCAGCAGAACAATTAAGGCCGAATTTAGCCTGTGTAAGCCTCGACGGTTCGAGGAGAAGAAAGCATGAACAATATTCATGATGTCGTGCTTTATGATGGGCCATGCTTTTTGATAGAAAAAGGCCTGTGAATCCATTTGGACCCGGCACCTTTTCAGCCGGAAGCGCTTTGATCACTTGCAATACCTTGCTTTCAGAGAAAGGGAGCACTAGGCAATGCAAATCTTGCCGCTACAAGCCTACGGCCTAAAAGTCGAAGGACATTGTGGCTTGTTCGTCCGTCTGAAGAAGGGAGACGAAGTGTTGGTGCAGCAGGGAGGCCATTTCTTCGTGTGTGTGGAAAGAAATCCCATTGTGAGTTAGGGAGCTAATTCGGTTCTTCTGACTGCGGAACTTCCTGTGGGAGTGGAAAAAGAAGTGTTTGTGTCACCCTCCCACAACCAAATCAACCAATCTCTGCCGAATCAGCGTCCTTTTGAGAAAACACAGGACAAGAAATCTCAGTTTTAGCAGCCTCCTAAGGTGGATTTCGTGTGGAGAAAGCGAACGCTTGTTTTGTGCACTCTCAAGCTTGGAGATAATCTCTTCGGCCATGAGGACTTGGAGCGAAATGTTGCTGAACTGGGTGTCGCTCCATCATTGGAGAGCCCTTGCGGTGGTTCGAAGCAAGGCGTCCAACCGATGGAACAGGGCAGAGGGAGGACATTGATTCAACCAGCTTTGCAATATATCGTGCTCGTTGCTCCATGCAAATTCTCTTCCATTGAGACGAACGTCCATCAACTCAAGATCATTCACGAATCGATGGAAACGACCGAGTAAAGCATGGCGCGCATTGGTATTGCTCTTGTCTTTGAAATTGAGGATCATGTTGGAGTCCCCCACGAGACACCAAGGTCCTAGGAACGAAGACCTGAATTGGCTTAATTCGTCAAGGAAGGCCGACTTTGCAACATCGTCTTGGGGACCATAGACCGAAGAGATCAACCAAGACGATTGCTCTAGCCAACTGAATAAGCAGGTTTACAGAGAAGGTAGAGACGTGATTGCGAAGCACAGCGACTTGGGGTGCTCTACAGGCAACTAGCACCATCCCCACCCCCCGCCCCGCGCGCGAGCCTGAGGCCGGGAGGTAAGCGAAACTCTGAAATTGAGAACCAAGCATCGAAAGGACAACCGATGGCATTATGGCGGCCATCTTGGTCTCCTGAATGTAGACTACATCGACCCTGTGATTGTCGACTAAAACACGCAATGCATCTCGATGACCCCTACCGTTCAAACCCTGCACATTCCACACGAGAATTTTACATGACGACCTATCCATGCAGAGGGACGGCGACAGTGAGTCTGAGAGCCGAGCCACCAATAGACGGCTTCGGTCGAAGCATTGGCTAGCACCAAATTGTTCTGTTGTCCTGCTCTCGTCAACCTGAAGAGGTCATGAAGGGCTTGGATGTGATCTTGCGACAAAGGCTGAAGGAAGATGTCGCTAAAGGAAGCCAAGTCCTTGGGGGAAGGTGAATCAGTTGTGCTTGCTTGAGAGGGCGAGCCGGATTTGGCTGATGCTGCTTGCTCGCCAGATGAGCACTGCGACGCGGGCTCATTGTATCACGCACTTGCTCATGCCAACGCAGCTTTCGCGCCAACAGTGGGCAGGCGACCGTGGAGAGGAATTGTCGAAGCGGAGACGCAATAAGCTGCCGTGGGTCGTGCGAATCAAGCTCATGGGTCGTGCGACTTTGGGAGCCCGTCGACCGAAGCCTTTGTAGATTACCGGGGAAGAGTCCAATCAATTGGACTGCTGCAGTAGCGTGAGCGGGAAGCTCAAGGGCAGCGGGTCTTCCGTGGCCAGCGGGGAGCTCGAGGGGGGGAAATCTTTCGGAGGCTGCCGGAGCTCTGCGCTAGGATTGACAGGGTCCCACGGCTTGGTCCAGCAGGCTGAACGCGGCGCCAAAATCTCCTCTAGCACTGCCCAGGGCTGCAGAGGCCTTTTGGACAGGGGCAGGTCCGAGTTGCCTGAAATGGCAACATGTTGGCCTGTCCCATTCGCCTTGTAGAACTCACTTGCCTTGAGCTGTGCACCACGGGAATCCGGCTGACTCCGGAGGAGAGGTGGTGCCAGGATTGTCGGTGCCTGAGGCGACCCTGCAGAGGAATCGGCTACTTGACGACCGTGCACGTGACCATGGCAGCTTGGCCGATGGGAGCAGCCGGCGATGGCCGATGGAAGGCCCAAGGAATAGAGCACTGGGCCCTGCCCAGAGGACTCGCCGTAGCCCCTGTCTGGATTGCCGTCGTGACCATCATCCGCATCGTCGCACGGTGGAGATGACCCACCGGGAGACGGCGAACGCGATCGAAAATCCACCACCCGCACGACATGGACCTTGACGTTGTAAACCAGACCTTCTTTGTCCCAGAGATAAGGCTCGACGCCGGCGAAAATGTCACGCATGACAGGTTCTTCGTAAGCGAACTCCACCGCCGGCTCGGCGATGAAGACCTTGATCGCCTGAGGCAAAGGACAAGGGTTGTATGTCCATGCTTGGGCATGAAACATAGCCGCGGCACGGGGTTCTCGCGGCCTGTCCTATGGAGCCGGGCCGACGCGCTCGACCCAACAGGAAGAAAGAAGAGACTCCGCCGTGGACTGACACCAAGCGTGTACGGAGAGCCCTTCTAGCTCGATAGAGACTCTGAACTGCAGACGGGAAAACTCGGCATTGGCCTGCCTAGTCCAAGGCCTGAACAGGATTCTCCTGCCATTGACGACAAGGTTGTTGCACTGGAAGACAGCGTCTCGGTCGGCCCCGATGCGGAAGGAGAACAACAAGGAGTTGTCGTCGAAATGGCGCACTAAGAAAGTTTGCTGCGAGTCTTGCTGAAGGCAGCGCCGGACGGCTTCCGCGGCAAGAGCAAGATTGATTGGGTGAGCCGAGCTTACTTGGAAGGCGATCAGAGCATGGACCAACTGCTGCTCCTCAACAGCTAAGAGGGGGGTCCGAGGAATGTGACAAGCAAGAGCAATAGGAAGCTCCGGTACCCCGAGCACCTCCACGCCCTGGGACGCAGGGGAGACACGCTCCGGAGTGTTGAGAACGCCGCTAACCGGCTGTCCCCGAGCGAGATTGTCTTGACGCGGACGCCTGGCCGGAGCCTGCTGAAGGGGGGCACTGCTGGTTGACTCGGCGGACAAGGGCGGCGATCTGGGTCTCTTGCAGTCTCTGGCCAAGTGGTTGAGGCCTTTGCAGCGAAAACAACGCGACGGGAGCTGACACTCAGAATGACGATGGGTAGAAGAAAGACAGTTGAAGCACTTGCCCAGCAGAAACCCAGGCGGTCCTTTGCGCTGAAATCGCCGTTGATCGGCAAGAGAATGCTGTTCCTGAGGATGATCGCTGCCGGCCTTGCGACATAGCCTACGCCGCCGCACCTGATGCCAACCTTCTTGAGCGAAAGGGGAGGGCCGTTGGCGACCAAGGACCTCCTGCCTCTTTGGGCGGCGAGGGGCAAGCCGGAGCGGGGTTTGACCCTCCGCATGGGCTTCACCCTCCGGCACGACCTTCGATTTACCGCACTCCGCCCTCCGTGGAGAGGACTCCTGACGGACGATGTCTGCGAAGGATCGGCGGAACGGGGACGGCGGGGGGCTGAAAGCCCAGCTTGACAATGACGACGGACTGACGTCACGCCACCTACGCTCACGAGCAGTAAGCCTGGGAGCGAGGTCAGGCCCAACAACGACTGACCGGAGGGCGACCTTCCTGGGGGACATGGCGGCTGGGAAGTCGTGCGGGAGGGCGACGGGGCCAGGGCAGGCACCGGCGAATTCAGAGGTGGCAGGCGCTGACGGGAGACTGAAAAATAGTTTTGACCTGTGTAAAGAAGACTTGTTCTGTCGTACTTAGTGTTTCCATTAGTACCTTTTTTTTAAAAAAAAAGTTGATGCACTTTCTTAACGCGAAATATACACGGTTCCCCTGCGTATTGTGATGCTATTTCTTTGGAACAGTTTATGTGCCTACTTAAAAAAAACAATCCATGTGCTTAGGAGTTGAATAATAAAATCTGGATGCTCGGGTGACTGAGTCCAAATAAAAACATATAGAACTGTTGACACAAAACACTAAACTTTTTTTTCAAATTTAGCATCCAAACATCCGTGTTTGCAAATCTGCTCCCTCCCTAAACAGTGGCTCAGCAGCCGAGCACCAGCATTTGCCAGGTAATTAGGCATACAATTAATTAGTGTTAATTAATCATGATTAGCATGATTAATCAATATATTTCATGATTATTACTGATTAATCAACATATTTCAAGATTAGTACTAATTAATCAACTTGTTTTACTGTAGATCTGTCGGGCTTAAGGAGGGAGATAGATTTGTAAAAACAAAGATCCGATGGTTAAATTTTTTTAAAAAAATGGCTGCAGTTCTAGATGTGTCAACCGTTCAAAACATATAAACACCGCTCAGATTCAAAGATTCCAACATGACAAGGAATATAATATCTTGGACAGTTGATCCTGCTGCTAATTAAGCGCTACTATTCGCTACATCCACCTAGATGAATCTTGGGGAGGCGTAAACAAACATTTCCCAACCGAACACAGGCACCAGAAAGGAGCTATAGTCTATGGAATCAGAGTCTAACTGACATACGAGTCATATGGCCACATTAGTGACAAATCCTGAAACGACACGTCTTTAACGATAGCAAATGATCAATTCCCTACATAAGAAAGGGTAAAAGGAAGAACATGGCAGAGACGTGTGCTAGAAGTAGCAGAGAGAGAGAAAGAGACTCCAAATGGAGAGGAAGGGGAGGAGAAGAGTACGTACGGGCCAGCCCATCCAGCACTGATCGTGCGGCTCCCACTCCGCCGGCATCCGGAACCCCATCTTCGCCGGGCACCCCACCATGACCTTCACCATCCTCCTCCTCCTCCTCTTCTCCCACCCTTGAATTGAATCCCCTCTTCTCCTACTCGGCTCTCTAAACCTAATTAATTAATCTAATAACCTACTGATTAGTGAAGGATTTAGGGCGCTACTCTGGCGGTGGAACACTCGTGGCTCTCCTGCGCGGCACCGGCGTCGCTCGCAGGCTGATTTATATAGTGGGAAGGAAGGCGAAAGGTCCAGAGGCGTGGCCGCGGGGCACACTACCTGGGCTCTGGTTGTCTCTTGTGTCCCACTGATGCGTGGGCCCGCTACCGCGAGTCGATGAACCAGGGGAAAAGGTACAGGGAATCCGAGCCTGCCTTGGCTACGGGTACCCACTACCCAGGTGATAGCAGAAACGCCACTGCAAGACACAAAGGGGCATGCATGGCTGTGTGGGCCTATCGTTTAGCCTTGGGATCTTTCTCCAAAATTTACTTTGGGCGGCGTCCACCCGCCCACAGTCTATAGCACTAAGGGCCTGTTTGTTTGAACACGGCATTGCACTACTCCTAGAATCTGCGGCTCAAACAAAGGGCCAGATTTTCATCCAGATTCTAAGTAGCCGAAGCTACGAATCCGAAAATGAACTAGTAGCCGTGTGGGGTTATCCACTTCTCCAGATTCTCCGATTCTCCGTGTCGGATTTTGTCGAAACAAACAGGCCTTAAGTACTATGGAAAATCAGGAGTACTCCGTGTTATTGAAAAAGGTTGTGTAACATTGGGGCAAAGGGTATCCAGTTTTTTAAAAGTGAAAAAAAAATTGTTGTTTGTTTATAGAAGAACTAAAAGTATATTCCATGAAAGTTGCATCTTTTCGCTTTAGCTAGTTTTTTTAGGAAAAGTACAAAGCACGCAATGAACACACACCATAGCAGGTATACAGGGCTGTTCTTTTTGGCTACGGCTTGTGATTTTTGGTCTGTTCATGCGAGAGATTACAGAGTAACGAAAACTCACGTGTGGTTTTTGCCGACATAAATGAAATTGGTACAGTATGTACTACAATTAACTAGTAGACTCTATCTTAAAAAGATATTTCATTTAAAAGCTAGTTACTATAGAAAAATCGAAAATCAGCTTTTAGAAGCCGAAAAGAATAGGGTATACATGTGTGCATTTCTTGCAATTGCTTGGAATCTTATGGAGACACCTAAGGCACGTGCTTCTGGAGGGACCTAAGGTATCACACAGTATGTACATGGATATATGAGCCTATTTTTTTTGCTACGGTTTATGGCTGTTGGCTGAAAATTTTGAATTTTGGTTGTTTGCAATAAAGATTACAGAGAGAGATACTCGCTTTGTGATTTTGGTTGATATAGATATTAGGCTTTTAACATGTACTACAATTAACTTGTAGATCCCGTCTTGAGAAAATACTTCATTTAAAAGTTAGATACTATAGCAAAAACCAAAAACTATTTTTAAAAACCGTAAAAAACAGACCCTATACTTTTTCACTAAATATATACGCACATATACACTTAAAATTAGTTGGCACCAACGCTAAGTCTACAAGTTGAACCCTCGTAAGCTGAGTGCACACCGAACTATCTTCCAGGTTATAGCTAGTTGTGATGTAACCATTAAGTAGTACAAAAAGCTATTATAAAGCGCTTGCAACTTTGTAAGCCCTTTGGTATAAACTTAGATGTGAATACTGGGCAAGAGCCTTGTTGAGCTTCGACTACTCTGCAGTTGTTACGATCACGCTAAGTAGATTTACGACCACTTCACAGATGGCTACGACACACATGAAAGTTACGATCACACATAGTAGTTACGACCACTTATGTTTGCTTCGACCACACTACGTACTCGTAACATCTATTGACGAGAGTTACGACCGTATTCACACTGCGCTGCATGTTCTCATAACTGAGCTACGACCACTCCGGTTTACGAGAACTTGAGACTTCGACTGCAGACTCTACTCCTTCGACCACGTAGTAGACTTGATCATAATAGTCGTAACTCGATTACGACCACGTTGAAGACTTGATCGCCGTGGTCATAAAGCGTTTACGACCACGTCTTCAGCTTCACGAACACCTCCGATTTCCCGGATCCAAAACCACTCCTTCTCTTCTTTATCTCTCCCTCTCGTTCGATCACACCGATCGCTTCATTCCCCTCTCGTTATATTGCTGTCTTTTAATCTTGTTTCTCCATCTTGATCACGCCGTTAGTTGAGCCTCCCGCTCTTCTTTCTTGGACCAAGTCTACCCGCTTTCCCGCGTATATCTTAGATGAGACTACACCGCCCCTAACTCCTGTCTCCAACGCTTCCTACGTTCCCTCTGCAAAACCACAAAAGACTACACCAACCTGTACTCCAAGTCTTCATCTTAGACCTTGTGCACTTTTTCCATCGCCTTGACTTCCTGTGTTAGCTGCACCTGCATGTACACCGCTTGCGCCTCCGGAGCCGCTGCTCCCCTCATGCGCGCTTGCATGTGCGTGGTCATGTGGCTTGCTACCATCTGTGTGTGTGGAGCCCATAGACATGCCCTTCTCCCCGTGACTGCTAACGTGACGTTGCATGCACACCTCGTGTGCCAGCTACACGTGACATGCCTTGGTCCCGCCATCTTGGCCTTTCGCATGCGAATCGCATGCCCCGCTTGCTGCCCCGCCACGCCATCGAGTCTTGCCCCCGGGTCCTGCTACCTCCTGACGCTTCCAAGCTGCTCTACAGATAAATCGATTTATAAGTTTTCAAAGAAATCTTGTATAACTGATTTAGAGATCTTTTCACCTTCATCAACAAATCTTTGTTCTTGCCATAAACATGCAAGAACTCATCCTGCAGCGCCACCCTACACCCTCTTTCTGTCATCTGCCTGAGACTAAGTATGTTGTTGCACAGACTTGGTATATAGTAAATCACTGTCAACAACTTCTTATCTCTGTTCTTACATTGCAACAGCATCGTCCCTTTTCCTTTTATCTCCACCGTGGAGCCATCGTCAAACTTGACCTTGCCCCAAATCTTCTCATCGAGCTCATGAAACATAGAGCAATCTCCCGTCATGTGGCTTCTTGCTCCATTGTCCAAGTAACACTGATCTGTGTGATCATAGCTGCCTTCCTTTGTACGTAGTTTTGGAAATATGTTCTCCTCATTCAGTATCACCATGACCGGCGCCTTTTCAACATATGAGGAGAGAAGTAGTCCCGGTTCTTCATCTTCTTCTTCGTCTTGGGCGAGGTTCGCCTCCCGTTCTTCTTCTTGCTTCAACAATCCAACACATAGTGCTCGTACTCGTTATAGTTGAAACACTTTATGTGGCTGCGGCATTTGATGCGTAGTGCATGTATTCGCCACATTCAAAGTGCTTGACATGTGACTTATCACGGGATCTGTCACCACCGCCTTGTCTAGCCTTGTCTCCATAGCCACCTCTGCGGCCTCGACCACTCTGGCCACCTCGACGCGCCATCTCCCACGGTTGTTTGATAAGCCACGACCGTCTCTCGAATCTCCCTTTACTAGCAACGTCTACTCGTTATGAGTCTAAGATCCCTGCTCGTTACATAACTGAAACCCCTTCAGTAACTCTTTATGCGCCTTAAGGGAGCCGGTGATCTCTTCTATCTTCTCTGAAAGTGTGGTGACAACAGGTATGTACTTCTCTGGAAGCACGCACATGTACTTCTTCACCGCCATAGATTCCTCAATTTTGTTGCCAAGAGAGTTAATCTGATTGTACAATGAAGTTAGCTTGCTGGCGAACTCGTCCACCGACTGTGTCTCTCCCATCTTGAGATTCTCAAACTCGCTCTGTAAATTCTAGAGCCGCACCTCCTTCACATGATCAATGCCCTCATGCATCGTCTGCAGCGTCTCTCACGCCTCCCATGCCATCTCCTTGCAGATGAGCTAATGCATCATCGCATCTGGCACCGCCTGGTGGATGATGGCCAAAACCGCCTGATCCACCTTGTCGTCCACCTCCTTATCCTTCTCCCTTCGGATCGACTGCACCCTAGACTTCCTGGGTGCGCATGTTCGTCTTCATCTTTATTGTCCACATCGGGTAATTGTCAGTCATCAGGAAAGGGTACTAGAGGGAGATTAGCCCGCCCTGGGCCTTCGCCTTATCACCCATGATCTTTAGAAATCACCAAGATCAATAGGCTCTGGTACCACTTGTTGCGCTTCGACTACTCTGTTGTCCTTACGACTATGCTAAGCCGATTTACAACCATTTCATTGATAGCTACGACCACATGAAAGTTACGACCACACACAGAGTAGTTACGATCACTTGTGTTTACTCCAATCACGCTACGTACTTATAACTTCTACTGACGAGAGTTACAACCACATTCACACTACGCTGCACGTTCTCGTAACCGAGCTACGACCACTCCGGTTTACGAGAACCCGAGACTTTGACTGCAAACCCACTGCTCCTTCAACCACGTAGTAGACTTGATCATAGTAGTCATAACTCGATTACGACTACATTAAAGACTCGATCACCATGGTCATAAAGCGTTTACGACCGCGTCTTCAGCTTCACGAACACCTCCGATTTCCGGAGCCAAAACCGCTCCTTCTTCTCTTATTTATTTCTCTCCATCTCGTTCGATCACACCGATCGCTTCATTCCCCTCTCGTTACATTGCTCTGCCTTTTATACCCAACTCTATGATTACGACACAGAGACTACTACGACTCCGAGATGAACTCGAAAACTGACTCGTACGCGGAAACAAACTCATACACGAGTCGAACACATGTAATACAACAAAACTGACTCGAATACAACTAAACAAGATTACTAACTCTAACCAGCCTCAACAAAAAAGGAAGGAAGAATGGCACATGTGAAGTTTTGACCATCTAAAAATCCAACACAAAATTTTAGTTTAATTTCAATCAATTGCGAAATCGGCAAAGCTGACATCAACTCAATTTTGTCTAGTTCAAACAGCATTTTTCTTTCTCCTACGCCTCCTTCAACAGTCAAGGCAATTGGTCGGTCAGCAGCATGGGCGATCAACAAACCCTCGTCCCTGTCGTCACCACAATTTCTTAACTACTCTTATGTTGTCATCCCGACGGCTATGTTGCCGCCCACTAAAAGCTCCACTGTGTTTGTTCCTGGTCTGCGGCTGCTAGAGTGCTAGAAGACTTAGAAGGAGTATTTGCTTCCGGCACTGGCAGAAAAAGAGATATTCGTCGAAAAAAAGGAATACTCACAAATTAAAGATTTATCAGCGCACGATGGTGATTGGTGAGACTCAAATTTAGGCCACTTTGCCAATTTAAGATCCTGATTCAAATAGCTTTTGATTTTTAGAAATCAGTTTTTAAACAAAGTGATTTCTTGTGATGGTTTCTATAAACTATTTTTAAGATTTAGTGTAGGAGCCGTTTTGAATGGAGTAGCTTCTCAACATAAGTATCACTTATTTTCTTAACTAGTTACATACTCGTGCGTTGCAACGGAACTCATTAAATATATAGAGAATCGTGCTATACAAGAGAGTTACTCTAATCAGTTGGAAAGTGGAGAATTGTAAGAAATTAAAGGAATAGAACGGTTGAAGGAGAATGAACGTATAATCACCGACTTGTTCTTTTATAACACTAATGATCTCTCTCCTATCAATTAAAAAACACGTCACTTTTTAAATATATATAATCATGCTATAGAAGAGAATTGATTTGATCATGCTATAATAGTACTAGTTATGTACCCGTACGTTGCAACGAAACTCATTAAATATATATAATCATGCTATAGAAGATAATTGATTTGATCGGTTGAAAAGTAGAGAAAGTGAGAAGTTGAATGAATAGAGCGGTTGGAGGAGAATGAACCTACAACCACCAACTCCTTCTTTTATAATAGTAATAGAAGTAAAGATGATCTCTCTCCTATCAGTTAAAAAACACGTCACTTTTTAACAGGGTCCAAGCCTGTCGCAAACACAAACAAGCATTTCTTGTCACTCATTTGGGCTGCATTCCAATTGGGCCGTACACAAGGCATGACCGGCCCATTCAAGCTCAGTATCGCGTAGCAACTAAACGAAGGAAGCCCACGGCCAACAATTCCTGGATAAAAAATCTTCTTCGGCCATCATCTCTCTCCTCGCCATCCATCCATGCATCGCTCCATCGCCTGATCTAGTGATCTTCCTCTCGGGGTGATTCGCTCGAGCACCTCGTGCACACTCGCGGCCTGGTCCGCTCGAAGGGGTAACAACTAACACAAGCCGGCGTCGGAAGAGTGCATGGCTGAAACCAAACCGATTTTCAAAAGAATTTGGATTTCCTGAATGAGTCTACAAAATCCTTGTTAATCAGCCGATTGCTTTGATAGCTATAGTTCATTCTCCTGGATGAGTGTGGTCATCTCCTTCCTTTTCGCATAGCCACACCGCCGCTCTTCTCTTTGAGCCGCTGCCCTAAGATTCTAAGGTTGTCGCACTTTTTTGCACTACACCTCTATTGCGCTTCTTGTGCACAGCGTCACTACTGTCTTGGGCTTCGATCTGTACCGCTATGTTTCTATCTCCTTATTCGGCTTGATTTGATAGCTCTCTACTTGTGTCACTTCCACGTCCTATTCATCGTATTACTGCGGTCGACTTTGTTCCCATTTACCCCTATCTTTTTGGCCCCTGCACTTTGTGCTTTATGGGCTGCTGCACGATTTCGGATGTGAGGCGATCCTTTCGACATAATTTTTTAAGAGCTGCACGCTTTGACGACGTCTTGAAGACATGGATTTTAGATTTTCTCTATTTTAATGTAAGCCTTTTTAAATACAATGCTATTGCATACGCCTTGTATTTGAGAATGTTGTTAAGGATATAAATGCCATTTCCTATTTTAGAGTTATGTTGAGTCATGTAATAATATATAATGTTTCTTTTGGCTGTGTAATAGACAAGAGAACTATTGATCCATTTCACTCATCTTACAATTCTCACCTCGACACCCAATGCTTTTGAGGGAGTTGGTGCCTGCAACTCAGCAGAACTTTCAGGAACAAATTATTTGATATGTTAGATTGAAATCTTTCTATGGCAACCTTTCCAAAGTCCAATTATTCCCAACAATTGCACATTTCTTATTCTTTTTATTGCTTAAGGTGGACCCTAAGATCCTTTTTTTCCCCTTAACCAAGACATTGCAAGTTTGCAATGTTATGAATAGCGCTTGTATTCATATGAGGCCAAAGGGCCGGTATATATACACGAGTACATGATGGCAATATGGAAAGAATACATATAAGGAAATAGCACATGTATGGAAAGAATCCAAACTATCCTAATACAATGCAATCATATCTCTAACACCCCCCTCAAACTCATGGTGGATCAATAACACTGAGTTTGGAGAGGTAGAAGCCATGTTTGGCGCGGTCGGGCCTTCGTGAAGAAATCCGCTATCCAAGCTCAAGGCACGCATCAAGAGCAACCATCCGATCATGCACATAAGACCTCATGAAGGAAGCATCAACACCAATATGCTTGGTGAGTTCATGCTTCACAGGATCACGAGCAATACTGATAGCACATGTACTATCTGACAAGAGATGAGTCGGTGTAGTGACAGAAACACCAAAATCCTCAAGTAACCACCGTAGCCAAGTAATCTCTGCGTCAAAGAGCCATAGTCATAACTCACCTCTGCACTCGAACGGGACACCGCACTGCATTTCTTCGTCTTCCGTGCAATGAGAGAACCACTAAGAAAACACAAGAAGCGTAGATAGACCGACGATCGAGGGATAGCCGCCCAAGTAGCATCCGAATAAACTGAAGTCAGTAACGAGTGGAGCGTGGAAAGAAGAGACGGCAAGAAATAGTCCACAAGGTATCGCAGAACTCAAGAAGGTGGTCGAGTGGACCCGAGTGGGAGCGAAACGAATCGACTCAGAATGTGAACTGGATAAGTGATATCCGGACGAGTAACAGCAAGGTAGACAAGACTCCCAACAAGATGACGATAGCGAGTCGGATCGAAAGAGGCTCGCCATCGAGGGTTTGAGGTGAACATTGAGCTCCATGGGAGTCTCAACAAGACGATCGATGAGAGAGGCGCGATCAAGAAGATCCTGAATATACTTCTCTTAGGACATAAAGAAACCATCTGGAGTGGAAGTAACCTCAATCCCAAGGAAGTAACGAAGAGGACCAAGATCCGACATAAGGAACTACTCACTAAGACGAGCCTTGACAAAGGCAATGTACTCATAATCATCTCCGGTAATGATCATATCATCAACATACAGAAGAAGAAGAGTCCCACCACGGACGAGGTGTGGACAAAGAGCGCAGGATCATGATCACTTGTCTGAAAACCAAAAGAATGACCACAGAGGAGAAGCGCTCAAACCAAGCACGAGGGCTTGCTTAAGGCCATAGAGAGCGCGGCAAGGCGATGACCATGCCCTCGTGGCAGAATACCCAGGTGGCGGATGCATGTAGACCTCCTCACGCAACTCGCCATTAAGAAAGGCATTCTTGACATCAAGTCGAGAAGCAGCACCGATGGCATGACGCCACCGAAAGAAGAGTGCGACGGTGGTCATGTGAGCAACGGAGCAAAAGTCTCGTCGTAGTCACGACCATGCTCCCCGCCTGAAACCGCGGGCAACAAGACGCGCTTTATAGCGCCAAGAGAACCATCGAGCGTGTCTTAATCTTATAGACCCACTTACACGTGATGGGACGAGAGTGAGATGGAAAGGAACAAGATCCCAAGTACCAAGACGCTCAAGGGCAGCAATCTCTCGGCCATGGCATGCCGCCACTCGGGGTGAGTAGCAGCATCCCGGTAAGAAACAGGCTCACGAGTAGCTGCGCTAGCAAAGGCAAAATGGGCAGGGGGCCGAAGCGACTGGCGGTCGCGGAGAGCGTAACGAGGAGAAGATGACCCATCAGGGGAAGATGGTGCATCAGAAGATGAATCATCAGAAGGAGATGGCTCATCTGGAATATCCTCAACACGAGGTCGACGAGTGTAGACGAGTGTAGTGGGGGGAGCCTGAGGAGCCGTAGGAGACGACAATGGCAGAGAGACCACGGAAGGAGTATGAGGAGACTCAGTGGGACGGGTGGACTCAGTGGGACGGGCGGACGAGGGCAAAACAGAGATAGGTGTATCTGGAAAGGTCAAAAAAGACAGAGACTCTACAGAGGAAGCCGAAGAAGAGACAGGACATGGGTAGAAGGGACGAGACTCGTCGAAAATCACATCCCGAGAAATCCGCATCCGTCGACCAACAGGATCCCAGCACCGATAGCCCTTGTGCTCGGCACTGTATCCCGAAAAACACACTCAACAGATCGAGCGGTCGGTTTGGTGCGTTCTCGGGCGAGGAGAACGAGCAAACGCAGCCAAATGACGGGCGACGAGTAGTCGGGAAGGAGACCACGAGACGCCAGCGTGTATTGCATACTCAAGAGCGAAGAAGGTCGGATGTTGACGAGATAGGTGGCGGTGGAAGCGACCTCGGCCCAAAAGTGAGGTGGAATAGGCGGCAATCATCGTGGCACGAGCCAACTCAAGGAGGTGACGATGCTTGCGCTCAGCAACACCATTCTGAGCATGAGCACCAGGACAAGAGAACTGAGCGAGAGTGCCCTGCTCAGCAAGGAAGCTACGCAGGTGATGAGAGAGGTACTCGCCAATGAGTCGCACGAAGACACGAATAGGGTGGAGAACGTATACGAACCATAGTGGCAAACTGTTTATAGATAGACAAGGCCTCACCACGAGAAGACATGAAATATATCCAAGTGTGGCGAGAGAAATCATCTATAAATATGATATAGTATCGATGTCCTCCTTTCGAAACAAAGGGGGCCGGACCCCAAACATCAGAATGAATAAGATCGAAAGGACGCTGAGACACTGACTCACTATGAGGATAAGGAAGCTGAATCTGTTTGCCTAACTTGCAGCCCTGACAATCCAAAGACACGTCTCCTGAGACGTTCCCCAGAAGACCACGACGAACTAAAGACGACAGACGAGATCCACACAGATGGCCAAGACGATGATGCCACTGCTGGAAAGAGCCGGTAGACGAAGTAGCAGAAGTGGAGAGACTGGCAGCGACGGTGGCAGCGGAAGGAAGATGAAGCCAGTCAAGCTCCCAAAGACGTTGTGAGTCAAGGCGCCGGGGGCCAGAACCAATCAGGGCTCCCGTGTGGCGGTCCTGAACACAACAAGAGTCAGAGTCGAGAATGACTCGACAACTAAGATCAGTAATCTGCCCAGCAGAAAGAAGCTGCATGGTAAGGCGAGGAACATGAGCAACAGAGGGGACATGAAAAGATGAGTTGCTAAGAGGTCCTCGACCAGAGACAGAAAGAGAGGTACCATCAGCAGTAAGAACACTGACAGGGGAATCAAGAGGTGTAATGAAGGATAGAGTAGAAGAATCGGAAGTCATATGGAAAGATGCTCCGTAATCAAGAATCCATGGGAGGTGCTCGATGTGGATGTGGTGGTTTCGCGTTCAAGAGTCGAGCGTAACTGGCGTAACTCGCCGAGGAGAACTCGAAGAAGCAAGCAAATGGCGAAGTCTCGCTATCTCCTGCCTAGTGAGAAAAGCTTCTGAAGGAGTCGATGTAGACGTTAATGTAGAAGCGGCAAGCAAGCGTCAAGTCGGCTATTTCCCGCCGATGAGAGAAACTATCAAGGAGTCGATGCAGCGCCGATGTAGAAGATCGATGCGGTGCTAGTAGAAGAACGGCGTAAAGATGCCGTTGCTTTTATAGCACCGGGACTCAATGTGGCCGACCTTGTCGCAGAGGGAGCGATGAGGACGCCACCACCACCGTGGCGTCACCGGAGGTGGCGGTGTCTTTGGCGTGGAGCGATCGGTGTAGCGGTGGACGAGCGGCGAGCACGAGGGAAGTGGCAGCAGATCAAGCACCACTCAGTCGAACGGAAGCCATCGGTGGCGGCGGACGGCGCGGCGACTAAGGCAACGGTTCAACAGCGGCGGCCGGACGGCGCGGCGGTTAGATCGATGTTTTTTTCTCAAGCGGCTTAAACTGGGCTGTCTTAACCGGACGGCCCGCTCGTTTTAGGTTTCATAACATAAAACAAGCGGCGGCGGCTTTGGAGCGAGCGGCGACGGCCCGAGCCGGTGAGGCGGAGGCTGCGGGAGGCGGCGGAGGAGCGGACGGAGGTAGAACTCGACGGCGCGGGGTCCCTCCCGGCCTCCTCCTCCGTCGGGCGGCGTTGTCGGCGCGGAGGATCGGCGCGGCACCGCTGGGCAACAAGAACGATGCGTTCGAGATGGCGGGCGCGAAGGGAGGAAGCGGCCGACGACGGGATGGTGTAGCTGGCGGCGAGGTCGTCGCGGGAGGCGCGACGGGCGGGAGGCGAGCGCGAGGAGGCGCGGTCAGTGGGGCGGCCGGGCGCGGCGGAGGTGGATGGCGCGTAGGAGGGAGGCCGGCGGTCGGCAGGCTGGCGGCGGCGGCGGCAAGACGTCGCGATGGAGATGGCGGCATGAGGAAACCGGCGAGGCGAGAGCAGCGGGCCGGCGGAGGCGGCGGAGGAGTCGAGCGGTCACAGACGCGCCGGCACGGGGCCGCGAGGCGGGCGGTGCGGGCGGCAGCGGCGCAGGCGTCGGAGCGGAGACGGCTGTGATGGAGTCAGCGGAGGAGCAATGACGGAGGAGAGGCCGGCGGGGCGGCGAGTACGAGTCACGGAGGAGCAGACGGAGGCCGACGTGCGGCACGACAAGCGAAGCGACGGAAAAAGTCAGGTAAGCTCTGATACCATGTTATGAATAGCGCTTGTATTCATATGAGGCCAAAGGGCCGGTATATATACACGAGTACAGGATGTCAATATGGAAAGAATACATATAAGGAAATAGCACATGTATGGAAAGAATCCAAACTATCCTAATACAATACAATCATATCTCTAACATGCAACAGGTCAAAATTTAACAAATCAAATGTGCACTACTAAGTTCTGTATGCTTTAGGTCTATTCAACCTGCAAAATTGGCGTTATCCTGGGTTTACATACACTTCATTTTGCTACCTGCAAATTTGTTACCCATTACAGATAGAACAACTCGTTAAGTTATGATGTTTCATTGCCTCCAAAAAAAAATGATGTTTCATTTGCTTCTAAAGTCCTATTTAACTCATGATAAGTATTCAGCATCTCAGCTAATAATATTCACATTGTGCGTCATTTCATTTCATCCTATTTCTCCTACTGGTGTTCTGTGAATTTACAGTCGTGAATTGGTTGATCAGGTTTCAGATATAAAATTACTCAAACTATTGATATCTCATGGTAGTCATTTTTCTGTGTCATCTATGTGCCATTTTCATCAGCATTTGCCTGATAACTCTGATGGTTCACTCGAGCATTAGGGCTTCCAAGAGTGAAAGTTTGGCAAGAAGGGTGCCCGGTTCAGGACTAAGTGGATTCCCTGACAGTTGGTCGGAGAACGACGTGGTCTGCTTGACCCAGAAAAGCCGTTTGCTGTCAGACACACATCCCGGCGCGACGCTGACATGACCTTAATAATTGGAAAGCCATGCAAGGGCCGCAGAATCAGGATATATAGCCTTGACAAATGGGAAGTTTCTTCTGCTCTTCCCCAGCAAGAGAAAAGGGAGTAAAAGGCAGAGCATTGGCATGTAGATTCCGACCTGTCATAGACTGGAATGAAGGGTGTGGTTTGGCTTTTAGGTGTTCCTTTCTCTGCACTCTGTGTGCTGCTGAGGCCTTGTTCTTCTTAAGCATATACTAATCTGCAGGATCAAGTCGCAGGCTCAAAAGGGGAAATAAAGGAAACTGATTTGGAGCTTTCACTCTCTTGATTCTTAGCTTTGCTTTGTACTGATGATTTAGAGGCTGCTATGAGCTCAGTGCATGCATCTATGACTTTGAAAGAAGTTTATCTTATCCTTGAAGACAGAGTTTGCAGAGATGGTGCAGTAGCTGCTCAAAGTTATATGCCTGCTGATTGGCACATCGTCCGAAAGAAGGCTAGTGAAAGAGTCATCTGGTAACAGTCTTGAACTATGTTGTTTGCACATGTGCTTCCTGCTAATATCTTTGAACAGTTACCTTGGCTGTTTGTGAATAGAAGTTGGAAATGCTTGTAGGAACCCTGCTTAATTAGAGGCTTATAGCTCAGGCAGCTACTAGGAATGACTAATTGACGCATGTAAAGGTGATGTATGTCAACGTCAGTTTTGCACTCCAAGTTGTATTGTGCTATGGAATTAGGAATTTAGGAATTAGGATACTGCGATGAGCACATGACATGATGCTGGCACCAGAGATAAGCACACTACAATTTTTTGCAACTTTACTCAAGGAATAAGAAAAATCTAGGGGTAGCCAGAAAACTGAGAAAGGGATCCTGACATATATAGCTACGGTACAATACTGATGACCTTTGGTATTTTCCATAGAGAACTCAAACACTGACATCCTAATTGTATAGGAATAATTGGCTGTACGTACAATCCGAGCTAGAGTAAACAACCATGCATACAGCGGCAGAGATGAGATCGATCAGAATATGGGAAAGAAGAAGGCAAGTGAGATGACGAAGAATATTTTAAGAGACAAGAAGAGGAAAAGCAGGAACAAAGCAGTGCACTGATGAGTGACTTTCAGTTGCTAAAGACCTAGAGCTCTGAAACCGAATAGTTCTAGGCTTCTAGTTGAGTTGCTTTCCCGACAAAAAGCTCATTCCCCTGTAGCGACGCCATCTCAAGTGCTCTCATCATCATCAGATCCTGGATGCATGCAATTACCCATTGGTAATGCATGCAATTACCAAGTGACAAACTCATGTACTAAACTGCGTTTAGCCGGACCATTTTATGCATGCATCTTGTGTACAATGTACTCATACTAGCTCAAAGTGCGGCATATGTATCTTGTGACTTGCAAAAAATTGTTGAACAAATTAACAATGTAATGCAATGTTCATGCATGCCACATGCAGGTTGACAAAATTAAGTAATGTGGTGAAAATTAAGAAGCATAAACTAGCTGGGTATATGTATAAATAGACAATAAAGGCCGCTCTTGCGGTAGTTCTCATGCATATATGTGCACATACTGTGTAAATCTCCTTTATATATGCACATATATCTTTTGCTCGATCTTTCAGCGTACATGTGAATTCACACAGAATTAATTTTACGTACGAAGTACACGATCAAACATGCGAAAATCTTTGTGTAAATGCATGTGAATTCACATTTCTAATGTATATCATAGAATTTTCCGGCAGATATCTCCTGGAGTATATGCTACTGCACTTTTTTAAGAATAATTTTTTAAAAAAGAATTGCTATTGCACTTATAAGAAAGGACTAGAGCGTGCAGAAAATTAAGGATTTACCACTTTTAAGATTGGATTTGATGATTTGCCACCGCTAAGAGAGAAATAGGTAAGATGTGTCACTCTTCATGTATTCAGTTTATTTTCCATTTTTCTGGCTTGAAATTCAAATGTGAAAAAGACAATTTTGCCTCCCCTTCCTCACCTCCACAGGCAACCTCCAATCCCCCTTTACGCCACCACCGGCGACCACTACAAGGACGTCCACCTCGGGCCCTACTCTGCCCACCTCTACCTGGCCCTGGCCGCTGACCACGCCAAACTCCCTGTCATTATCTATGTCCACGGCGGCGGCGGCGCTAGTACGTGCCGTGGAAGAGAGCGAGGAGAGAGAGGAGGCGCACCGGTGGCGGCGTGGAGGGGGATTGGAGGGCGCAACAGCCTGGGGGCCGGTCTGTGAGGCCGGCGTCGGTGAGGGGCGCAGATTGGTGGCAGGCCACATGGGCTTGGTGTGGTCGACGCGGTCGCCGTGCCGCGTCACCGCCAATCTGCATCGCGGCCCGCCATTTGCTCCGCTCAAGGTGGTGGTGTCGAGTGGGAGCCGGATTGTGGGGAATAAACGAAGGGACAATAGGACGCTTCAGGAACGAGAAGCGGACGGAAATCGATTCATGTTCTTGCTGTCGTTGGCTTGGTTAATTCTGGTGTGTTTTGGTGATGTTAGTTCGTGCATTGTGGCCGTGGAGGCGGCGCCGCCGTATACGCAAGGGGAGGAGGCGGCGGCAGGTCAGACGCAGGGGAAACAGGGAGGAAAAGGAACAGGTTCCATACACAATTTTGGAAAAAAATGAAAAAAAGAAAAAAGAAACATAACCCGAATCCGTGAAGAGTCCTATCTTAAAAATAGCAAATTCTTAAACACACATTTTAAGGATGACAAATCCTTAATTTCCCGAAGAAGAATAGGACAAAAAGAAGGGATATATAGAAATTAGTGAAAAAAAATCATCATAGGCTACGGTAATTTTAAGTTTCTTTAGTAACCAACCAGCTCTCGCGACCGTGATTAGCCAATTAATTCCTTGTGCAAAAAATCCTAACATGCTGCGTATATCTGTACTGATTATATCTATGACGCTTATTAGTATTACTTCGATCTTGATCAGTTCTTCAGTTAAGCACAATATAATTTAATTAATTTTAACATATATGTTCTGGTATTTATTACGATTTTTTACAGCGTGCTTGGGAACAAAATAGAACAGCTAAGTGCGATGACCACACAATTCATTAACAAATTGAGAACTGTTCGCACTAGTAGGCATGCATTAATTAATTGGCAACATTTTGTTGATCTCGAAACCGGCAGTGATTTTGTTCAAGAAATATGTGCACGTTTTATTTCATAAACTCTCTGGATCAGGCCGACCGGGTCTAAAAGAAAGCTACAGTTAAGTTCTCCAGACTGAGAAAGGAGATTAATTATGGAAGAAATTTTATGTCTCGTTGATAGCTCTTAATTTCATATATATGCCTTAAAACACTCGCGGTATACGATCGAACACCATCTAGCTATCTAGATCCATCTCAAGTCTGTCTCTTACTTTCATTCGTGCATCCATGCATGCTTGGTGATTAGCACACAGATCGATCTATATATCTATACAATTAAGAAGGTTCAAGCGATCATAATATTAATTTAAGTCGATCCGTATACAACAACACTTGTGCAATGGAAACGTACATGGGCAGACACATACATGATACATATATAATACCATACATACATATATTGATTAAGTATTCTCAGCTAAAAGAAAAATATAACTATATTATACATCAGTTTATTCCCTTCTCATCTCATGCATTATTCTCGTCGACAGACCACGTACTGAAGTACTGAACATAACACAACATACACACTCGATACGTTGGTATATATATGATATATATACTACATTGAGAAGCTAGCTACGTACGTACGCGCTCTCGATCTTAATTATCTGTATACGTACGTAACCTCCACGTCCAAAGGTAGAGAGAGAGAGAGAGAGCGAGAGAGAGCGCGAGCCAAGCATGCGTGCATGCATGCATGTGGCGGCGGCAATGGCGGCCGCAGCTGGTTCAGTTCAGACGACGAGGCTCCTCTGGTGGAACCTGGCGATGAAGTCGGTGGCCTTCTGGTCGACGTCGTGCTCGCCGACCCACCTGCCGGAGTCCTCGTCGCTGGACCGCACCTTGCGCAGCCTCGCCGGCCGCTCCCAGTCGCTCTCCGCCGCCGCCTCGTCGTCGGCGTAGTACCGCCTCGACTTCCGTGAGAAGCTGAAGATGGGGCAGAAGAACGACTTCCCTCCCATATACTATCTAGCTAGCTACCTTCTCACTACCTACCTCTTGTTAAGTTATATATATATATATATATGTGTGTGTGTGTGATATATATTACCAGGCTACTAATGATTAGCTAACTAGCTAGGTTAGAAGCCTTTGGTTTGGAGTATTAGCTAGTGGTTGGGGAGTTGCTGTCTTGGGCTTTAAGGAAGGTGTGAGAAGAGGCCGCGCCTCAATTTATAGAAGAGCCTGCCCTGCATGGCTTGTGTATGGAACATTGGCCGATCAGCTGTGTGTTAGCTAGGCTGGTAGTTGCGAGCTAGCTAGCTTAGCTAGGGTTCTTCCGGTCTAAACTAAAGGTGCCCGATCGGAGAGATCGAGATCGGAGGGCCGGGATCGTGTGGCCTGATAAAAGATCGAGATCGGACGGCCCGGATTGCGCGATGTGATAAGATGCTAAAGCGTGGTATGTAAGATGTTCGATCTGTAGCGCACGATCGATTTGGTTGATGAAACCGTCTTTATTTGCAAGGAAAAGCAAAGCGCGGCTTTGCATTGAGGGCGGATTTGAGCTTGATCCCTAGGAGAGAGAAAAGCCCTGCTTCAAACAACAATAATTTCTGGCTTTTAAAAATCATTTAGAATATATTAGCTTTTTCACATATTTTTTTTCATATTTTTTGTATTATACGTAGAGATATAATAATAATAATTTTTAACTAAATATATTAGAAAAAACTATTAATCAATATAATATTATTTTAGTTAAAAATTAAAATTCACGATACTTTGAAACATGGCCAAAGTATCTCTCTCTAAACACACTATCACCCACGGTCCCCACCTTGGTGGTCATTGCAATTCCTCATCATTTCTCTCTCTATCTTAGAGAGCTTTTCTAGAGGACGTCCACACCATCGTGGGCATGCATGAAAAAAATCGTAAAATATCTCAGGATGGGCTTCTGTACTGTCAATATATCTAAAAAAGATGGAACTTCATTTTAAAATGTGATAATGTGTAACTCCTAATTTCATTATTTAGATGCTATTTTAGCTTATTTATTATGCAAAACATTGCTTAGCTATGTTGTAGACTGAAATTGGAGTTATTTATAATATTTTTTAAACCCTATTGATTTTTCTATAAATCTGTCATTTTAAGACCAAAACCTACTCGAACCAGAGAGATGTCTTATTGTATTTGGCTTGAGAAAGAGCTACGGTTAGAGAGATAAGAGAAGAGGCTTTGTTACCACTAAATCCACAATTTTGAGTGAGAATATTGGGGATTTAGAGCCTTTTTCACCTTATTAGTTTTAATTATTGTGCTTGTTTCATATCTACAGTGAAGAATTGTCTCGCCGTCGCCCGTGGTTTTTCCCCGTGAAGGGTTTCCACGTAAAACTTGTTGCCTCTCCTTGATTTAGTATTCTCTTTGCCATATGTGGAGATTTGAGTTATCATCTTGGTTGCTATTGATTTCTTTGCTCAAGCAAATGGTGTATGGTTAGGGTTGATATATGAGATAGCACATGTGTGTTCTTTGATATATAGATGATGATGTTGGGATACTGACATTCTAGTGATCTAATCTTGCAAGTATATTCGTGTTGGGAAGATTAGACAACTTAGTGCTTGTAGGTTTGAAGTTAAAGGACTGTTTGGTTGCATGTACACAAGGTATTTGATGAAATACTTAAGAGAAATTAGCTTGCTGTTGTTGTCACTTCCGTTGTCCCGCTGCGCTCACACAAAAAACAAATCTGGACAACCATACATATACATTAATTTGGAGCGTCTACATATATAGCTTTTGACCACTGATCCTAAAACTTTACTAATTAATGCTTTTTGCCTGTGCATAAGCTAGTGCAGGCTTGAAAACATATGTTCATTAATTTATGTATGATCGATACATGTTCTGGTTGGTGAGGTGGGGAGTTGCATTGTACGTCCTCAACCTGTCTTAGATCCCAGCGCGAGGGGTGGCAAAACCAAGCTAAAAATAGCGACAATCTTTTGTTGTGATCAGACAAATTTGCTCCAATGATTAATTATTTTCGAACGCTGAAATAGGATATCATGATTTCAGGACACCATGATTTAATACATGAATTCAATTCAAATTTAGATATATTTTTAAAAAATTCAATTTATAGTATATACCTATCTATAACAATTCAAATGAAACACGTACCTTTGAAAACATATACACTTCAATGGTTTTAAATGAATTTAGATCCCATGATTTGCTAATTTTTATATAAAATCAATACATATCTACAATTAAACTATCATAAAAAGGCAACTGTAGTTCGTATATGTGTGTGTGTATAGTATAAATAACATGGGCACCATGGTGCCTAGGCTCCATGATTGAGAATTTCTATCCATGATTAACACTTTCCATCCATGATTGATTCAATATGCTAAATCAATGAATTCCTTTTCAAATTGATGCCTTTTCGAATTAATGAATGTTAACGGGTTTACGTGGTATATAATATATTAAGCAAATCCATTAACATTCATTAATTCAAAAGGACATCAATTTAGAAAGAAAGTTATTGATTTAGCTTGTTGAATTAATCATGGATGGAAAGTCATAATCATAGATGAAACGTTTCAATCATAGAGCCCGGACACCATGGTGCCCTTGTTATATATATATATGAAATTGGGCACCGTGGTGCCGGGCATGATTTCAAATACGAATTCAACCCAAATTCGGGTATATTTTTGAAAATATCGCTTTAGGGTATGTACCCATCTATAACAATTCAAATGAAACATATACCTTTGAAAAATATACTTGAATTCAAAGTTTTACAATTTAGATCACATACTTTTTGATACGATATATATATAATCAGCACATACCTACAATCAAACTATCAATAACAAAGGCAACTACAGTTCAAATTTTAGTTCGAACTTGTTTGAACTAGTTAGTAAACTAGTTAAACTTGATATCTAAGAAATTTTAAAATTTTTCGCACGCGATACATACCTATTTTAGACTATGGTGTCCGGTCACCAAGGAGCACTCGTTATTTTTACTATATATATATTAATCATAGAGCATAGGCACCATGGTGCCTATATATATATCGCAAGTGAGTATCTGTCTCTCCGTAATTTATACCGTAAACATCTAAAATTCAAAATTTCAGTCAAAAACCATAAACTGCAGCCAAAAAAAAAACCAGCCCAGTGACCTGTGGGCAACAGCTAAGAAAAGGAAGCCTTTTGTTTTCTTGGGCTTTACGAACAAAGTGATTACGAAGCTGGGAAAAATACTACTTTCAATCATGCAAGAATCAAGTGTATTATTAAATAAACAAACCCTTTTGCAGAACAAGATTGAGGGCGTCTTCTTTAACGGTTTCTAAAAATAATTTTTAATTTTTACTATAATATTTAACTTTTAAACAAAATATTTTTAAAACGAAATCTACAAATTAATTATAATACACATTAAAACATAATATTTATATTAACCAAAATCACAAGCGAGTATCTCTCTCTTCATAATATCTGTGACAAACAACTAAAATTTAAAAATTCCAGCAAAAAAACTATAAGCCACATCTATATCAAATATATCTTAATGTGGTCAATGACCTGCTTAGCTAGCCGTATTATGCTCACCTTCCCTGTGTAGTGGTAGTACATCCTTAAGCTCTAAGGCCACGTACACTATAGGTTGAGTTTTTTTTAGCTTTTAGCTAGTTTATGTTTATATTGTCTGTAGTAGTTAGTTTTTAAATGGTGCATTTTTAAAATAAGATTAACAAAAAAATTATAGTAAAAATGTATTGAATTCAGCTGTATTAGTTAAAATTACATACAACTATTTTTTTATGTGTACTACCTCTCGTGAACATCCATAATTTAAATATTTAAGCTATAAATAATAAACCATCAGCCTAAAAAAACACATCATATCCAGTGCTATAATTACCAACTACCGTCATATTATGTAGATGCTAGATTTATTTTTACGGTTTTACTATTGCACATGCGACTAAAGTTTTTATTTCTTAGTCACCTGAAATTGTACTCTCAATTAATTGAAGTTACAGCCTTCTACAAATAAATCACCTACAACTTCAGATAATTTAGAGTATAACTTTATATGACTAAGAGATAAAAGAAATTTTAGTAGCTTGTGCAATAGTTACCCCTTATTTTTATCCTCCAGTTCACTTTCCCAATAGGACCCACCACAGAAATAAAATGTCAATTCGTCTCCCCACTCCTCCCTCTCCAGCGTTAATCGCTCTCACGCATCTCTCTCTCCCATGGCACAGTGCTGCCGCCCTCAATCCGCCGACCCCGGTGACCTCCATCGTCGCCGGCGAGGCCTATGGCCTCCCGTCCACCCTCTCCCCCAACTCTTCCCCTTGAGTAGCGGCGACAGGTCTCGTCAGGCGGCGACCCTCGAGCGACAACGGAATATCTGGAGACACGGGTGATGACCTTGATCCAATGGTGCGACGGTGAGATCCAACGGGGAGGCGGTGAGATTCAAGATACACGTCCTCGGTCCAAGCGGCAGCAAATCTGGAGATGGCGACCTCGTCCGACGGGCGGCGACGACATCCAACGGCGAGGCGGTGGCTTCGTCCCTGAGCTAGGCGATGGCGTCCTCAAGCCGCGGCAGCGTGCGGCGAGCGGCGTCTGCGAACGCTCTGACAGGTGGGCATGCACGGTTTTTTTTTATTGCTTGGCATTGGTACATGTACGTGCCCCGATGCTAGGAATTTTCTCGTTAGCTTCGCATGCTGCAATGGTGGCACCGGTGCTATGTACTCTCCTCTCTTCTAGCACCGATTTTTTTCATACATTGTACATGGCCTAAGTGTGATATGCTGATATCTCCTGCTAAAAGTGCTGTTGTGCGTAGACATAATTGGCAGATGTGCTGTTGCATCACAAAAGGCAAAGGGCGTAACTTTGGGGTGTATTGTCTTTGTCGAGCCCTGCATCCGAGACTCTGCAGTGGACACTTGCCGCTCATTTCATCTGAGGCTTGTAATGCAATCTGAATTTGCATCTTGCTAGTTGATCAGGGCTATTAGTTGTTTCCTGGAGGTTCCAGGCTTGATCAGAGGCTCCAGATGATCCGATGGTCGATCTATCCGAAAGAAAATGTCAGCATGACATTAGATGTGAAATAGCTTGAGATCAGGACCGATGAACAGTAGTAGGGTAATTGCTATGGAAATGGGAAAACTACATGGGCACAAGAGATTTTAAAAATTCTAGGGAAAACATAGCAGAGGAAATCGAACAGATATTTGCTCAATCACCAACATTAATTTTTCAGCTATTCTATGCACTAGTCTTCTTTTTAACAGCGACAAAGAGGTGCTTAATTTTTCTGTACTAAAAAAATGCATGCACTGTGAAGCATATATATGGTTACCGAAGGATATAATACATAACTCCAAGAAAGCACCTACCAAACACCAACATTAATTCTAAAATTGCAGAAAAGAAAAAAATATCTAAAACATTTCAATGCTGCCCGACTGTGCAGGTTTTCGGTTAATTTTTTCCTAAAATAGTAACTTAACTTGAGACAAATCAATCAAACAAGGATCTTATTTTTCTGCTTTCGCATAGAAATCACGAGATAGATGACTAAGCAGAAAAAAAACTTTCTGTTGTCACCATAGATAATGTATGTTAGATCCTCACCATAAGCTAAAAGGGCAAGAAAACGCTAGGACATTCATTTACAGGAAAAAAGATAGTTCGTCCATTTGTTAACAATGCATTGTTTTTGTATAGCATGTTTTTTATGAGTAATAGTTATAACAAGTTGATTGTATTAATTTGTGCCTATGTCTGGCCCATGAAAGTGATGTTTTGGGCTCGTTAATTAATTAGACCCTTTCACAGGGTCCAATGTCTAGCCGAATTTTTATAAAGCAAGTAGTTTGCTTGAGCATCTACTTTCAGATGCATAACAAGAGGAATTGTTGGCTTTTAGAATCTCTCTTAAGACGCATTCAAAGGTATAATACTGTTGAAACAAGATGGTATCAAATCTAAAGGTTTAGACACTGTTGAAGTTGAAATAGAGTGGTATCAAATCTAAAGGCATAAATACAGCTGAAGCAGCATGACATCAAATTCCCACGCCAGTAGTGTTTCGCTTAGGTCTGGTTGATGCAAGTTTGATGGCCTCATGCAATTTAGTCTTGATTTTTTTGTTAAGGAAATATGACAGGTCTCCCAATCAATTTAGCTTTTGAGTCACTTATGCAAGTTTGGGGGCCCAAAAAGCAAGTTCTCAATTGTTCGTGGACTTAAACAGAATATCCATGCAAATTTTAAGGGCCTATTGCATAACAGTAACCATGCAAGTTTGGAGTACATTCTATTTCTTACTGGTTGGAGACTTTGGAGTGTTTCTGTATTACTACAACTGGCATGCTTGACTTCATAACAGTAACTTAGCATCCACATGTCCGGCAAATTAGTCAACACAAGAACAGACCGAACAATAGTAAAAAAAACAAACTATTAAAAAAAGACAAGTTGCCTGGAAAGAACAGGGAGGATACAGTAATGTACAAACATTAAACTCCAATCCTAGATGCCTTGCTCCAGTGGTTATTCTTTTGATGGACATAATCTCATTATTTTTAACTCCTCATTTGGCTCATATGAAGTCGTCAAAGTAGAGGATTGTTCTAGCTAGCTTATATTGTGTATAATATCACTTTGCATAGAGTTGCCACATTTATCTACTGCTCCTTCTCGAGTTAGGACCTAGGACTGGGGAGTCCAAATACACAGACTAACAGAAGGGATATATGTGCCCAAACCACTGTTGGACCTCCGGCATCCCCAACAGCCCATTAACAAACAAGCAATCCGAATGTTCAAGATGCATTTGCCAGAGCCACATAAACTAATTAACTTGGTTGACAAAGCAAGCAATGTCATAAGAACATAACAAAATGGATTAAAATCATGTGAAGCAATCAAATCAAAGTACCTAACATGAGACTATTGATGTTGGATTATGATCCAGACCCGGCTCGATCTTACATGATCCGATACTTTTAGTGCTTTGGCTACTTCTAGCCCTACCCCTTGGCCGGCAATGGCTAGTCATTATTGCTAATAACGACCGGTTAGAGAGTGACCATGATATTATTTTAATTTGCGTAGATCACAAGGTGAAAAACAGTCTTGTGTTCTTTCCATACGTCTCATAGGCTAAATGCAAAGAGGTTTGTGTTTCTTACCTCTCTTTCCCGTTTCCTTTTATCTGTTCTTGAATTTTCCAGCTCCTGGGAGTTATCTGCAGGATATGAAGTCCTGCTTGGATGCCTCGCCGTGGCAATGATAGCTGGGGTTGTTGTCATTTCCTGCCACCTCAGGAGAAGAGCATACAAGCTCAAACCATCAAAAAAGGAAATTGGTAATTTCACTGATCAGCAATCAATTTACACATGCTGATGGTTTTACTCAATAATAGTCTAATAGACTATGCAATTGTGCATTCTTATCTTGCAGAGGTCGCTGTGGCCTCAGTTGAGTATGAGGAGGTTACCTGCAAGCAGAAGTCGATCACAGAGATATACACCGCAACTGAAAACTTGAGTCCATCAAACGTCATTGGCCAGGGCATTGCAGGTATATGACAATACTAGTCAGCTCAGAATTAGGATCTTTATTCCACAAAGCAGATAAAAGTGTAATTGCGATGAAAGGCCATGAGAAGTAGAAGGCAATAACCACATTCAGTAGGTTATTCTTTCTCTGTAAGTTGGATGCACCTTCCTTATGTGATTTCCAGGGAAAGTGTACAAAGGAGTGCTTGCAAATGGCTGGCCTGTTGCAGTGAAGCACATCATTAAGAATGAACGTGCAGAAACCTTCTTAAGGGAAGTTACAAGCCTCTCACATGTCAGGCATCCAAATCTTGTGTCATTAAGAGGTTATTGTGATGGGCAGGACGAGTTCTTCCTTGTGTATGAGCTGTGCATCAACGGTAACCTATCAGAATGGCTATTTGGTAAGTACGTTTTTGAGGAAACAACAGGGAGTGCTAAATATATAATGTAACTACTAAAAGTATACACGTTGATTGCAGGGAAGGATAAGAAACTGTCATGGATTCAGAGGCTTCAGATCGCACTCAGCAGCGCTTGTGGCCTTTGGTTCCTTCACATCTACCCTGAAGGCTGCATTGTTCACTGTGACGTCAAGGTTGGTTGCATGATCTGAAAGACTTAAGTACATCTGTAAGTTCTAGTAATGTCAAATTCATATATACATGCTATTACAGCCAACCAATATACTTCTTGGGATTGATATGGAGCCCAAACTGTCGGATTTTGGACTGTCGAGAGTCATTAGACATAGGTGTATGGCATGTAAGCTCTGAAGTTAGAGAAACTTTTGGCTATGTCGATCCAGAGTACCGCCACAACCACAAGGTGAATGCTGCAGGGGATGTATACAGCTTTGGTATGGTGCTCCTACAGCTCCTGTCAGGAAAGAGAGCAATCAACATCATGAATACTACTAAGCCATTGTCACTGGACAGAAAAGTAAGTTCATAAACATAAAGTTGGATACTCATTCTGCCGTTCTGGGATGGAACAAACAGCTGTGCTGAATCTGGTATCCATACCTTTTGTTCTCAGGCTTCCATGCTCATCAGTCCTCTGAGATGGCAATATGTTGGAGTTTGCTGATCCTAGGTGGAACGGAGAGTTCTCGACAGAGGCATTCGACCTCAGTCTAAAGTTTGCTCTCTCGTGCACAGGCTACAAGCAGCAGCGGCCGTCCATGGAGCAAGTGGTGTCGAGGCTAGAGAAGGCTCTAGCGATCACCACGAGAGATGATGATAAGCACAACGGTGTAAGCATTGCTGAGTCCGTAGCATAGATACTCTGTAGCCATTTAAGCTGCAAGTCTTGATGTATTTATGTTTAAACATTTTTGTGCACTGAGGTGAGCAGAATCCAATGCAGACGTGAGTGATACTAGAACAAGAAATAAGCTGAATTGACAAAAACTACTTTGCACCCAAGACAAGATTTAACAGAGATCAGATCTAGAGGCATACCTGCAATCTAGATTAGTATGATGCGGACTTGGATATTTCAGCATTTTTTGTCACACTAAACAACATAACTGCAATGCCTGCAAAGGAAACCCAATAAAAAGAATAATACTACCTGAAGGAAATATTATAACCAATGGATAATGACAATAATGATCTGAATTTGACACTTGACCAGGGGTGCAAATGGAGCGGCATTTTCCGACCGTTCGTCCGTCCGTTTTAATTCGGATACAATTCGAAGCAAATTTTCGGATATTCGAAGGTTTTGTCGGATACGGAAACGGAGTCGGATATTTTTTGTCGAATACAGAAATGGATTCCGAAAAAGCATTATCCGACAGATACGGACTATCTGGGTATTTTTTCGGATAGTTACCGGATACGGAAACGGAGTCGAATACCTGGCCTCTCCGTCGGCCAGGTGGGGTCTTCGACTCTTCTTGAAATGTAGTATCATTTATTTATTTAAGATTGCTTGTTTCGGTGGCTGTTGCAGCATCGGTGGGCTGTACACTCGTATTAGATCGCAATTTGGGTTAGTGTCTTAGTGGTGTGCGGTTAGCATACTAGTAGTATTGACTGACGAGTGATTTTTTTGTCGAACTTATGAGATCAAAATCAAATGCATCAAAAGTTGTTTTTCGATGGTATTGACCGACTGGTTTGGATCTTGTCAAGAAAATCCCTCTCCTCAGCATCTCATGGAGTGCCATGTTTCAATTTGTTGTGTAGTTGATTAGCATAGAATTGTTTGTTGTTATTTTGCTAGCGTGCTTAATTTCTGGGTAAATTTTGCCTTATCATGTGTTCTGTCACATCTATTGCTTTCTGATTGAAAATCTATGTGAAGCATATGGTTAAGAAATAGAATATTTGTTCAGTAAAGGCCAGTGACAGCACTCTTTACACTCTACGCTTGTTCAGTAAGAAACATAATGCTTTCTAATTGAAAATCTATGTTAAGTAATAAGCATACGGTTATTACTAGGACTGTGACTTGCACCGGAGAAGTTGAGCCTGCTGAGAAGAAGTAGAAGAAGTGTACCTCGAATGTTTGGGACCACTATATTAAATACACGATGACTGTTGACACAAAAATGGTGGAAAGAAGAAAAACTTTAGATGCAGTGCAATAAATGTCCTTATAAGGCTCGATGTGAGATCTTAAGAGCTACGAAGGTCTTGTGGAATCATTTGCAATGTAATGAAGTTAAATGAACTAGTGATGTACTTGACTACTTGGCTATGGACAATTCGTACTTTTGAACCATGTGACATGTAGCTAGTTAGCTACTATTTGTTTAACTAGCCTTTATCATTTACTTGCTACTTGCTAGTTAGAATTTACTAGTTGCTTAACTTGTCTCTGTCACCATATGAAATTTGCTTTGGCATTATCCGATTAAATATTCGTGATCGAAACTAACCATATTCGGAGTGACATGTATTTGCTCCGTATTCGTGACCGAGAATATCCTTATTCGTATCCAGCACTAGTCGTGTCCGACTCTAATAAAAAATATAGAAAAAATACAAAATAAATAATATCTATCCGTATCCGCTTCGTTTGCACCCCCTACACTTACCTCACAATTGCGGTCCACGTGAATCTGCTTTCTTTCAACTTACTACAAAAGGAAACACTGGTAAGAAGGCAAGCCGCAAGCCACAATAGCTATTTTTTCATATATCATTATTTTGCATCGTATATTCAATAGTGTTAAATGGAAGAAGATTAGTGATAGCCGGGATGTTTTGAAGAACAAACCATATCATCAATATTTTATTATCATAAATAATACAAATGCCAACATCATCCTGAACTTTTCTGACATCTTTATTTCTCGTTGCCTAGGTTACACCTTCGGAATACCCCAGATTTCCTCAAGTAACACATTTCCAGCCTAACGAGTTACAGAGTTATACATAGATGCCTGGCAATTAGCAATTAAATTTAATTACAACATGAATCAGAGACTAGACTGCTACCAAAACAATCTTCGGCACAGATGAGGAGAAAAGCACACCACCATAGTGCATATCATCAAAGTGGCAGTTCATCCGGTGCTTCAGCATAATCTTCTTGGTTCATCGACAGGACACACAAGCCATGCGGGAGAAAAAGGTAAATGGCAAGAAAGATAATCACTCCAAGATCAGCCTCTTCACCTATGGCTGGTTGAGGGGGATTTTGCAGGTATATCTGACTGGCACACCACATACAGTACAGGGTGGCTATAACCAGGATGAGAAAGAAAGATTGATTTGATTTTGCAGTCACTGATATTCCATGCTTCACTCTGCCAAAACATAGAACGAAATGTTTATAGAAACACAATGGGATTTGTAAGAGATAGCAGCACTGTGAAACTCAACTTGACTGAACAAGTACAGTAGTATAGTAAGAAGCATAATGTGCTCAAACTCTGAGAGAATGAACCTGCCGTTAGTAGTAAGTAGATTCTTTCCTGACTATCCATCCTCCCCATAACATCCCTTCTGAGCAATTAATCCCTCAAGAATATATTCAGTGCAGAAACCTGCTTTGCTTCCTTACTTTTTTGAGTAGTCTAGAGCTGCTGGGAAATAGTGAGTTGAGAAAGGAGATAGTGAAACTTGACTAGTCTTCGTCATGGAAGGGAACTACTTCTCTCGAGTACGTACAGTACAGAGGACTTACTCATAGGCAAAGGTTACCAGTGCATAGTGGTTCTATTCTAGTAGACGTATGGACCACACCAACCTCTCTTTCTAGCCGTAATCGATAAGGAAATATCATGGCATGTCAAAGCAATCAAAAGATTGATGTTCATCTTGCATTGAATTCGCAAATTGATAGATCCGAAGATTCTCAAATAGGTCAACCTTTTGAACTGCTGGCTGAATCCATGAGCAGGCAATGTTAGAACTCTCACAATACTAGAATTCTCTATTGGACTTAAACAGTAACTGAAGAAGCATCCGACTACAGAAGAGACAAACAAGAGGAGAAAGAACTGTTGTTGCCAACTGTGTGCCTCAGCTCTTCCGAGGTCCTCCTTTTATACTCTCATTAATCACTAAAAATAGAACCTGTTACATGCAGGAAAATGTCAAACGAAAAGATCAAATCCCGTCCTACTAACTCGGACAACACGCTCAGCTACGGAAACAAAAAATGACTAAGTTTGTTCAACTGGATCCGGTTACTCCGGATCTTTCTAGCGAACAGAAGCAAATGCTCAAGATTATATCTAACATTTTCCCTCCTAATCTTAACAATATTGCTTTGGCTAGTTCTAGTAACCCATACGTGCACTCATCTCCTGGCTGCCAATCAAATCACTACTCACTATCGATCTGGCCGCTTTGCCATGCTACACGCTTCAACAAATTTGAACTAAACCTACTACTCTGACTTAACAACATGCCATGCAATTGAATTAGACATGAAAAACACTAGGACAACAAGATTAATCTAACAATTCAACCCTTAATCTTGTTGTCATTATTGGAACACTTATTCATCAGGCTTCAAAGTAACATCGGCTCATCGTCGGCGTCCACCATGGCAAGAAGAGCCTTGTTCTTTGGATCAGCACATTTCTTTTCCCAAGAGTAATGCCCATACTCTTGGCAGTTGTAGCAGCGCACCTCGCCTTTGTCGAAAATGCCCTTCTTCTTCTTACTCTTCATGCGTTCCTTCCACTGCTCCTCCGTGAGCAACAAGCGGCCACTTAATTCAGTTTCATTGTTATTAATCTCATACCTCTCTTCCACGGATTTGAGACGACCGGTGAGCTCCTCAATGAACAACGTCTTCAAATCGATCAGTTGCTCGATGGAGATGGCCACCTGAGTGTACTTGGAGGGAACCACACGAAGAAACTTCTTGACCACCATCTCCTCTTCCATTATGCCACCCAAGGTACGAATGTTGTTGACGAGGCCCATCATCTTGACCACCATCTCCTCTTCCATTATGCCATCCAAGGTACGAATGTTGTTGACGAGGCCCATCAGCCGCATGGAGAAGTCATCCACGGACTCGCCTTCCTTCATGCGAATCACCGAACTCCTGCGTAGGGATCGCGCTTTGCCTCGCACGCGCCAACGCCCATGCGCATCTTGCGCACGATCTCCCATGCCTCCTTTGCGGACTCCTTTGTCGCCAACGCCGCCAACATCTTGCAAGACCGCTTGGAGGATGGCTGACAACGCCATCCTATCGATCCGGTATTCCGCCGCCAGATCGATAACATTCCAAACGCCTTGAGCTGCATGTTTACCTTCATCAAGAGTGACCACTGAGTAGTTCTTGCTCGTGAGCACGGGTAACGCACGTCACCCCGCCTCCTCACATGCCGCACCACCATCTCGCGACCACCATGGTCACCGTCGACGCCATTGCCGCGGCAGCCCGGCGGCGTGCACACACCTTCCCTTGACATGGCTCTGATACCAATTGTTAGAACTCTCACAATACTAGAATTCTCTATTGGACTTAAACATGAATCAAGAAGCATCCGACTACGTAAGAGACAAACAAGAGGAGAAAGAACTGTTGTTGCCAACTGTGTGCCTCGGCTCTTCCGAGGTCCTCCTTTATACTCTCATTAATCACTAAAATAGAACCCGTTACATGCGGAAAATGTCAAACAAAAGATCAAATCCCGTCCTACTAACTCGGACAACACGCTCACTACTAAACAAAATGACTAAGTCTGTTCAACTGGATCCGGTTACTCCGGATCTTTCTAGCGAACAGAAGCAAATGCTCAAGATTATATCTAACAGGCAAGAGACAACCCGACGAACTAAAACAAACATCTTAGTAGCCAGAGGAAAAGAAAGGATAATGTTGCTCCTCAGAAAACGCATATAGTAATCTCATTGGCCCTCGTCGATGGGACAGGACAAACGCTCCAGTGTATGCGTTACAAGGCAACTACTAGCATTTTGTCATAGAAGTTCGTGAAAGAATGTTCTTGTTTTTCGTTGGAAAAACCAACGCCGACGTCTCGATCAGTCTCCTTTCTCTTTTCGGGAGCAGAGCTTAAAAGATGGGAAATTCTACCATGATGAACCGCCGAAGTCCACGCCGTGTCTTTCAATTCGATGAAGTAGCAGCAAGCCTGAATTCTAACGAAAGTTTCATGGTGAATCCCCAAAGGGAACGCCGTATCTTTCAATTCGATGAAGCTAGTCTGAATTCGTCTGAAAGTTCCATGAGAACGATGACGGAAGGATCTAATACAAATCCGTCCGAAGGTTCTGTTAGAACGGGATCTAATACAAATCCGGAAGAAGGTTCTGTTAGAACGGGATCTAATACAAATCTGGGAGAAGGTTCTGTTAGAACGGAATCTAATACGAGAATTATGACCAATCAACATCATGAGGATTCAACTGGAATTTATGAAGACCACCCCGGGCTTAACCCGACCGATGAAAGGGTAGTAGAGTACCAGGGTGCGATACATGAGGAAATGTGGAGATTAATGATTGGCAGGGATCCCCATGAAGTTCTGGCTGCGGCCGAACTTGTACATGCGGAAAGCGATGACGTTGCATTTCTGATGGGACAGTTGGGGGATTTGGAGCGCAACGGGACTGCAAGTGAGGCTTATCAGTATGCTATGCAGAATTTATTGGGGAGCCCACTGGATCAATTTTCCATTCACCCAATAATTCCTCTGAATATAGGCAACTATTATTTCTCATTCACAAATCCATCCTTGTCTATGCTGCTCACTCTAACATACTAATCAGGGTATTGCTCAGTGTACCATTATGTCATTTCTGTTGGTCATCAACATGATCGGTGTGCACTTAGTAGTCTGTAGTGAGAGCAGGGTTTCTAACTTGGTCATCAGCAAAAACTCCACATTTTGTACACACAAAAAAAGAATACGAAGCCAAATTATCACCTGTTAATGTACACAAATCCCCCCATGAGGCAAATGCAAAGAAGGCCTACAACAACCACTGCATCTTGATTAATAGGAGCACGGCCATTCCACCAACCAGTGCTCAGAATCCAAGTATACATTGTTGAATGGCCGTTTTCCTGCAAAGAAAGATATGATATAAATTTAGTCCAACAAGAACGCAATGCTTCAAAAAGAGTCATTTACAATCCTAATAAATTTAACTTCTCACTTTCGTTCAATTTTTTTTAACTTCCCACATGCATGTATGTGGTGTTCTTGCCCAAAAAGAACTTCAAAATGTGCACAAAAAAAATCAACCCCAAGTTAATGTCTCAGTCCATCATGAGGAACCAGTGTAGTAAGGACTACGGAGTACATTCCTTCCAGTTAAGAAAAGGTCTAGCCCAATGCTCACCTCAAACAAGTGATCCAAGAAGAAATGGGAGAGCGAGCCGGCGGTGATAAGCAAGAAGCACTGTCTCTTGCTTAATGCTACCTGCACCAACACCGATATTGAACAAATCAAACAGGCCAACAGGGCACAGCAACAAATGCCACATGATCAGAGCCGCGTGGACCCTGGAGCTAGCCCCTTTTCTACAATGTAATGCTGCTTATTTATGTTCCTTTCATCTGCAATTGTAGGTTGAGATTCTACGGAGCACACTTTGCGAGCTGCGACTCACATTTGTAATAAATCGAGAGAAGACAACAAAAGGTATGGAGCACTGCACAGGTACCAGATGTCTATGCCCACCCTGCTTAATTAAGTATTAAAATAAACAATCCCGAGGTTTGTTCTCACCCATGACATAGATTCGTACTACTAGTAATACCATGTTGCTAGCCGCAGCTACTAAGAATAATTAATTAAATTAAAAAAGCGGGTAAGCAAATCCAATGAGAAGAGAAGATTGAGGAAGCATCCCATTCCACCCACCCCGGCGGGCGCGTCGAGGAGGCCGGCGCGGAGCAGCCAGCGGGAGATCCAGGCGTAGAGGCAGGCGAGCGGGAGGCCGAGGAGGAGCGGGTAGTAGAAGGGGTGGTGGACGGCCGCCATGGCGAGGTCCCCGCGGCGGAGGAGGAGGGGAGAAGGAGGCGAGCCACTCGGCGAAGGCGCCGAGGTCCGGGCCGAGGAATGCGTTGGCGGCGTAGGCGGCGCAGTGGTGCGGACCGAAGCGGCGGCCGCCCCGGCGAGCCGCGACAGCGCCGCCCCGCCGGCAAGCGCGTACAGCAGGTGCGCCCCGGCCCCGGCATCTCCCTCCTCCCACCCCCGCCGCCGCTGGCCGATTGGTTACTCAAGCGGTAGCTCGACTCACTCCGGGGGCAGGCCAGCCGCCGAAGACGCGCGCGGGGTCGGAACCGAAGGTTGCAAGGAGAGGAAGCGGAGCGCGTATTGTCTGACGTAGAGGAGCTAAGTCACAGCGTGACTTAGCTCCTCCAAGCCGTCCATTCCACCGATCAACGCTCCAGATTTCTAGTTTTTTAGTTTTGATTTTTTTACTTCTAGTTTTTAGTTTTTCAGTTTTATCTTTTTCTAGATTTTTTCTTTTTTATATTTTTTATATTATCTGTGTTAAAATAACCTATTTTTTAAAATTTTATTTTTAAAAATAGATTATTTTAACATAGATAATATAAAGAAATATAAAAAGAAAAATCTAGAAAAAATAAAACTAAAAACTAAAATTAGAAGTAAAAAATCAAAACTAAAAAACTAGAAATCTGGAGCGCTGATCTATGGAATGGATTTTGAGGAGCTAAGTCACCGTGACTTAGCCCTCTACGCCGAGAATCCACCGGAGGAAGCGACGGGGTTTGGTGGGAGGACTGCAGTTGGGTGTTTTTGGATCCTTGATATAATAAATTGTTGGAAACCTGAGTCTTGGCCCGTGGTAATCTATAAGTAGAAGTCTTAATAATTAGATTTTATGTTTGGAGAAGTAAAATAATAATAAAGAAAAAGGTTTTCTATTTTTTTATTTAATTTTTATTATCTTGCTCTACTCTGTAATCTATCCATCTCTTTACATACAATGAGTTGATCAGACTAACTCGACAGCGACGGTTTTCAACACGTTATTAGTACGAATCGTTCTAGTTGATCGTAAGGTAATTATTCGCAGATTAATTTACATATCTAGATCGTTTTTAATTCTGTAAATTTCGCTTTTTAGACTATTTTTTACGGTACAAATTTGTTTTAATGTGAGCAGTCAAGTCGCCAATGGGTCAGACGCTGCAATCCATCGGAGCGGCGCCGCCGTCGCACTCCACTCGCTGCCTGCAACGCTTCGCCGCCTTTATCGCCAGCAGGGTGTCGCAGATGATCCACGGGAAGCTTCTCCGACCGGTGGTCCGGGTGGTATGTCACGCGGTACCATGCCGACGCCATCCTCGACGCCTCCGCCACCCTGCTGCTCTTGAACCAACCCCTCACCTCCGTGTGCAGGCTGCCGACGGCGGCGACGATCTGGTCCTTCATCTCGAAGTACCTCTTGTTGTCTCTCCTCAGGTACAGCAGCTTGTTCCGGATGTTGCCCGTCAGAATCTCATCCTCGTGCTCCGCGCGGTAGTAGTTCATCAGGGTGGCCAGCTTCTCCGCGTACAGGTTGAAGTACGCCTCCGCAGCTTCAAGGAACTCCTCGAAGCCCGGGACCTCGAGGTCAGGATCATACGTTGGGCCGGACCACGGATGCGAGAGCCTCCGAGCTCTCCATGTGGCTCACGGCTGCTCGGTAGAGCTTGCCGAGAGCACCGTTCGAAATGTGCATCGGTTTGTCCCATCGCTCCGTGAAGTCGGGGAACTCCCTCGGTCTCGGTGACCGGGGCATTTCAGCTGGAGCTCCCGTCTTGGCGAAGTCGACCGCCATGGAATGCAGAGCAGCCAACTGGAGGCAGCAATCCAGGCTCCGAGCTTTCAACGGCTGACGGTCCGCGTGGATCAAGTGGGCAGTGGAGATAGCACCGAGCACATCATTTATCATGTAATCGACAAAAGTACTTCTGAATTTCCTGCAGTTACAGATTTTTTTTTTGTAACATTTCACTCAGCTGAGCATAACCATGTGACCATGAGAGAGGGAAAAATGCATATACTCTTTTTAGAAAGATGTTAGGTGCCTCAGCTACAACTGCATGTTTAAAATGCTACAATTCATAAACTCTCTAATCCTTCGAAATATTTGCAACTACAAAAATCTGATATTAGCAAAAAAACAAAACTTTAGTAAATTAGCAACAACAATATAGTGGAAACAAAAGGAATAAGCAATCAGGAATGTACCTCAAGTGTAACAACATGATCCATTATGCGTGGCCTTGTTGCAGTGTAGTCCATAAGTGTATCAACCTTCTCTGGAATCAGTTTGTCATCCCAAGTAATAAAATAGAGATCGCTGTCCAAATCACCCCCCGAGCATTCATTTGGATGAGGCCTGATCAACATCCGAGAGTAGAGTAAGGATAGCCCAAGCATTGGCAACATTCATCGATGAGGTTAATAGTCACATCACACAATCAGATATCAACCTAACGTGGAAAACAATGCTGACAAATACAATGACTCAATTCGATAGATAGACAAGCACCTTTAAAGCCAAGGACAAAGTAACATAAACTCTACAAACTCTAAAGATCATATTTCAGTTTCAGTATCACATACCTTTCCCCTCTCTAAGGGAAGACAACACAATCAACTAGGCCCATACCATCCAATGTAGGGTCATAGACAGCTTCAAGTATTCTGATATCACCAGTGTTGTAAATAATCTTGTTTTTCACAAGTTTGGTTGTAATCAAAGTTGAATTGCGATCGGAATTCGCGGTCGAAGCCGAAACAGAGTAATAGTCGAAGTCGGAGACCGAGTCTGATTTCAGTTGAAAACCGAGTTAAAGTTGTAGATCTCTAGTATATAAGGAGAAGTCTTGTAATCAGATTATAGACCAAGCAATACCAAGTAATTGCGAGTAAAAGAAAAGAGAAAAGAAAACCCTGAGCGTTGATTTCGTTGTGTGATCTCGCAAGACGTGATCAGAAGGACTCACGACCACGGCAAACGTGGTCGAGATGACCTACGACCACAGCAAAGCGTTGGCGAAGGTGATCAAGAGACTACGACCATGGCAAGATAGTATTGAACGTGGTCGAAGAAGCGTTCGACCACGTTGAAAGAGTGCAGAACGTGGTCGTAAGGGTTATCGATCACGGCATAAAAGCTATGAACACATTGAAGAGTTTATGACCACGCTGTAAAGACTCGAGAAGACTTCGATTACAGCGTAAGTGGTCGGAGGAGGCTGCGACTGCGCTGAGAAGCTCTGAACGTGGTCCAAAAGGGTTTCGACCACGGTGAACAGTGATCGCCAGCATCGCTGCGTTATCGTAGAGGAGTTCGATCACGGTAATTCAAGCGGCCGAAGGAAGCGTAGCGCAGCGACAACGAAAGAAGCGGTTGAACGGCTACCTGCAGTGGCGGACCCATAGGGTATGACGGGTGGGCCCCGGCATACCCTGTGGCGGTGGGACCTGTGGGCCTGTGGTGACTGACTAGCGACTTTTCGTTGTCTCGCTGAGTTCGCTCGCCTAGTCGCTTGCCGTTAAGGTTCGCTAATCGCTAGCCTCATCGCCTGGCGCTTGCCGCCGCTCGCCGCCGCTTGCTCGCCCGCTCGCCGCCGCCGCCGCCGCTTCACCGCCGCTTGCCGCCGCTGGCGCAGGCACGCCTGCCGCTTTGCTCGCCTGGCGCACGTAGTCACTCTTGTTTACGTAGTCATGATGATATCTAGCTGGTTTCTAGTGGGGTCGTGTATCATGGCTCCATTTGCTTTTAATCCATCTGGCTTTGATTGGTTGAAAACCGTGTATGACTTTGGGGATTTCATGAACTGGATCTGGTATCCTAGTGGTATATTTTCTAAGGCTGAGCACAGCTGGGAAGTGTGGTGGTATGAGGAGCAAGATCATCTACGGACAACTGGTCTTTGGGGAAGGATTTTGGAAATGCTGTTGGATCTCAGGTACTTCTTTTTTCAGTTTGGAGTTGTACACCAGCTGAAGATCGCAAACAGAAGCAGAAGTATTGCTGTTTATCTACTTTCCTAGATATGTGTGGCTGTGATTTTTGGTGTTTTTGTCCTAATGTCCTATGCTCGAGACAAGTATGCTGCAAAGCAGCACCTGTACTACCGGCTTGTCCAATCTGCTGTCATCATTCTTGCAGTGCTTGTGCTGATATTATTTTGGGAGTTCACTGAATTTCAAATCATTGACATCTTCACTAGCCTTTTGGCATTCATTCCTACTGGTTGGGGCTTGATTTCCATTGCTCAAGTGATTAGGCCATTCATCGAATCTACTGTGGTGTGGGGCAATGAGATACTGCTTGGGGTTTTTGTTCTGGCACCAGTTGCGTTGCTGTCCTGGTTGCCGGGATTTCAAGAAATGCAGACAAGTGTACTTTTCAATGAAGCTTTCAGCAGAGGCCTCCAGATATCCCGCATTCTTGCTGGCTATTTGCTAGTATCTAGTTTAGATGTTCAGATATGTACTTCGGTAATTTAGGTATTCAGTTTTGCACCTTAGAGCTAGTTATGTGTACATGATTCTGTTGCAGCAGCACCCGTGAGTTCTAATGAATTACTTGTTGGCCGGGCGAGTAATTTCCATCTTTTGTACCGGGAGAAGGTGGGTAATTGCTCCGCTGAAGGTTTACATGACTGCTGGAATTTCCCCGGTTGCGGTTGATCAAATCAGTGCTCCATCTGTTTGAAGAAACCGGTGCCAATTTAGCGACTCTGCTGCTGTTTTCATTTCGAGGTAAAATGCAGTATTGCTGCTTATTGTTGCAATCTTCGTTCTCGGCCACCGGACTTGCTGTATAGAGCTTGTCAGCTAAACCGGCAGATTTGCACTCGGTCGTGCCGTCTTGCCAGCTCCTGCCACGAGCGCCTCCGCCTTAGCAGCCGGAGCGATAGAGCAGGTCAGCAGGAGCAAAAGTGTTGGACTGTTGCCTGTTGGTGAATGGTGATTTCAGTTCAGTATTCTAAAATGCTTTGCTGAATTCCAAAATTAGCTCATTTGCCATCACTCGTCATCCACGTCTTTATATATAATATTCTTTATTCTCTTACAGGGCCAGAGCAATTATTTTTTTAGAATTGTTCAGTTATAAATTGTTCAGTTATGCAAAATTTATAATTATTTACCGAATTGGCAAATGGTTTTACCGAATTGCATATGAAAATTTTAGTGCGGTATATCCTTTGGTAAAATCCTGAGTCCGCCACTGACTACCTGTGTGTTCGTATGGCAACAGACAGCGGTCAGAACCGGTCGTAAGTACTTGGAACCGATCGTAAGCGGTCGTAATCGATCCTGGGGAAGTTGTAAGACTTCCAACAACCAGGATGGAGACAGGGATTTTTTGAGATTGCAACTTTTCCGACAACTACGGCTGTTTTCCCATTATCATTATAAAAATACGGCTGATCATCATCCTTGTGATCTTTGCTGTTCTTTGTAATTCTGATGTAAACTTGACCATATTCTAAATTGCATGTTTCATCCAAACAACCAATAAGAACACGGCCTTTTGGAACATGAATCTTACATCTAGTTCTTATGTCAGTCAGCCTATTCTCCTGATGGGCTTTAAGAATCATCGACAAGTAAGGCTCTGAACTCGGTTCATAACCTTGCAGCAACGTCTTCACTGCTGTCTTGGCTTCGGCACCACCAATTTTTCCCAGGACAGACAAAGCTACTTCTCTGTCGGTCAGCATTTCATCTGTTTCACGCATATCATCTTGTTGCATCGACTCAAATATATCATCCTTTATCTCCAATGTCGATAGGAGAGAAATAATTCCACGATTCACATAGCATGGCTGAGACTTACTCCAACTTGTAATGTTCAGCATCATGTTCTTCGATTCAAATTTCTTCATACTAGGTCGCAGAGAAAGCTTTTTAAAGGGAGTGTGATCAACAGCAATGACTCCTTTGTAGCCACCAAACCGTATTCGAAAAGCTGAAGGAGGATTAGCACGGTCTAATCCAATTCGGTGTGCAACCATTTCGGCAAATTTCAAAGACATCTTCCCGATACCATCAGAAAATACGTATTTAGTGCCATCAGTTGTGACTTCAATATCTGGAATCACTTCCACATCATATGGTGAGACTTCAAATGTTTGCCTGGAGGAGCTGAACAACTGGCCCATTGTAGCCGCACACTTAGAGACTGAACGGATATCTTCAAAGTGGCTCATCCACCTTCTTATACCCTCTGCGCTCAATGAATCATTAGATGCAAACATCCAAACAGAATTTCCACGAAGCTGACTTGCTGAGAAGGACAAAAACTCGAACTTCTTTCGACCAATGGAAAATCCTTCTTTTAGAATGGAGAGAATGCGAACATACAGGCCAGTTTTGAAGGGCCGAGAAAAGAACCCTTTTCAATTCTAGCTGACATTGAGTTAGGAGGAAGCTGTCATCAACAAAAGTAACTATAACAAAGTCAGAAGCATATGCAGAATGGTATCAAAAATTCATTTAAGTGATATATTGAAAGCGGAAGTATGGACTTCCAGGAATACGGAATAGACTTCCTATATATATGGGGTGTAGTTACTCTCTATGTCGTATCTTCAAAGTAGAAAGTATCTCGTGTAACAGATGGTGTGTACTTATAATATATGAGTATATGAGACTATCTAGGTGATATATCTACTTTTTATGGTGATCTATATTGTTATGAATATTATGTGTGTGTATTGATATGAGACCCAAAGGGTCATATATATAAGAGTACAAAAGAGGATATACTACCATATAGAGATAAGACATATATGGAATAACAATCCTACACTATCTCTAATACCCTTAACACCCCCTCTCAAATGCAAGGCGTATGCAATAGCATTGCATTTGAAAAAGAGGTTGACATTAAAATAAGATAAACCAAGTCCGAGTCTTGATGATGTCGTGGTTGCTATGCGACCTTGGAATAAACTGTCAAATCAAGTCAAGAGGAATAGATAGAAGCATGACGACGCAGATCGAAACCCGAGACAGCGAAGTGGCCACAGAGCACAAGAAGCGCAACGAGGCGCAGTCGCGAAGAAGCGCCGACGGCCTTAAGGCGGCTTGTCATGCAAAAGAAAATTCCTACACTTCTATGACCGACAATGAATTTGTGGACTCGCACGGCTTTAGACTAACTAAAAATTAAAACTACGGATTTTGGATGGACGCAACGAAGACTCAAAGAAAATAGAGAGAGAAAAATCGCTTTACACCCATCTCGGTGTGTGCGTAACTTGTCTTCAAATCAAACAACTAGCGAAATCGACAGTGAATGAACGCAAGGCTTCGTGGATAAAGAGCGAGCCGGCCGAGTCTCGAGCTATCGAGAGCACGAGCCATGGCGAAGAGTTGAGCGCCAAATCGAAAGGCACCAAGGCCAAAGCGACGCCCCTGAGGTCGAGCGCAAGCAATGTGGGCGACCAAGACAAGGAAGAAGGCCGAGGAGGCACCGGACGCTACTGGAGGAGCGCAATGATCGGACGCGGAGGTGATGCAAGAACCGGACCGTGTCGAGAAGGAGCTGCAAGCCGAGGTGGAGGTGAAGTCCATGGCGGAGGCCAAGGCCTCGGCGAGGAACGCCTGCGAAGACGAGCGACAGCCGAGGCCGAGCGAGGAGCCCCGGCGTGGCGACGCGCCGCCGAGCCCGTCTTGATGAGAGGCCGAGCCGCTCCGTCGGCCGGAGGCCGGCGCGCACGTGGCGGCGGCGAAGGTGAGCATGCGGGTGAGCACGGTGGCGCCGAGGCCGAGCAGCCGGCGGCGGCGCCGGCGGCTGGCCGCGAGATGATCCCCACGATGGTGGCGAGGAAGATGGCGAGGCGCCACGCGCGCGCGCGCCACGCCGGGGAGGATGAGCGACGAGCACCCCGTGGCGATAGTGGCCGCGCGGCTTGATGGCGCGCCACGCGTAGCACGGCCGGCGGCGGTGCCGCAACACTAGGGCGATCGCGCCGCCGCCGAGCGCGGCGGCGAGATCGAGGCGCCGAGAAGGAGAGCGCGCGCTGCGTCCGCGGCAGATGAGGCCATGGCCAAGATCGCGTGCTCGCGAACGAGAAGGCGGTGGAGCGCGAGGCGCAGCAGTCTGTGGAGATAGCGCGCAGGCGGATGTACGACCGGCAGATGATCGATTCGCTCAGCTGGGTGATCACGAGGTTCGGCATGCCGTGCGTGGAGCCCGAGGTCTCATCCGAGCGAGTCATGTTTGAGACGAGCGACGGCGGCGGCCGATCGACGGCCGATCCGGGTAGAACAAGATGGTCGCCCGGAGAGGAGATCAATCCTCTGAGGCAGGCAACAGATGCGGAAGTAGATGAGGTTAGGGTTTCAACCTAAGCTCTGATACCATATTGAGTTGCATGCACCAACCAGTTCACCCAAAAGCTTAAGCTGATGAGGAAAGGTGGGCAATTCGATACCATATTGAGTTGCATGCACCAACCAGTTCACCCAAAAGCTTAAGCTGATGAAGAAAGATGGGCAATTCACTTATATTTCAACACTCCCCCTCACGTGTAGGCTCCCTTAGGCCTAATACGTGGAATAGAAGTGGACTGCAATTAATTTTTTTAATTGCGTCAGCCAGGTCTTGAACTTGAGACCTCTTGGCTCTGATACCATGTTATGAATATTATGTGTGTGTATTAATATGAGACCCAAAGTGTCATATATATAAGAGTACAAGAGAGGATATACTACCATATAGAGATAAGGCATATATGGAATAACAATCCTACTCTATCTCTAATACCTTATCTCTAATACCCTTAACATATATAATTTTTTAACATACTCTTTTTTTATGTATAAATATGAATGTATTAGCAAAATAGCCTAAAACTATATGTTCCCTTACAATTTTTTCATGTAGTTGATATTGACTAAATATTACCATTTATCACTGCAAATATTACCCTTTTATCAACATACATTCACTATAAGTAGTTACACGTTATCTACATTCGGATGAGAACAAGAATGAATTAGACTATTACCTTCACGCGAAGATCTTTTTCTCCTTATCAACGAACTTCCTTTGTCTTTCTCTCTTACCTCACGAGCTCCTCTCCTCTCCTTCTCCTGCGCTCCTCTACTCTCTCTCTCTCTCTTCTCTTCTTCGCCCTCTCGTGACCTTCTTGTCCTCTTCACTTCCAGCTCCTTCTCTCCCTCTTCTTTTCTCCTCTTATAAGCTCCTCTTCGGTTTGGTTCGGTTCGATTCAGTATTTTGGTTTGGGTATAGAAACACGCAACCCTAGACGTTAGGCACCCGATGCGCCGTGACCATTGGGGTGGTGGGGGGCATATCGGTGAAACGAGCCGCTGCACCTCCTATTGTCATCGAGGCAACCGGTCATCCGCGGCTTTGTGGTTTGGAGCTTGTTGTTAGCCGTGGCCCGAACGTCGTCACACCACGCTCACCGGCTGCGGCCTGCACAGGCAAAACCGGCGCCAGGGGGGCTGAGATGAGATGATGGTGCTGACAGCCTGGCACGCACGCCTGTGCTTCGATGAGGGCTGGGCCTGTCACTCTCTCGATTGGGCTGGTTGAAAACTTGTGTCGTACGTATTGGCCTGGCCCAGCTCTCGTAGGCCGTCATACAAGCTGTTCCTTGCGGCTGCGGGCGCTTCTCTTTCGTGCTTTTGATCAGGAGTCACGAGCTTACTTATAATATATGAGTATATGAGACTATCTAGGTGATATATCTACTTTTATGGTGATCTATATTGTTATGAATATTATGTGTGTGTATTGATATGAGACCCAAAGGGTCATATATATAAGAGTACAAAAGAGGATATACTACCATATAGAGATAAGACATATATGGAATAACAATCCTACACTATCTCTAATACCCTTAACACCCCCTCTCAAATGCAAGGCGTATGCAATAGCATTGCATTTGAAAAAGAGGTTGACATTAAAATAAGATAAACCAAGTCCGAGTCTTGATGATGTCGTCGTTGCGTGCACCTGGAATAAACTGTCAAATCAAGTCAAGAGGAATAGATAGAAGCATGACGACGCAGATCGAAACCCGAGACTACGGCGGTGGTGCAGAGCACAAGAAGCGCAACGGAGGCGCAGGCGTAAGAAGCGCCGACGGCCTTAAGGCGGTCTTGTCATGCAAAAGAAAAATTCCTACACTTCTATGACTGACAATGAATTTGTGGACTCGCACGGCTTTAGACGAACTAAAAAATTAAAACTACGGATTTTGGATGGACGCAACGGAAGACTCAAAGAAAAATAGAGAGAGAAAAAAATGCTGCTTTTACACCCATCTCGGTGTGTGCAGAACTTGTCTTCTGAAATCAAACAACTAGCTAAATCGACAGTGAATGAACGCAAGGCTTCGTGGATAAAGAGCGAGCCGCGCCGAGTCCGAGCTATCGAGAGCACGAGCCATGGCGAAGAGTTGAGCGCCAAATCGAAGCGGCACCAAGGCCAAAGCGACGTCCCGTAGGTCGAGCGCAAGCAATGTGGGCGACCAAGACAAGGAAGAAGGCCGAGGAGGCACCGGACGCTACTGGAGGAGCGCAATGATCAGACGCTGAGGTGATGCAAGCTGGACCGTGTCGAGAAGGATAAGCCGAGGTGGAGGTGAAGTCATGGCGGAGGCCAAGGCTCGGCGAGAACGCCTCGGCAAGACGCAGCGACAGCCGAGGCCGAGCGAGAGCCCCGGCGAGGGCGACGGTGCCGACCCAAATCTTGATGAGAGGCCGAGCCGCCTGGTCGGTGGAGGCCGGCCAGCACGCGGGCGGCGGCGAAGGTGAGCATGCGGGTGAGCACGGTGGCGCCGAGGTCGAGCGCAGCGACGGCCGGCGGCAAGTGGCGGCGAGATGATCCCCACGATGGTGGCGAGGAAGATGGCGAGGCGCCACGCGTTGCGCGCCACGCCGGCGGGGAGGGATGAGCGACGAGCACCCCGTGGCGATAGTGGCGCCAGCGGCTTGATGGCCGCGCCCCGCAGCGGCCGCCGGCGGCGTGACGCCGCACTAGGCCGGCGCGCCGCCGAAAGGCGGCGGCGAGATCGAGGCGGAGAGAAGGAGAGGCGTGCTGCGGCCCGCGGCGATGAGGCCATGGCCAAGATCGCGTGCTCGCGAACCAGAAGGCGGTGGAGCGCGAGGCGCAGCAGCCGATCGTGGAGATAGCGCGTGGCGTATATAATTTTTAACATACTCTTTTTTTATGTATAAATATGAATGTATTAGCAAAATAGCCTAAAACTATATGTTCCCTTACAAATTTTTCATGTAGTTGATATTGACTAAATATTACCATTTTATCACTGCAAATATTACCCTTTATCAACATACATTCACTATAAGTAGTTACACGTTATCTACATTCGGATGAGAACAAGAATGAATTAGACTATTACCTTCACGCGAAGATCTTTTTCTCCTTATCAACGAGCTTCCTTTGTCTTTCTCTCTTACCTCACGAGCTCCTCTCCTCTCCTTCTCATGCGCTCCTCTACTTCCTCTCGTTCTCTCTTCTCCTCTTCTTCTGCCCCTCTCGTGACCTTCTCCTCCTCTTCACTTCCCATCTCCTTCTCTCCCTCTTCTTTTCTCCTCTTATAAACTCCTCTTCGGTTTGGTTCGGTTCGATTCAGTATTTTGGTTTGGATATAGAAACGTGCAACCCTAGACGTTAGGCACCCAGATACGCCGTGACCATTGGGGTGGTGGGGGGCATATCGGTGGAAACGAGCCGCTGCACCTCCTATTGTCATCGAGGCAACCGGTCATCCGCGGCTTTGTGGTTTGGAGCTTGTTGTTAGCCGTGGCCCGAACGTCGTCACACCACGCTCACCGGCTGCGGCCTGCACAGGCAAAACCGGCGCCAGGGGGCTGAGATCAGCTGATGGTGCTGACAGCCTGGCACGCACGCCTGTGCTTCGATGAGGGCTGGACCTGTAACTCTCTCGATTGGGCTGGTTGAAAACTTGTGTCGTACGTATTGGCCTGGCCCAGCTCTCGTAGGCCGTCATACAAGGTGTTCCTTGCGGTTGCGGGCGCTTCTCTTTCGTGCTTTTGATCAGGAGTCACGAGCTTAGCCCGTACAGCAGAAACGACAGGCGCGCCTGACACTGGGCCCATGCTCGCCTTTCTTTTATTACTAGTCTTACGTCTTGAGAGCTGAGATTCGAAGCTGATCCGACAAAAAACCTGGGGCAGCGTGACGTCTCCCCCCAGCACGCGTTGTAGCCTGTGTACTCGATGGCAGGTAGCCCTCGCCCACAGCACCGCAGCACCGCAGTGCGTCGCACGCCCGCACATGCTCCCCTCGGTGGAATGCAGCTCAGCGCTCGTACGCCCGCCCTACCCTTTCCTCGCCGTCGCGGTTCGCTTCTGGCTCGCCATTCACCGAACGCCCCACCGCACACCCACCGCGCCGTGCGGCTTCTTTGTAGCACGAGAGTTTCACGTAAAAGCTTTACGAGCACAATACAGTTTTCACCAAAAACACTCTGTAACAATTCAACATCCAAGGTGAGTTTAAATGCGGCAATTTCACATCAAACGATTTCCTTCTTTTATAGAAATTTGTCGTATTCCAAATGGAGCAACCATCATCGTCTGATCAGATAACCTTTGAAAGCAATCGATTTACTTTCTCTCTGTAAAAGCACAAACAGAAAACAATTCTGGATCGAACTCGCATGTGTGTTCCTGTAATCAGGGGCAGGTGTGGCACCCTGTCGGAATAAGCCCATTTCCTGTAAACTTTTAGCGGATGCCAGTACGTGCCAAGACGATTGGGCGAGGCGGCGCAGGGGCCGAAAGGCGCAGTCACTGGGACCAGAGATGTGACATGTCTGTAAGCATAAGAAATGAGGGAGCGGGCTTTGAAAATTATGTCGCCTTCTGTAACATAAAAACAAATAAGATATATTATATTATAAAAAATTATCTGTAGAAATATGTAAAAAGATAATTTATTATATAAACTATCTTTAGTGTTATCTATAGATAATACGAAGAGTGTTATAGATAATATTTATCTATATCATTGTATATGTCCTAAGACTTCTATTTTTTTGTGCTTCTAGCTTTTGATTTTTGGCTTCTCCAAAGTCAAAACAAAATGGGATGATTTTTTTAACCGAATTTTTCAAATAGCTTCTCGAATCCAAAAACATATATGTCGTCCACATCGCCATCTCTATGTTCGCTTGTTCGCCGCTATCTCAGAAAAGATGAACAAAAACCATCCAGTAAAAAAGCCCATCGGACGCGGTCCAAAAGAACAATGGACCTGCTTCAAATAGCTTAAGCTGCTAGTTTTGACTATTGGTTTTTAGCGGCTATTATTTTTTCTAAGTCATTTAATTAAAAAATAAAAAATGTTATATCGACACGAACAATACAAAGGACTAAAGAGAAAAAACAAAAAATAAAAAAGATAAAATAAATTAAAATTAGAAACCGACTATATTTTAAATAACTTTTCGTTTAAATAAACTGAAAACAAAAAAAATAAAAACTAAAGTCTTTTGGAGTAGGCCATATATCTTAGTTCATGTTCTTTTCAGCTTCTAAAAGCTGCTTTTCGATTTTTCTACAGTAACTAACTTTTAAACAGAGTATCTTTTTAAGATAGGGTCTACTAGTTAATTGTAGTACATACTGTACCGACTTCATTTATATCGGCAAAAACCACACGTGAGTTTCTGTTACTCTGCAATCTCTCGTACGAATAGCCCAAAAACCACAAATTGCAGACATATATGTTGTCCACATCTTCATCTCTATGTTCGCTCGTTCATCGCCATCTCAGAAAACATGAACAAAAACCATCCAGTAAAAAAGCCCATCGGACGCAGTCCAAAAGAACAATGGACCCGCTTCAAATATTTTAAGCTGCTAGTTTTGACTATTGGTTTTTAGCGGCTATTAGTTTTTCTAAATCATTTAATTAAAAAATAAAAACCGTTATATCGACACGAACAATACAAAGAAATAAAGAGAAAAAAAAAAAAATAAAAGATAAAATAAATTAAAATTAGAAACCGATCATATTCTAAATGACTTTTCGTTTAAATAAACTGAAAACAAAAAAAATAAAAACTAAAGTCTTTTGGAGTAGGCCATATATCTTAGATCCTGTTCTTTTCAGCTTCTAAAACATGCTTTTAGATTTTTTACAGTAATTAACTTTTAAACGGAGTATCTTTTTAAGATATGGTCTACTAGTTAATTGTAGTACATACTGTACCGACTTCATTTATATCGGCAAAAACTACACATGAGTTTTTGTTACTCTATAATATCTCATATAAATAATCTAAAAACTATAAACCGCAGTCTAAAATATATAAGCTGGAGAAAAAAAAACAGACCTTACTCCAGTGGCGCGCCCTGCCCGAGAGCCAACCTGGCGCCTTGACCACGACGATGGTGACCACCCTGGCACGCCCCATCACTTCTGCAGTGCCACGCTACACAAGCCTACAAGGCTCTTCACTCGCCCTGCTCAATATAGCTTAAGCTTATTGGCTTAAGCTTATTTTTGCACTATCATAATTTCGTCTTTTTCGAATTTTGATTTTTTGAGCTTTTTGTCGGTTCTTTTTTCTCGATTCGTTTGCGTTGTCTCGTGATGGGCTAGCATATTTTTATATTTTTAATTTTTAAATTTAATTATGTCAAATAAGCCTCTCTCACCACTGTGTTTTTCGATCACCACAGTGTTTTCAGCCATAAACCTTCAGCTTTCAGCCGAACCGATCACCACCTATATTTTTAACCATCTCACTGGCCAGCGTTGCCGCTGAAGACCATTAAGCGACCTCTCCTAGTCTCCATAGCTCAAGAAAGCTCTAGCTCTAGTCGACTGGTCAGTCCAGACGCACCATGGCTCTCGGCAGGCTCGCAGTTGTCGCCTTGGTGGCGTCTCTCCTCCTGCTCAGCACCATCAAGGTAAGGACTCATAGCTCACAGTTGGTTAATTAAGCTCATGCATCAAGATGATAATATGATTTACCAGATGCAACTTGCATGCTTGCTCTCATGGCTGATTTTTTTGCTTTGGACTCTTTGGGTTGGTTGATAGGCCGCTGACTACCCTCCAGCTCCTCCCATGGGGCCTCCTCCCCACAAGATCGTAGACCCCGGCAAAGGTATGGACTGCAAGCGCGCCATTCCGAGGAGCGTCCATGATCGTAGTGATATGTTTCCGCTTGTGTGTATGACGTTTTGTGCGTGCAGACTGCGTGGGCGCGTGCGACGTGCGGTGCAGCGAGCACTCGCGCAAGAACGTGTGCAGCCGGGCGTGCCTCAAGTGCTGCAGCGTGTGCCGCTGCGTGCCGGCGGGCACGGCCGGCAACAAGGAGACCTGCGGCAGGTGCTACACGGACTGGACCACGCACGGCAACAGGACCAAGTGCCCGTGAGCTGCACTTGCGTTCCCCGGCCAGAGATTAGCCCGAGCTATGGGCGTACTGATGGTCCCTTGTTTTGTGTGGTCGATCGGCGTAGATCTAGCTTAGCCTAGCTTGCTCCTGGTTGCTGTGCTCTCTTGTTACCTGTGGGGTTTTGTCTTGGTTTGGGAGGGTGTTGACGAGATGGGTCACTCTGGTCTGGTGTGCTGTAAAAGAGAGTGTTCTTGAGAGGTGATGAGCTCCTCTGTAGTAAAGTCCATCTGGGGTTGATCAATGCATCATTTGGCGTCGCTTGCTTACATGTTCCTCCCATTTTCTCTCTTACAGGTTTTCGTGAGACATGCAAAACATTGATTTTTGCAGTAGTTGCGCGTTTGTTTGGTCATAAACATTGCAAAAGAAAATAAATACTTCCATCTGGTTGAAGCAATCGCTTTTACAGAACATGGAACGGGCGATATACTTGGGACTTGGGAGATTAATTGTCCTAGCCGGTTTACATATGCTGCCACATGCTCGTGATCAGTTCATGTTGTTTGTTTTCTGTTTCTAGTAGTTTCTTGCTGTACCTTTCCTTTTTTACTTAGAAAGTCATATGTTGTCATGTTACCCAAACTACACAGTTCACAGCCCACTGCTTTATTATGACTGCTATAGTGCTATTTTAAATTTTCAGTGTGAAATTTACCTTATTAGGTTCTGTGAGTTATTGAAGATTAACTCAGATTTGATATAATTCATTGTGTAGCTTTCTTTTGAGTTTCAAAAGTCATCTATGATCTGCTAAGGAATTAGCCTAGTTTGAAGCTATCCTTATTTTAGTTGGAAGGAAATTGTAGGGTAATTGATTGCACAAATTTCTTATTAAGAAATTTCAGACTTACACCTGAATTTTTTGCTTACTATGGCTAGTCAGGATGTTGTAGTTTGCTTTTAAGCTGCCAGTTAATAAGTTGCGGACAATTTGTTTACATATTGCAGTATTGAGTTTTCTGTAACTTATATTGCTTTAGACTGCAATTTAAATCTTCTGTATGAAACTTAATCTTATTTGGGGTGCGAAAGTCCCAAGTTTTTTTAGTGGATAACTTTGATCTAATGTTCAGAATTATTTCTCTATATCTAGTAGAAGTTCACCAATCCCTTATTGTCTAGTATAAAAAGTTAATCTTTGTCTATGTCTATGTATGAGTGTATATCAGGACTTGATAATCAAGAGATGAAATGACATACTATGGAGAATGGCACTTAAATTTCCAATTAATCTCGTGATCATTACTGAAGAATTAAAGAAGAGCTAAGAAAGACTAGTCAGAATGTGAAGAACATAACACTAGTAAACTTCCAGAACATAACACTAGTAAACTTCCAACAAGACTTCTACTCCATCGGCCTCTATCCATGCATTTCAGGTAGAGATGTTGTCTATAGGCCCCGCTCGTTTCGGCTTCAGCTTCTGGCTTCTGGTTTATTTTTCACTATTCATAATTTCGTCTTTTTTTGAATTTTTGGCTTTTTTTTAGCTTTTTTGCCGGTTCTTTTTTTTGCCGTATTCGTTTGCGTTGTTTGTGACGGGCTAACATATTTTTTATATTTTTAAATTTTTTTATTTGTTACCGTTGGGATCCTAGCAAGGCTACATCAACATTTCATTTGTTTATATCAATTTATCGTGTCTATATATATTCTAATTAGGATGAGATTTTCCAGGAATTGGCATAAATTATACTTGCATATTCAACATGAGTCAAATCGGAGACGTACAAGTGCAGGAAGGAGAGAAGGAGTTGCATGATTGTTATGTTTCATACATCTTTTTCCTCTTTGAGATGTTCCAGCCCAGTCATATCTTGTTATTCTTTGACATTTTGTTACCCACTATACCTGCAGAAAAAATCCAAAGGATTTAGGCGTACATCACATTGAGATTTACAAAAATCCAAAAGAAAGAAAGAGTTGTTTTTCTTTGATAATTTATCTATTGTTCAGGCCAAGCCTAACCCACACTAATCCGTAATGAGTTGAGAAAAAGTCCACTTGAGTACAACATAATGAGCTCCCGTTAATAGGAGAGGGAGAGAGAGCTAGTCGCCAATTGAAAAAAGCAGCAAAGAAACAGCCTAGAAAATAGATTTAAAGGGCTAAATTCTCGGGCTTCACGGCTGGCCCATGAGCAAACATGTCTTAACGGGTCGACAATTGAAATACACGGGCCCAATAAATGGCAACAACAGCCAAGCCCATCTGAAAACAGAACAGCACAAGAGATAAACTGAGAAGCACAGTGGAATCTTCGCACAGAAAAAAAATAGAAGAGGTAAAGTAATAATTTGTGTTCTTATCCATCACACTGCATGTACCATCTGCTTTATCACCACTGTACACTGTCGCATGAGTTGTCGTGTTGCAAGGGCCGCGCATATGCATGCTTGCCCATGCAGCAGCAGTACTATCTTTAAGCGAAAAGTCATGGAATACTATGCACGATTCGTGGTCACGCGCGGCGAGGGTAGTGGTAACACCACCAACCTCCACCAAGCTTTGTCACTGCTGTGGCCCTGTTCTTTTCAGCTTTTAAAAGTTACTTTTCAGCTTTTCTACAGTAACTAGTTTTTAAACGGAGTATTTTTTCAAGATAGGGTCTACTAGTTAATTGTAGTACATATTTTACTGACTTTATTTATATTGGCAAAAATCGCACGTGGATTTCTGTTACTCTGTAATCTCTTGTACAAACAGTTTAAAAGTCGCAGTCGCATGACCAAAAGCCATTGTACCACTGCCTGTGTCGCTTGGATGCCACGAGAACGTTCATCGTCGATGTAAACATTGAAGCCATGACAAGAGATTGACGACAATATTCACAGTTAATTGGTTCTTCTTTTTGACTTATAGTTTTTCCAAATAAATAGACAATAGATTTTTTGGCATCTTTTCGAAACGATTTATCGGGATAGACTTTTTCAATCGACTTATCAGTATTCGAATTATTCGCATAAATACTAACGCTAGGGATAAAAGATATCATGTGTAGCCATAAAGCCATCAGCCATAGCCAAGTGTTGGCTGGTAGTGAAAATCAAGTTCCTACTGAAACTCTTCGGTTGGCCTACGAAGGGCATGTTCTTTTTGTTTCGCCGTATTTTGCGTTTATTTTGGACTATTCGTTTATGACTTTTAAACTCGCATGCGGTTTTGATCGTGAGAAAGAGAGTACTACGATCAACTTATTGATCCCACTTCGCATGCGGTTTTGATCGAAATAAACAAGACCGAAACAAGTCTTCATGTTCTTTTTGGCTGAAGCTTATGGCTTCTGGCTACGGTTTGTGGCTTTTAGGCTGTTCATATGAGAGATTACAGAGTAACAGAAACCCACTTCTGGTTTTTGCCGATATAAATGAAGTCGGTACAGTATGTTCTACAATTAACTAGTAGACTCTACCTTAAAAAGATATTTTGTTTAAAAGATAGTTACTATAGAAAAAATAAAAAGTAGCTTTTAGGAGCTGAAAAGAACAAGCCATAACAAGCACTTGAGTAACAAGTTAAAAGGAGCTTCCAGCCTCTGGCAGCCTGGCGAAAGGAACACCAACCAAACTGGACCCAAAAGCCTACCAGACTTCTCGGCCCGCCCAACTTCAAAGCCCACAGCAGGAGGAGGCAGAAACTGAAATCCTCCCGAATCTGCTGCACCCCACCCCGCGGCGCCGGCCCGCACGCAAGATTTCCACTCGCCCGTCGAGATACACACGATTCACAATGCGCCGACGCCCACTAGGCACCAGCAGGCCATCACCACCGAACGGCCTAACGGGCAAGCGGCTGCCCGCGTCATTTATAGTACTAGTTAAACAAAGTATCTTTTTAAGATAGAGTCTACTAATTAATTGTAGTACATACTGTACCGACTTCATTTATATCGGCAAAAACCGCACGTGAGTTTCTGTTATTTTGTAATCTCTCACACTAACAACTCAAAAGCCACAAATCGCAGCTAAAATTCAGCTAAAAAGAACAAGCTCAGGTAAAGCTTTCGGATGCATTTTAATAGTGGACCCTCAAGCCACTGCCGTTTAAAGCTCAGGCATTCCAATCTGATGGAACGATCCTGGTAATTAGTTTTACCGGGCAGGAAGCATTGTTTTTCCAATTCTAGCCTCCTCTTTCGTGCAGAATTGCAAAAGTAAACAGTTTAAAAGCTATGACTTAGCTTTTGCGGTAATGTTTTAGCTGCAATTGCACTATAGCGCTTGTTAACTTTTACTGAGTCAAAAAAAAAAAATAAGAAAAAAATGATAAAATTGAAAAACACCACTATATCTTTTGGGACAGGACAAATGAATAAGGAAAAAGAAAAACCAAAAACCAAAACAGGTCAAAAAACTAAAAAGCCGAAATTAAAAAACCGACACGTTCCAAGTGAAAGCCAGAAGCTGAAACCGAGCAGCAGCAGGAGACACATGCCACTTGTTGTGCTACCCGAGTGCAGCAACTCTTGCTACGGTACCACACAACAGTAGGATTAGTTGGCCTGCAAGCATGCACATAAAGCCAGCGGTAGTGCCCCCACTCAAGATGTCCCACCATGGTCCCACAACACGGCAGGTCCTTTAGATTATTGCTGTGGTAGGGGAGCGTAATAGCCATCTTGGTAGACGTTGCAGCTATGGTGGTCAAGCTGATGGAAAAGGAGAAGAAGGCATGGGCAAATGTTGCTGTGCGATCTGCACCGTCGAAAGCGTCTTAACTTTCACGATGTTGTCGTCTCTTCCATTCTCGTCACTTCTTATAGCGGGAAGCACGCCACTGTTGTCCCACACTAATGGCCCTCACTATCGCTAACTTTCTCGACATCGAGCAACATTAAGGCCCTCACGTCTTCACCATCAACTGTCGTCAACACCATCCCAAGTTCCCATGCAAGACATTGCAATTGCTCACCAAAGTGCAGTACACGGTTACTATTCACACGAACAATGTGCGGCGTGTGAACACCAATTTGGTTTGATTAGTTTTTTCGATTTGATTGAATTGGTTTCTTATAAATTAGATTTGTTATAATAATCTGTTTTCATAATATTAAATATTAATTCTTTAGAGGTTAAACCATCCAATCTATATAAAGATAGAAGTGTATCTTATTTTTATCCAGTAATAAGAAAAAAAGAGTTATTCTAATCTCTCACTCAAGTTCTTCTCCTCAGTACATGATCCCTTCCTTCTCTTAAAACCCCTCCCTTCTGCCGTGCCATCCCAAATCTCTCCAGCCGTGCCCTCCTGAACATCTTTTATACGGTATTTACCCTGATGAACTAAAGTTCATTGCATGCTGACCCGTCAGGTGTGCAAGTTAACCACCAACTCTTGTTGCCAGTAATTCACGATGTTTGGCCCTGGTCTATGAACACATCAACTTGAACATTTTCTAGTGTGGCCATTTAGGGGCTAAACATGGAAGCTGACACACTAGTATCAGCAACACAATTATAGACCATCAAGCTTACAGAAACTGGCATTAGCATCCAAGTAGTAGCAGTAAAAATGGTTGAATAAACAATATGCTTCCTCTTCCACACACAAGCCTAAAGATCGTAAATCCATAATTCCCCAGAGACTGGTGAATTCGATGGCCAATGCTATTAGGCATAAATAATGGATTGAGATTAGTTGTCATTCTCATTCGCATATGATCCCAAAATACCAAAATCCAGATTGGCTACTGTACTAAACCATATGTATCCACCTGTTTCAAAGCCTGCTAAAACAATTACAGCAGGGGAGCAGACCGTGAATGATAGAATTGGGAGCGTCAGCTGACAGATAGGACTTTACACGCATCAAGAAAGGGCGTCAATAATCTATCAGCAACAAAAAGGTTAACTATGACAAACGACAACTGACGATATACAAGATCAGCAATAACGCATGCTTACACCAATAAATTGCATTTGCCGGCAAATGTTGCAAGTTCCAGAGCATGCTGCTCATCTTTGACGTTGTTTTGAATAAGGTGCGACTGCAAGGAGAATCTTCTTCCTAGGGCCCTGGTACATCAAAATAATATCACACTAGTCAAAACTACTACAAACAACTAGTAGTCCAGAAAACAAAGTCTTCATTCCAGAAGACTTTAGTTGCTAGTACTATATTTCATATTTAAGACGCTCTTGCTAGATTTTCAAATATTTAAGACGCTCGCTAGATTTTCAAGGTAAAATTAAGGCCTTCTTCCATTATGCGGGTTCAATTATTAGAAGCAAAACAATTTTCTGGGAAAAAGCATAGCATAAAGCCACTTCTCCCAACAGTAGTTAAATGGAATGGTGGATCTATCAACCTGGGTTGTGCTGTAACTCATGTCTAAATACACAAACACTCAAACAGTAGCACAACATTATTGAATCAGCTGAATATTAATACTTGCCAGTGTGTAATCAAATTATCAGACAGCAAGTTGCTAGCAGTGTTAGGCAGCACAACACCACAGCCCTCAAGATTAAGAAGATTCAGTAGGTAGTTGTCTCTTGCCCACTCTGTGTACCTAGTATGCTCAATTGATGGCCAAATATGACCATGCTTGGAATGACAACTTCCTAGAGTGCAATGAAATCTATTTCATTAAAATGAGCTGTCACACCATTTCTATAGAAAATGATAAACACAATTGATTACAAGGTTGTCACAGCGCTCGGCAAGTCGCGGCGAGCCCGGAGCTGGATGCCTAGTCGACTAGGCACCAGCCATAGTGACAGTTAGATGATAATAATAAATACAAGTAATACCTTATATAACCGAAAAATAAATAATCATGCAACGTAATAGCACAAATTATTTAAATAACCATGCAACGGAGCTCATGAGGTCCAAATCAAAAGAAATCCATCTAGGGAGGGGTCTATTCGTAATTTTCAAGAACTCCAAGGACTAAATAACAAAAGGCCAAAAAATTCCCCACTCTATTTAACCCTAGCCGCCAGCAATTGCATGCCTGAGCCCGCAATTTGTTTCTCCCTTTGCCCCATCTTGCTCTCCCCCAACCCCAAATCCTTTCCACCATTGGCCGCCGGCGAGGCCGGGTCGGCGCGCCACCTCATCACCACCGGCCACCACTTCTCCTCCTTCTGCTCTCACCTAGGAGAATGTCAAGAAGAGCACCGACCAGGCCATCGACCGCTACATCAAGACAGGCTCCCCCGAGCCGCTCTTCCACATTTGCCTCGGCGGGATGGCCTTCTCCTACCTCGTCGCCCTGCCTGGGCGCGCCACCTCAAGGAGCTCGAGAAGCATGGCGGGCACCACTAGATCTGGATCCTCGCAGAGGTGAGGCTTCTTGGGCTCTCCACAAATTTGCAACGGAGAGGGCCGGCACGGCAGTGGCAGTGGAGAGGGGCGTCGGCGGCGGGAGCAGGCTAGAGAGGGAAGCCAGTGGCGGGAGAAGCCTGCAGATCGGCACCAGGCGCCGGCCTAACTCCTCATGTGCTAGGCGAACAGCCTCGGTGCCCCTCCAGCCGCTAGGATGACTTGGCGTCGCCTAGACGATGCCGTGACAACCTTGTTTGATTATCAATTTAGTTTGCTAACATAAGATTTTAACTTCTTGACAGAAAAACGAACCAAGAAGCCTTTTGACTACATATTTCAAATGAACTTCAGCTACAGTCCCTTCATTCAATTTAATGGCTAACAGCAACAGTACTGAAGTAACAAAAAACATACTCAGAAGCAGAACATCACAATGTATTATGTAAAGATGCTAAAATGATTATAAGAGATATGTTACCATTGGTACTCCTATTTCTTTGAGGTCGCCATCTCCCATTTGCCGCAACACAGCCATATCCACCTGCAAACAAGTGAAAAAAGGGGGAAAAAATGAACCACTGTCACAGAAATCACTCCATAAAGATATTTTGCCTCAAAAGCATATGCATGAATATACTCTCATTAATTCATGCCTATGCTCGAATGGACTGAGAAACGTGTTCTGGATCTCGCATAACGAAAAAATGCCTATGATGGTGACAGGTACTTGGAACATTCAATTGGGTGTAGCCAATAGCAGAACAGGCTGAGACATGAAATTGTATTAATGGAAAGATAATTGTGAAAGAAAAAGACAGAGACCATAAGAATAAAGCTGCTAATGAATGACCAAGCTTACTAAAAAGAATCACTAGAGCTCTTTTAGGGAGCACAAATTCAAAACTCCATGCAAAAAGTCAAATATAAGGCATTCAAATGCTAATACATGAGCAGTCCGGGTAGCCAATAGATAACAGATAAACTGTTATCAACAAGAAAGAATATTTTAAATGTAGTGCATACTATTTACCCGTAAAAAGATTATAAAATTGGAAATGAACCAAAAAGTCATGGAAAATCACCTCCTCAGCCTGAAAAAGAACGGCATACTTCTCAAGTCCCAGTGAATTCAGCAATCCAGTAACTGTTGGTGGTACTCCTGTCTGCAAAATTGCATAAATCAATGTCAGAAAATTCCATCAGCAAATGATAGTTAAAGATTGCATAGCCAGAAACTGACTAATAAAACTGGTGTGACACTCAGCTAGTGGTTAGCATAACTGGATGTTGAGCTCTTACACGGATAACTAACTACGGGCAAACTGACTAGAAGTTCAGCTATAAGCCTGTAATGATTGTATAAGTTGAAATAGGTTTCTTTCTTTGATAATATAGTAAATTTCAATGTATTGTATAGACATACGTGAACAATCATCTTTACTATTATAAAAGAATGAGTTGGTGGTTGTACATCCATTCTCCTTCAACCGCTCTATTCCCTTAACTTTTCACCATTCTTCACTTACCAACCGATCAGAGCAACTATCTTTTATAGCACGATTCTCTATACATGCAATGAGTTCCATTGCAACGCACGGGTACGTAACTAGTGTTTCAATTATGTTTGACTACAGAAGGTTTTTTGGTGCTCTAAGAAGGCTGTTCCATTGAGTGTTATCAACAAATAACTGCAATGATAAGCAAATGCATCACAAGAACCTAGCCAAAGTGCAAGATGGACCTTATTGGCAGATATATATTTTGATAAGTTCACCTTCGAGTTTCAATAACAAATGTCAAGTTTCATAGCACCAACAGCATTATAGAACAGACAATAGATGTGGTTTTGAAAGCAACTTGAAAATGTCTAGCACAAATAAAGCAAGGAATGTTGATCTAAAGTTTTTTTCTTTCTCAGAAGCCTGACTAAATTCAGATATATGGGAGGAACTGCAAATACAAACCATCACAGGGGCAGTAGGCAGAACTGAGCCAGATGGCGTGCCTCCGTTAGCTGGCAGCATCATATCAATAGAAATGGTAGATTTGCCGGTGTAAGGTAGAGTTCTTAATGTGCCAGGAGCATCTCTTGTGATAAGACTTGAAGCTCTTTCGGTACCAACAGATCTAAGGGATGGCATGGACCTCATCTGGTTATAAGCCCTTGGGGGAGACACATCTCTCCGAACACTTGTAAGCTTGTCTGTAGACCTGTGCCTCAAACCATCAGCTGTCCATGAGGAATAAGGTTTTCTTGTAGATTCCAACTTGAACAAATCATCCGCACTTCTTGCAAAAGGCATTTGGCTTACAAGAGTAGAGGCCCTTGACTCTGGGACACTCCCCCTCAAACCATATCTAGACCTTGATTCTGGGACCTTCCTCTCGCATCATATCTAGACCTTGATTGTGGAACATGCCCTCTTGCATCATATCTCAGTAGATTCTTAGAATTCCGGGAAAGCTTTTCACGGAGATCCACTCCATTCTGTTCTGCACCACCATTGCTCCTCTGGGACAAGCCTTTCCTCATAAGCTTCAGTCTTAAATCATCCCTGCCAACCTGGCAATCTTCGAATATTATGCAGATCAACATGTGCAAGAAAAAAGAAGTGTCAGACAGGACCTATATACACCCCAGTAAATTGGATACTAGAAATGAAATGATTATCATAATCCAAACCATCATCTCCATGCTGTGAGCTGTTACTTTCTGTCTGTTTCCTGCAAAGTGAGTCCAAAAAAATCAGCATAAGAATGTAAACTTTCTAAGCAATCACTTAGAATAGATGCTCAGATTGAGGTCTACAATAGGAACAGTCATACAGTGAGCTAAAACTTGGAGCATAAGCGAGGTAATGAAAACAAACAGTAAATGGACTTGCACATCCTATGACCTTTCAATAGCAAGCACTTTCCAAATAAAACAAAGTAAAGCAATATATCAAAGCTATCAAATATGTATTAGGGTAACTAATAAAATGATTGTAAAGCGCAAAGGAGAAACATGTGGTGCAGCACACTTCATTGAATAATAATAAAAAAAGTGGTGTGCATGTCCATGCACATGTAGATCAAGTAATTTGCTGGGAAATGGACAAGCTATTAGATTAGATCACAGACCTTAAGATTATACTGAAATTGATGCTGCAGCAAAACTGAAAAGTGTGCAGCATTAAATTGAAAGTCGTCTGTTTAAGATTATATAAAAATGTAAGCACACTACTAACAAATTTGATAGAAAAATATCGATAACAATAATTGTAATCCAAATGAACATTCCAAATGATGGACTGATGGGAGTTCTACCTGACCAATGAACATATAAACAGTAGCATGTATTAAAAACATTTAGCCTAGTTTAAGTGACTGAAAAATTGGCACTGTACAACTGAATCCATGAAACATAATAAGGGGCGAATTACCATAAAGGAACTCACTCTATGACCATCTGATATGCAAAGATCACTTTGTACATTACCATTAGTTAATAAATTTGCAATACTTAATTCAACAAAAAAAATGGATACGGTAGGTCCAAGAAAATATACCTTTTGTTTCTCCGCTGGCTGTCATACAAATCAGAATCAACCACATTACTTCCTAACCTCTCTCTCACAGATCGCTTTCTTCCCGAGAACGGCACTTCATCATCATTACCAATATCAGATATAGCTCGCCTTTTGACAACCTGAAACCAACAATATAAAGGTGGTGAAACTGAAAATAAATAATTCATGCATATTTCTGAAGACATAACAAACAAAAGCCAAGCAAGCTGCAAGGCATTGGCATCCATGCAGCTAGCATTCACATCGAGGAATAATTTTTTTAAAATAAGTCTTGAATTGATCCAGCGAGATAGTTATAAGTACTCCATCATATCATGAAATCCTAATAAAAAGAAGTAAAAATAAACAGCCATGACATCAAGAGGTAGCTTGAGCCACTGAACTAAAAAAAGATAAAATGCAAACAAGCATAAGATGGAGTTTTCATCCAAGCACTTTACCACTAACATCATGCAACCATTGGATTAAGGATGCGCCAATAACAGATGATAATCATCAATACAGCTAACAGATAGTAATGAACCATTACGGAACAGGGCATGCCCTAAACAAAAACTACAAGACAACATCTGGTCCACAAGCCTCAGTCATTTCACCTCAACTCAGAAAATTTTCCAGTCATTTAGGTGTTATTTGTCTCATATATATGCACATTTAGCAACTAAATCATATACTCAGTCCACAGCATCAACACAGTTTCCCCCACAGCATTCCGTAGAGCCATGCATCCATCACAACACTTTCCCCCATCAGCATTTCATCCAGTCATGCACCCATCACAACCGAACAAAAGAATTAATCCCACTGCAAGCAATCCAGGGACTCCTCTCCTAAATCCCATAACACTGGAACATACATGCATCTCATGGTTGCTCACACTTAGAAACTAAAACCAAACAGCTATATACTCACCCACGAAGCAATGCCTTCCCAAAATCACACCACCGCACCTTGATGTAACACTAACTTTAGAGCCTTCAGCAGAGATGAAAACTGAAACCAACAGCATGCACCCACCTGATGACGCACGAAATCCCAGCTCCTCCCGCAAGCTCATACCACCCGAAACTACGCATTTCTCGACACCCCAAGCACTACAGTTACGGTAAGCTGAAACTTCACAGTCGCACCATATTTCCGTCGATTCGATCATATGTTTCGTATCTAATCAACCAAACCGGTAACGACACAACAGCCGAATCTAAAACGAAGCATCAAAACAGGGGAAAGCCCAACGGGTATTAGAGCGCGTAAATCCGAGGCGACGGCTCACCTGACTGCTGCGGCCGAGGGTGATGGTGACCTGGTGCCTGGAAGACGACGCCGAGGAGGCCATCGCCGCCGACGCCCTGGGCGGAGGATAGCTTCCGCCGGGACCCTGGAGGGGCGAGGAGGACGGCGCGGGAGGAGCGGGCGGCGACGCGACCGGGGGAGGGGCGGTTAGGGTTTGCGGGGAATGGAGATTGGGGCGTGGGGAAGTTTACCGGCGCTTGGGACGGGAAGGGGGGAGGGGGTTCGCTTTGGTGGCACACAGACTGACAGACAGGTGCAGGCTTTTTTTTTTGCGCTTTTTGGACGTGTCTTTACTCTCTTTTTAAAATTCAATTTATTTATTGTTTATTGTTTGTTTTTTCTGCGTGCGGGCGTGTAGAGACGGTTGTGATGGAACGATCGCGTATGGTGGGCGATGCGCCGTGGCCGCATGATTTGGTGGGTGAATATCTTCGAGTCAAACGGTTTGGGAAAAACAAAATGTCAAAAGAAGTTAAGAAGTGATTATTTAAAACTAAAAACTAACTAGCAGAAGGTCTGTGCATTCACGCGATTAGATTGTTACACGTCATGTACAACTGTTTAGGCCCCATTCGTTTTGGCCAAGTTTTCCGACTTTAAAGCTTATTTTTACTATTCATAATTTCGTCTTTTTCTGAACTTTTAGCTTTTTTAAGCTTTTTTGCTTGGTTCTTTTTTTTGTCAGATTCGTTTGCGTTGTTTGTGATGGGCTAACATATTTTTATATTTTTTTAATTTTTTTAAATTTAATTATGTTAAATAAGCCTCTGTCACATACAAGTGTTTTTCAATCATTCTGATGCTTTTCAGCCATAAGCCACCAAAAATAAGCGAAAATGATCACCACCTTAATCTTTTCCTTTAACTATAAGTAGATTTTAACGGTAATTAAATTAGCTTCGAGATGTTTACATATAATTAGATAGACATTTATAATTATAATAAAGCTTTCAACCAAAATACATCTTGAGAGCTTAATTGATGTTTTGGTATAAAATATTTTGTCCAATGTAGTACGTTCTTAGAGTAATAGAAACGTATTATTCAAATATGACATTAGTTAAAAGTACTTTTAGAAAGCTAATATTGTTCTAACCTTACCTATTTTACCTTTTCAGCTCCCCTCATGTATTGTTCCTTCTTCCCAACTATGTATCCTTCTACTAAGACTTGGAGCAAGACACTAATGGTTCTTACTAGTGCCAAACCCTATGTCCTCTTCCTCGACCTGTCCTACCATTTATTGCATTGCACCTACATTTATTCAGGCCGGCTACTTGGGGCGGCGGCGGCCGCCTGGGCCCCAAAACCCGGGGGCCCCATAGGCCATGTTAGAAATCATGCGAGTGTGTTTGCGTTGAGTATATGGTTCTAGTCAATGAGAGTAGTTAGAGTAGTTAGCGTGTAGTTAGCTAGTTATTCTCATTCTGTTAGAGTTCAGTTATCTTGTTAAAGTCTTGCGATGTACAGTTGCATCGAGATCCTTGTTTGTAGGAAGCTGTTAGTTCAGCATATAAATGAAAGTTGATCCCAAGAGGATTAGTGCGTTTTGGCAAACGTTTTCAGGCCATACACTGATATACATTATACATAATACATTGTATATGCATGCGTATAGTAATACTATCCGGATCCGGCTCGACAGCCTTGACTAAGTCGACTTCTCATCTTCGTAATCGGATCTTCTTTTCGTGATTTCGCCTAGGGCCTCCGCCTCACACAACACCATCACGCCGCCGCCGAGCCGCCGAGGTTGGCTCGCCCGCACTCCCGTGGCCGCCGCCCGTCCCGCCTGTCTCTAGACGCCTCGTCGCTCTCCGGCCCCGCCAGCAGCGTTGCAGCCGCCATCGCTATGGCGCTACGCACGTGAATACGTGATACGCCTAACGTCCCCGTGTTGATATGAATTTTCTTTGATATCTATAAATTTTAAGGTAATATCTATAAACTCTTTGATATGAATTTTCTTTAATACATAACGTATTTTAAGTGTTTGTTGGTAAATTATATATATATATATATATATATATATATATATATATATATATGTGTGTGTGTGTATGTAGATTTATATTTAGATATTTATACTAGGGCCTCTATTCCTAATTTCGCCCGAGCCCCTAAAATCCCAGGACCGGCCCTGCATTTATTGATTAGCATGGCGTCATGTCTTCTAGAACTGTCTTACCATACTTCCTTTGCATGCTCATCCATCTCTCCGTTGTCCTCGACGAAGTGTCTTGCTTGTCCTTAAGTCCATTGACCACTCTGATCTTGTCCTGTGGTGCGTGCTTCGCTTCTGCTCCTCTTAACCCAGCGTGTGTCACCTTATGCTCCTCCTACTCCTCCTGACCAACAACGCCATTTTTGCATAGAGATAGATGAATTTGGTGGCAAACATGCATTCATGCATGACTTCCTGTGTTTGAAATTGGGACACCATACCTAGCATTAACACTGCCAATGCAATCTCGTGTCGTATTGCCACCAATGACTTCAGGCTTCCAATATCACTCTCTAGCATAATCTCCCACAATACTTGGTTCAAATCATGTGGATCAAACCCGTAGGAAACAATAGGGGAGTTTGTTTGTTAGTCATGTCCAATTTTGTCCTCCGTATTCACACCGTAAAAAATTCCTTGGATGATTATATTCTCTTGTGATTAGACAAAGCATCTATGACAAAGCAATATTTTCTTTTTTTGCTATTGGATGATTTGATAGCTTCTCTTGTTCCTGGATGCTACATATATAGATTGATATTTTTTAGTAATGTGTTGTATGCACTACAACACTAGAGTCATATTTGTTATCAAAGTGTATTATCTATTTATAGCCTATTTATTAATCCTCATTGTTATAATCTGAATCCACCACAATCAACAGGGTAGATCTTTCTCTTTTTCACCGATTAACAAGGTAATTCTAGCCCTTCAGAGCAAATGTGGTGGTTTCTTTTGAATTTGAGTATTGTTGGATTGTACATGACATGGAAATCAATTGATTTGGAATTCGTATAAAAATTAGATCACTAATTATCCTTTCATTTTTATTCTAAATTTGCGCATTATTGGATTGTACATGACTTTGAGTTTTTTATATAGTTTTAGGTTGAAATCATATACAAATCAAACTTGGTATTTTTTCATTTTATTTTTATTCCAAATTTAAGCTATTTAGGATTTTATTTTAGAGTTCGTATGGAAATCAAGACAATAATTTTATTTTACTTTTTATTCCGAATTCCAGTTTTATGCTGAAATTCGTATGCAAATCAAATTGCTAATTTTATTTTATTTTATTTTTTATTTCGAATTTCAGTTTTAGGTTAGAACTCATATACAAATACAACTATTAATCTTCATTTAATTTTTATTTCGAACTTCAGTTTTACTTTGATGTCCATATGGAAATTAACTTGATTTGGAATTCATATAAAAATCATATTGTTAATTATCCTTTGATTTTTATTCCAAATTTGTATACTATTGGATTGTACATGACATGTAGTTTTTTATACAGTTTTAGGTTAGAATCGTATACAAATCCAATTGGTTTTTTCTTTTTATTTTTTTTCTAATTTAAGCTATTTAGGATTTTACTTTAGAGCTCATATAGGAATCAAGTCGCTATTTTATTTTATTTTTTATTCTGAATGTTAGTTGTAGGCTGGAATTCATATACAAATCCAACAAAAGTTTTCTTTGATTTTTGTCCTGAATTTTAGTTTCACTTTGAGTTTGTATGGAAATCAAATTGCTAATTTTTATTTTTTTATTCCAAATTTTAATTATTTTTTAATGTACTTGACATAGACACTTTTTCTTAATCTAATCCGTTATATCTTTGATCCACCAGATGAATGGATAAATCTTTTCTTTTTTTTCTCCAATCAACATGAGAATTTCGAGCCCTAGGAGCAAACATGGTGCCTTTTTTTTTTGCCTCTGCTTTAATAATATAATAGATACATAGATTAAAACCGAAACAATTTTAAGAAAAAGTGCTGAGACATTTTTTTATCCAACTTAAATAGTTGCATATAGGAATGTATCTAAGGCGGCTTCCAGCCTTCCACACCAGTGTGTTGTGGAAAATGGTATGCGCTCGACAGATGGATAGGGTACCACTAAGCGATTAATCACGATATGATCAATTAATCGGAATTTAACAGATGATTATACGTTCTTATGAATATATTTATTTATAATTAGAATTAATTAGAAAATTTTATTTACCCAAAGTTATCATAAATTATCACTCTACACGCCACAACAATATTATAAACTAATTTATCATAATTAGTGAATAAAAATAAGATGTTTTCATGATTAAACAGAAAACATATGATTAATCAGAAAAATGCCTGATTAATCAGATTATGCGGCCAATTAATCATTCCATGATGATAATTACACTTTGATTATACTATTCGTGATGGTTTAACCACCATCACCAATTAATCGGCCGAGTCGGCCATTTTTCACAGTAGTGATCCATACAGGGATGGAGATGATTATACAAGGATGTATCTAATGCCAACCCTTTTATCGGATATAACGTGCCATTTTTGTTGTTGACCGGCCGATACTAACATCAGTGAGAAAAGCTTGCAGCGATAACATGTACCAAGATCAAGTTCAACAAGCATCACAACGATCAAAGCTTAATTACAGTGTGTTTAGCACATAATACATCCTCATCTGCGGAACAATACTAGTTCATTCATTGGTCATCCCTGGAAGAACCTTTGCTACTTGCTATCCCTACACTAATCTTTACTCAATCCGAACTTAATCAACTTTGTAATCTTGTTTCCACGAGAGAAGTGGGATTTAGCCATCTCTTCCCATGCAGAATTTCTAGGGGACTAGTTATGTATCCGTGCGTTGCAACGAAATTTATTGAATATATAGATAATTATGCTATAGAAGAGAGTTACTCTGATCGGTTAGAAAATGGAGAATGATGAGAAGTTAAGAGAATAGAACGGTTAGAGGAGAATAGACATTCAACCACGAACTTATTTTTTTATAATAGTAATAATAATAATATTCCAGTTTTCCTTGCAAGCTCACGCTAGGCCGCAAGGGCTAATGAGATACTCCAAAGCGAAGAAACGATCGACGGCAGGTCCAGCCCAAACCCCAGTCCGACTTGAGCCGGCGCATGATAAGGAAAGCAGCGACAAACCACAAAGACGGAGTTGATTTGATTATTTGCCACCCTATACGTCGTCTCCCTACAATTTGTCACCACTCAGTTTGTATTGGATTTTATGTTGGTTATGGAGTATTCGCCACTTTCACATTACTATAGTATTTTCAGACTTTGCTATTTTATCTTTTCAGACTATTTGTTTATATTGCATCGGTATATAAAATTTTATGTTCTAATTCACAGACGGTTGGTATATAGAACCATCTGTGATATTTATTCATCACAGACGATTCTAGCTACCAACCGTCTGTGATAGAGAGTATCACAGACAGTTTTTATTAAAAATTGTATGTGATAATCTAACCGCTGGGCCCGTCGATCCTCCTCAACCCAATCATAGCCAATAGAAATCCACCAACCCTCACCCCACGGATCATAGCTCCACCTCTACATCCCCGAGCCAAAAATTTTGCACTCCCGCCTCTCCCTCCCCTATGAATAATAACCAAAACCCAACCTCCTTACTGTTCTCCTCCTCTTTGTTGTTCTCCTCCTTTCTGTCCTCCTCCTCTTTACTGTTCTCTTCCTTGCTGTCCTCCTCCTCCTTGTTGTTCTCTTCCTCCATAGCCCGCACAAAGCAGACGACGCACAAGTCTACGGGAGACAAGACACCGCAAAAGCAACTAGCTCGTGCCAATCGTGCAGACGCTCAATCAACACCGACGATGGTGGGCGTCAAAGACATCCAGCTCATGCATTGCATCAGGGGTGAGAAGGTATAGAGGATCTTTGTTAGCTAGATGGATAACCTGCTCATTGTTTTTGGCATATTGTAATGGTAGGCTCTAATATTAATAAAAATGGAATATGTACTGTGTTTCTTACTGTATTTGCTTATTTTCAGATAGCATAGTTAACATTTACTGAGCCTAGCTGAAAAAAAGGGGGGAAATATGTATAGAATGAACCATCACAGATGATTTTGTGATATAAACCATCTGTGAAGGATTATCACAGCCGGCTCAAACCAAAAACCGCCTGTGACACTAGTATTACAGACGGTTCTATCTACCAACCGTCTGTGATGAAAAAAATATCACAGACGGTTGGTAACTAGAACCGTCTGTGATGTGTGTATCACAGACAGTTCTAGTTACAAACCGTCTGTGATACTCATGCATTACAGACGGTTGGTAGCTAGAACCGTCTATGATGTGTGAGTATCACAGACGATTCTAGTTACAAACCATCTGTGATGTGATTATCACAGACGGCTCACGAATCGTCTGTGATAACCTCCGATTATCACTGACCCATAAATTCAGACGGTTCGGAAAATCATCCATGATGATGGTTACGAACCGTCTTTGATGACCATTTTTGTAGTAGTGAATCGTTACAGACATTGACACAGTTTTTAAAATACAATTTTTATCACTTATTTCTATTTATAATTTATTTATAAAATCTAATAAAGTTATATTGCTAAAAAGTACTTTTCGAGATGTTTGGTTGCACGTAAAACCAAAGCGATTTTTTCTTGTTGACAGGAGTGAGAGTACTTCACTTATTGGTCATCCAGGAAGACTCCTTGCTATCCCTACGCCTAATATTTATTCAATGTGCGCTTAATCAACTATGTAATCTTGTTTCGATGAGAGAAGTGGAACTGGCCGTATCTTGCCATGCAGAATTTGCAGAGGATGTTCCAGTTTTCCTGCCAAGTTCACGGTTGGGCGCAGAAGCCAATAGAGGTGGAAACGGATTGGATATGATCGAATAGTATCAAATACGAATACGAACCCATATTTTTAAAACGAATACAAATACGAATTCAAATATTCTCAAATACGAATACAAATATTCTCGAATACGAATACGGATATTTTTGAATACGGATTTTCTCGGATACAAATATCGGATAAAACGGATTCCTAGCGATTTTGCCGATTTTCACCGGTTTTTGACCGGTTACCGGTTTTAAACCACCTAAATTCAAATTTTGAATCACAAAATTTGTACGAATTTTTCATTGATTCTAAAAACGGATCGAATACGAATCGAATAGTCTCGAATACGGATACGAATATTCTCGAATACGAATGCGAATACGAATACTCTCAAATACGGATTCGAATATTCTCGAATACGAATACGAATATTTTCGAATACGAATTTTTGCTTACTATATTTGTGTTTTCTCGGATACGAATATCGGATAAAACGAATTATCTGTTATCGTTTTCCACCCCTAGAAGCCAATGAGATAACCGGACGGACAGACGGCCCCGGTCAAAACCCCAGTCCGACTTGCGCCGGTGCGGCCCACTCGCGTGTCCCGCACGGTGACGGAATCCGCATCACGTGTGGGAGAGTCCGACTTGCGCCGGCGCATGTCATGCTGCATGTATAAAGCCAGAAAAGGAAACGCTCCTTGCATAAGGCCCCTCGATCGATACGATAGATCGCCGGGAACCCATGGAGACGGAGACGGCGGCCTCCTCCACCCAAAAGCGAGCCCGCGGCAAAGCTGATCCCCATGACCCCATGGAGACGGGGACGGCGGACGACTCCTCCCGCAAGCGCGCCCGCGCCGGCAGCACTGCCGCGGATAGGGACCGTCTGGGCGACCTGCCGGACTGCCTCCTGCACGACATCCTCTCGCGCCTCGGGTCCCGGCAGGTCGTGCAGACGAGCGCGCTGTCGCGGCGGTGGAGGCACCTCTGGCGCTCCGTGCCCTGCGTCGACATCGACCAGCGGGAGTTCCGCGCCACCACCGCGCCGTTCGCGGGCGCGCCACAAGACTGGAAGGCAGAGCAAGACAAGCGCACGCAGTGGGTGAGCTTCGAGGACTTCGCCGATAACATTCTGTCGTCGCTCCCCGGCGCGGCGCTGGGGTCGGCGCCGCTGGACGTGTTCCGCCTGCACTTGGTCGACGAGTGCAGGCACACGACCATCGACAGGTGGATCCGCCGCGGCCTCAGGCGATGCCCGGTGGCGCTCGACATCCACCACGCCTACGGCGCCAACACCATCTGGTTGCCCTCCTTGACCTTGGGCTCCGGCACCGTCAACTACCGCCTCACGAGGCTGTGCCTCTTCGGGGTGCACCTAGAAGATGGCTTCGGGGAGCAGCTCGGCGCCCAGTGCCCGGTCCTCGAGGACCTGCACATCGAGAGGTGCATGCACGAGTCCCGCAGCATCACCTCGCCCACGCTCAAGAGCCTCGTCATCGTCCGCCGCCTCGTCCCTTTCGGTGGCAGGCTGGTCCTCGCCGCTCCTCGCCTCGCCTCCCTGCGCCTCGTCCTCCCGTTCAGAAGCACGCATGGCAAAACAGTCGTCACTGCTCCAGAAAACGAGGTGCTGGTATCGCTCGTCGAAGCGTCCATCCGTATAACGAACGCGGACGACGACGTGTTCCAACAGAACCGACGGATGAACAACAGCACGCGTGATTTCTTGAAATCCATGAGCAAATTCCTCGCCCGACTCCCCAATGTCAGAAATCTAGACTTGACGGGGTTCACGACAGCGGTACGCGCCCATTCTCAGACTCATTCTCTTACTAAAATGACACGAAAGAGCTGCTTCTTAATAGCTATAGCCAGCGTAATCCAGTAATCTGCATGCAGTATATGTACGTACAACTGATTTTTTTTCCGGTTCCTATATTTCAGGCATTGCTAGACGAGGAAACCCTAGAATTCCCATTGCTCCAAAACTTGAGAACCTTGCTTCTCGACGGCTGTGATGTTGGAGACAACTGCCAGGCGTTGAGGAGCATCCTTCGGAACGCCCCTAATTTGGAGAAGCTTAGCTTGCACCATTGCAAGGTATCTTTTGTCTTAATATTTGTATCTTTTGTCGAAGTTAACACGACAATTTAGCTAGCTCCTTTGTTTTGGTTTGCCATCTAACATGAAGCCTGTGTATTGCCAATCAACAGTTTTTAGGTATCGTGAAAAGGAAGAGAGGAATAAAGGCCAAGTCGAAGAGGACATCTTCCAAATGTCGTAGCATAATAACAACTTTCCGCTGCAAGGACATGAAGTCAATAGAAATCGAACACCGGCAAAATGATGATGTTGGTCACCTGGACAAGGTTTTAACAGAAATTTCACGGGAACTACCGCAGGCTCAGGTCTTCAGGAAGATAGAGCAATATTATTAATTACCGTATAGGCGATGTCATCTTTGATACTTTGGTCCTGATGATATTTCAAAAGAAGAAGAGGATAAATAGAGCTATTACTTTTCACAGGCTACTACACCATCCTTACCAGGCCCGGAAGAACTTAATTAGTTCAATTTTTGTGAGCGTGTTGTTTTCCTTTTCTAATTTTAGTTGAACGGTGTTGTCTTATGTATACATTGCGATCAACATGATTTATTTCCATCCGGTGGTAACTATTGTTAAGGAGATAGAGATAGCGTTGTATTAGGAGATAAGGCATATATAGAATAGAATCCAAACTCTATCTCCTAATACAACTCTATCTCTATCTTTTTCAAATGCAATGCTATTGCATACGCCTTGCATTTGAGGGGGGTGTTAAGGAGATAGAGATAGAGTTGTATTAGGAGATAGAGTTTGGATTCTATTCCATATATGCCTTATCTCCTAATACAACGCTATCTCTATCTCCTTAACAACTATAACTCCGGATGGGTTAACAGCTCGTGTTAGACCATGTGGATGGTCGTAAATAAAAAGATAATGAATAATTGATATTTGGTTTTCTTTGAATTTTGCGTTTGTGAAAGACTTAGTCGTTTGTTGTTGAAGACTTTACCTTCGAGTGATTTTGCTCAGTTACGAGTGATCTCAGTCTTTGGACTTCAGACACGACCACATACTTCAGACATCAGACTACAACCATGACATGGCCAAACGACCGCAAACTTCGACCACGGCATGCTCCAACCATAGCACTTCGAACATGACTACGACTAAAGCAGTCTTTGACTATGGCATGAACATGACTACAACTACGGCTGGCTTTGACCTCACAACCACGGCAGATTTCGACCGCGTTTGGCTTCAACCATGGCAGTACGACTTCAATCTTTCGACCACGGCGGTACGACTTCGATCTTACGACCACGCGGTACGATTTCGATCTTACGACTACGGCAGATAATCGTAGCTATAGTACTCTTTCATGGTCGTAGCTATAGTACTCTTTCATGGTCGTAGCTATAGTACTCGATAGTCGTAGACTTTACTGGTAGTACTCGATAGTCGAAGGTTTTATTGGTCGATAGTCAAGGGCTTTGCGGTCGATGGTCGTAGGTTTTGTGGACTGCTTTCATGGTCATAGATTTGTCATCTTGTCCATAGTTGTAGACTTCACAGTCTGATGTTATGTCTTCGGTAATCAGAGGCTTAGCGATCGGTTGTCGTAGGCTTTACGGTCGGTACTTATAGACTTCATGGTCGGTACGAGTGCTTCACTCTTGTGATCTTGATTCGGTCGGATATTATTGTTACCATATCCTAACCCATATTTTTTCTGAGTCGGTACGTGTTCGGATTCGGTGTCGGGGCGGGATTAATCGAGGTTTGACTTGTTTGTGGAATGCGGTGGAGTAGGTGGTGGTCAAGAACTTGATGTTACTACTTAATAATGGAAGATTTTATTTTACCATTGCAAAGAAAATGAAACGTCAAATAGTAGCACTAACACGAAATCAAACTTGAAGACGGTGGGTACCATATCCTAACCCATATTTTTTCTCCGGATTGAGGTACACCCTATTGATGAATGGTCACTGTTGCAGTACCAGGTGGGTACTCGAGGATTGAGGTACTCGTAGTCGTAGGACTCGGTCCTCGATAGAAGTGGTTTCACGATCGTGGTAAGCGGTCGTGTGTTGGAGTGTCGTCTGTACTCATAGGTTTCGAGTACATGTTGCGGCTGTGATTTCTTATCGATACTCGATAGTCGGTCTGTAGCGGTGCGGGTGGTTTCCGAGTACTTATGGGTTACGAGTACTCTGAGGTAGCGGTCGTATTGAGTGGTCTAAGGATATGTTTTAGTTCGCGATAGACCGTGCAATCGTAAACGATCTAAAGGATGGTCGTAGATGGTTTGGTTCTTGTCTAGGGATAGACAAGAGTGTGTTTTGCTAATATGTGTTGATCATGGTCGAGTTGGGGAGAACTTGTACCGGGAGATGGTTTCTTTGGTCTTTGCATGTGCAGATGGGCATGGAGGCGGCCATGGTCGGTGACGAGGAGGACTGGGATTAGAAGGGGGTAATATGAGGTCCAGGCAGTCGGGATGTCATGCGATGTGGTCGAGCTCATGCTGTAGCACGTGGAGGTCAAAGGTGGATGCTGCGTGGACACGTGAAGACGGTTACGGTCGGTGACAAGGAGGACCGGGAGTAGGAGGGGGTAATCTAAGGTCCAGGCGGTCAGATGGTCATGTGAGGTGATCGGGCTCACGCGAGAGCACGTGATGATGGTGTATGATGGAGATACGGGAGGGGATATCCTGGAGGCTTCGTCGTGTGGGAAGTATGGAGTTGTGGATGGAGTTCATGACTTATACGAGGTGGTTAAAACCCGTGTTAGGAAGGATTTCGGGTCCCTTGATTTGAGGAAGAGATAATATTGCGTGTTCAGTGGATAAGGACACGGTTTGCGGTGTTCGCGTGGAACACGCTTTGTACGCTGGCCTATAAAAGTAGGGGATGCTGTAGGTTAGCGGATGGAGTTTTAGGGATTTCAAAGAGAAGGTTTTTAGGAGTGCCGTGAGGTGCTTTGTAACCAAGAACTTGATGAAGAAATAGTAGATCAGATCTTTTCAGAAGAAGTTCTTCAACAACCTGTTTTCCTCTCCTCTTTACATGCTCTGTTTTGTCTTCAGCTTGTACTCGTTCGGGCGGTGGTCGAACGGCTGGGGACATCAGACGGAAGGAGGTCATGACTACGTGAGTCATTGTCGTACCGAGCAATCGGAACAAGCAGACGATCAATCTGAGATAGTGCCGAGCGATCGAAACAATCAGGCGGTCGATCCGAGATCGTGTCAAGCGATCGGAACAAGTGGACAATCGATCTAAGAACTCGTAAGCAAGTGGACGTAAGCGAGCGGTCATAAGCAAGCGATCGTAAGCGAGCGGTTGGAACGGGCGGTCGTAACGAGTGGTCGTAACGAGCAGTCGGGCGACAGAGGCTAACGAGCGGTCGGGCATGACAAGCAGAGGCTCTTCGAGCACGTAAGAGTAAGCAGCTGCGGTCGGTAATCTAGATTGCTTCTCTTTTTTTCTCTCGTGTTGGGTTTTGATTTCAGGTGGTAAAAGCGAAGACAATCATTCACCTCCGTCTGATTGTGTTATACGATCATACAGCTCGTGCAACTAGAGTAAGGAGATAGACACTTACAATGCGTTTTGCACATGATACATCTCTATCTTCCCAACAATTAATGTTACTTCCTCCAATCACAAAAGAAATTCATTATAGAAACCGATACTACCCCTAAAATACAATTTTGATATTACGAAAGAACTTTTCGAGATAAATGTACATGTCTTATTTTTATGTATCTAATCTAAATAGTTATAACTATGTTGATAACTAAAATTTATAATGGTTGACTGCATGTAACCTAAATTGACTTTGCTTTGTGACCAGCAGGAGTACTTCACTCATTGGTCATCCCGGGAAGAATCCTTGCTATTTGCTGTACCTACACCTAATCTTGATTCAATCTGAGCTTAATCAACTCTATAATCTGTTTCCATGAGACAAGTGGAATTAGTCGTATCTGCCATGCAGAACTTCTAGGGAATGTTCCAGTTTCCTGGCAAGTTAACGGTTGGGCGCAAAGCCGGCGCTGTTGGATGCGTTCCGCCTGCACTTTGGTCGACGGGTGCAGCTACAAGGCCTTCGACAGGTGGATCCGCCTTGCAGTCAGGCGCCGCCCCGCGGCGGTCGACGTCCACCACGCCCACGGCGCCAGCGTCGAACGTGCGCCCTCCTCAACCTTGGGCTCCGGCATCGGCACCTACACCGCCTCATGAGGCGCGGAAGGACTCGTGTGATAACCAACCAACTAATAGCTAAGAGAAAAGTTCACTTCTGCTCTCATAACTCTATACATGGTTTAATTTTTATCCCTTATCTATAAAATCAGATAAAATGCATCATCTACCATTCAAAAATGTTTACAACCCATCTTTCCCGCTAGCAAAAGGAGCTAGCTAAAACAAGGTGAACCACTATGCCCATGGTGTGTCGAGTTCATGGAAAACTCACTGGGTAGGTTGGACATGTCAGTGCAATATTAAGCATTTTTGTTCTTTAATATAAACATGAATGTGGGCCTCACCTTCTTTTTGCCAGCTGAGATCAATGTGGTATGCCATGTGGATCAAAATCGGTCAAAATCATCTTTTGCTAGCTGGAGGTACAAATTCTAAATGGTTTTAAGAGATAAAGAACATGCCTTACATGATTTTAAAAATGAGGGACGAAAATTAAACGGACTAAAATGAACTTTTTCCTATTGTCAATACTTTTTCAAAAAATACCTCCAAGGCATGAAAAATATTTAATTATTTGCCCTCACAAGGGATGATGCCACATCAGCTTATTGGGTGGGGTAGGGTGGTTTGGATGTTGGAAATAATCTTGTTTTCTTTATTGCTAGTAATATTTGAGTCAGTTTGACGTGTACGAGTTGTGTATGTATACAAGTATACGAGTAGAGGATAGAATAAGAAGCTAAGTCGGTGGTAGAGTCCATTTTGTAGTCAATATATTGAGTATAAGTAGCATAGCAATGTAAATGAGAACAAGAGCGATTGGTTGTGATCGAGAAGTTGAGGGAAAGAAAAAGAAGAGAAGCGGAAGTGCTTTGGTTCCCGAGAAAATGGACTGTGTTCACGTGCTTTATCGAGTGCTCGAAATCATCAAGAACCAAGGATGCTCAAAGGTAATGAGAATAGGAGTACTCGAAGAGGTGGCAAAGTGGTCGTGGTCGAAGGCTCTGGTGTTTGCAGTCGAAGTATCGAGAACTCGTAACTCAGTTACGAGTACGTGCAAATCGAAGTAGGAGCGTGGTCATAAATACTATCAAGGAAAAGCTATGAGCACGTACACAACAGAGAAAGCGTGGCCGTTACGAGGACGCGCTGGTCGTAACAAGGCTACGAGTACGAACTGGTCAAGAAGACGCAGTCGTAAGCCGGAGTGGTCGTTACTCGATTACGAATATGTGCACATCAGCAAGGAGTGATCGTAACCAGCTGAGTGGTCATAAACCACAACGTGGTTGTAAACGAGCTATGACTACTAAGATTGAAGCTTTAGGCCCTGCTCGTTTCGGCTTCAGCTTCTGGCTTATTTTTAACTATTTATAAATTTCGTCTTTTTCTGAACTCAGTGTAATTTCAGCCACAAGCCACAACTTTTCAGCCCAACCGAGCGGGGCCTAATGTGGTGGTAAACATCAACTGGGCCAACAGTTGGTATCACAGCCTAAGAGGCGAAGCGATGGCCGGCAAAGAGGTTGATCCGTCGAAGTCTGGAGTGCTCATCAAAACCACAAGAACATCTCCAATAGAATAGAGAGTTCCAATTTGAATATTACGGTGTTCTTCTTGTGATTTCATCACGCTTTTGTAGGAAGAACACGTCTTCTTTTGCGTGGTTGAGTAGATGAGGATCGAAGCATGTGGTTGAGCAAAGTTTTTTTGTCGCAGATTGTTGTATCGAGACAGTGATTAGCGATATCGGTTCGTCGGGTACACATCCAAAATTATCATTGATCCTATATCATGAAGATCGAATTACCCCGTATCATCTTCGTATCAGAGCGTCGATTTGACACGATAAGATTATTTACCTTTTGTTACTATCATATATTTTTGTCCTACAATCCAGAAAATTACTTTACAAAAATATCATTATATACCTAAACCTTTGTGCTTATATCTGTTCTTAGTTTTACTTTATCAAATTCTATTCCATGTGTTAATTTGTTCGTAGTTGCTGTCGATCCATGCATTGTATCCTAAAACCAGAAAATACCAATATCTCTATTTGTCTGCTGCTACTTCCCTGTACCGCCGCTTCCGATCTCCTTTTCCGTGCCAATCAAAATTGCCGCCGCAGGATCATCAACCCCACGATCGGTTTCCACCGTCCGAAAAAAAAAACCCCTAAAAACCCTAAAAAATCCCCGCGGAACAAGAGTTGGTGGCCCCATGACAAGCCATGTGTAACCGAGTTTTCGGGATCGCACAGTTTGGATTTGACCTTGCCACGCCCGCATTTTTCTATCTCTCCACTTTCGCCGCAAACTAATATTCTAGCGGACCAACGACCGTACACCTGCCCCATCCCGTGTGTGCAAGTGTGGAAAGGAGTACCGCACCTGACTCGTGCGTGTGTAGTTCAGCCGCTGTTGTGGTGTGTGCTGACTCGTGCGTTGTTCAGCAAGACAGAGTACCAACCGTTGCACAAAGTTCCAGGACGCTTCTCCCTCCTCTCTTATATCCAAACCGAGAGCAAAAAAAAAAAAAAAAAGAAAAGAAAACCAGAGACAAAAAAAAAAAGAAAATGTGCTCTAGGGTGATTTTTAGGGAAAACAATTTAAATTTTCGTACACTTTCTTGGTACTATTTTGTGTGCACTATGCTCAGTTATTATATGATGTTTATATGCACTTTATTGTATGTTTTATTTTGTTAGTTTTATCTCATCCAATGACAATAACTTAGGGCATTCTTGGTCAATGGCAAAGAAGTGTTCAATTCTGTTAGTTCCAGCTGCAGATTATTCTAGTTTGCTAATTAGGTGGCCATGTGACGTTAGGTGGTGAAAATAAAAAATTATTTTGTTAAGTCAGTTGTAAGAGACGGTTTGTTAAGCTTAGGGCATATCCAATGATATAATAACATTCTTTCGTATCATCTATAGACAACACTAAATATATATTCTATAATAGGTTATTGTGAATTGTCTATAATGAGTTATCTATAAAATATAGACATCACTAATACAATAGCACAAAAGATGTCTATAGCAGGCTATTTATAGATAACATTGATACAATAACACAAAAACCGTCTATAGTAGCTTATTTTCTCACGTTTCGACCGTATATAGAATTACAGAACTCTCTTCTCTCTCTTTCATCTAATTTAGCAAAATTTCAATGTAGCAAGTTTTATACATATTTTATATCACTCTACCGTATGTACCCTCGTCGTTGCCTTCAGCCGCCACCGTCTGTTATTATATATATGTGAGCTCAATGTATTATAAAATTTTAGTCGCAAAGCTTCTCTAATCTATTATATTCCTCCTCCTATCGCTGCTTCTTTGTTAAGTATCCAGCTAAGGAAACGCTCCTTGTATAAGTCCCTTCCATCGATACGATACAATCTTAGCTAAAAAAATTTTAGTCATCTTTGTAATAGCAAAACTGATTGTATATACCCCGTAAGAGAAAAAGCCAGACTTCTGTTGTTACGTATATGAGTTCAATGTATCATAAAATTTTAGTAGCAAAGCTTCTCTGTTTTACATTCCGCCTCCTGTCGTTGCTTCCTTTGAAGTATCCCAATCTAAACGCTCCCTTCGATCGATACGGTACGATCCCCAGGAACCCATGGAGACGGAGACGGCGGACTCCTCCACCCGCAAGCGCGCCCGCGCCGGCAGCACTGCCGCGGATAGGGATCGGCTGGGCGACCTGCCGGACTGCCTCCTGCGCGTCATCCTCTCGCTCCTCGGGTCCCGGCAGGCCGTGCAGACGAGCGCGCTGTCGCGGCGGTGGAGGCACCTGTGGCGCTCCGTGCCCTGCGTCGACATCGACCAGCGGGAGTTCCGCGCCACCCCCGCGCCGGCCGCGGGCGCGCCACGCGACTGGAAGGCAGAGCAAGACGAGCGCCAGCGGCAGTGGGAGAGCTTCGAGGACTTCGCCGACAACATTCTGTCGTCGCTCCACGGTGCGGCGCCGCTGGACGCGTTCCGCCTGCGCTTGGTCGACGAGTGCGTTCCCACGACCATCGACAGGTGGATCCGCCGCGGCCTCAGGCGCCGCCCCGCGGAGGTCGACATCCACTGGACCCACCAGGGCAGCGTGATCAACATGACACCCCCCAAATTGAGCTTGGGCTCCGGCACCGGCACCTGTCGCCTCACGAGGCTGCACCTCTTCGGGATGTCCCTAAGGTCCGGCTTCGGGGAGCACCTCGGCTCCCTGTGCCCTGTCCTCGAGGACCTGCACATCGAGAGGTGCACGCGCGGGTTCCGCACCATCACCTCGCCCACGCTCAAGAGCCTCGCTGTCGTCGGCCTCGGCGGCTTCATCGCCGACGCGCTGGTCCTCGCGGCTCCTCGCCTCACCTCCCTGCGCCTCGTCCCCCCGTTCGCCGGCAGCACGAAAGGCAATGCAGTCACTGCTCCAGAAAACGAGGTGCTGGAATCGCTCGTCGAAGCGTCGATCAGTATAACCGACACGGACCACGACCGACGGATGAACAAAAGCAGGCGTGATTTCTTGAAATCCATGTGCAACTTCCTCGCCCGACTCCCCAATGTCAGAAATCTGGACTTGTCGGGGTTCACGACAGCGGTACGCGCGCATTCTCCGACTCATTCTCTAGACTTTGAGAATTGATATTCTGTCATAGCTGCGCACATCAAATGCCCATCGTTTACAATGCTGAGTTGCTGGCATCAGCCGCAATTTGCAACTTATGATAAGGGAAAACAGAACCGGTTTTAAAGTTTTACAGGAGATCCGGCGGAACCGGTTAGACCAATTTTCAAAAAATTTCGGTAGTTTTCAGGCCTAAAATTTCAAATAAAATTAATTGAAACTGGTCATAAGTTGGAACAAATTAGTCATAAATCGTATTCACTTGAGTAAAACGAAATATTTAAGATCAGTTTGTAATCTAATCGGAGGTGGCCGGTAGAATCGATTTTCGGTGATTTTCGAACGATTTTCATAACCATGCTTATGACTACGTGGTCAGTGTTGATTGTTGAATTGTGAACCTATAAGCTCAACAGCTTGTAGAGTTACTATGGGATTTATTCATTCAACATTCATGCATCTATTCCTTCCAAGTACAAAACGCACGTTTCGTCTGTAAGGCAAAAACTGGTAAAAACTGGTAACCTACTAGTAATCGGCACGCACTAACTGAAAAATTTTCCGGGTTCCTATATTTCAGGCATTGCTAGATGAGGAAACCCTAGATTTCCCATTGTTCCATAACTTGAGAACTTTGCTTCTCGACGGCTGTGATGTTGGAGACAACTGCCAGGCGTTGAGGAGCATCCTTCGGAACGCCCCTAATTTGGAGAAGCTTAGCTTGCACCATTGCAAGGTATCTTTTATCTTAATATTTGTATCTTTTGTCGAAGTTAACACGACAATTTAGCTCCTTTGTTTTGGTTTGCCATCTAACATGAAGCCTGTGTACTGCCAATCAACAGTTTTTAGGTATCTTGAAAAGGAAGAGAGGAATAAAGGCCAAGTCGAAGAGGACATCTTCCAAATGTCGTAGCTCAATGACAACTTTCCACTGCAAGGACATGAAGTCAATAGAAATCAAACACCAGCAAAATGATGATGTTGGTCACCTGGACAAGGTTTTAACAGAAATGTCACGGGAACTACCGCAGGCTCAGGTCTTCAGGGAGATAGAGCAACATGATTAATTACCGTATATGCTATGCCATCTTTGATACTTTGGTCCTAAGGATATCTCAAAAGAAGAAGAAAAATAGAGCTATTACTTTGCACAGGCTACTACACCATGCTTACCGAGCCCGGAAGAACTTAATTAGTTCAATTTTTGTGAGCGTGCTGTTCTCCTTTTCTAATTTTAGTTGAACGGTGTTGTATTATGTATACATTGCGATCAACATGATTTATTTCCATCCGGGCGTAACTATAACTCTGGATGGGTTAACAGCTCGTGTTAGACCATGTGGATGATCGTAAATAAAAAGAAGATGAATAATTGATATTTGGTTTGCTTTGGATTTTGCGTTTGTGAAAGACTTGGTCGGTTGCTGTTGAAGAATTTGCTTTCGAGTGATTTTGCGCAGTTATGAGTGATCTCAGTCTTCAGACTATAACTATAACCACAGACATCAGACTGCGACCATGGTATGGCCAAACGACCGCAGACTTCGACCACGGTATGCTCCAACCATAGCACTTCGAACACGACTACGACTATGACAGTCTTCGACCACGGCATGAACATGACTACGACTATGGTTGGCTTCGACCACGGTAGTTCGACTTCGACCATACAACCATGGCAGCTTTCGATCACGTTTGGCTTCGACCATGGCAGTACAACTTCGATCTTTCGACCACAGCAGTATGACTTCGATCTTATGACCATGGTAGATAATCGTAGTTACAATACTCTTTCATGGTTGTAGCTATAGTACTTGATAGTCGTAGACTTTACTGGTCATACTCGATAGTCGAATGTTTTACTGGTCGATAGTCAAGGGCTTTGCGGTCGATGGTCATCGGCTTTGCGGACTACTTTTATGGTCATAGATTTGGTAGTCTTGTCGATACCGTAGACTTCACAGTCTGTTGTTCTGTCTTCGGTAGTCGGAGGCTTAGCGATCGGTTGCCGTAGACATCACGGTCGGTACTTGTAGACTTCATGGTCGGTGCGAGTGCTTCACTCTTGTGATCTTTGAGTACGTCGAGTACTCGTGTTGGGCCAGTGGCTGACTGGTCAGTGTGTGGTGGTAGTTGATGAATGGTCATTGCTGTAGTACCAGGTGGGTACTCGAGGTTGAGGTACTCGTAGTTGGAGGACTCGGTACTCGATAGAAGTGGTTTCATGATCGTGGTAAGCGGTCGTGTGTTGGAGTGTCGTCTGTACTCATACGTTTTGAGTATGTGTTGCGGCTGTGATTTATAATCGATACTCGATAGTCAGTCTGTAGTGGTGTGGGTGGTTTTCGAGTACTTGTGGCTTACAAGTACTCTGAGGTAGCGGTCGTATTGAGTGGTCTGAGGGTATGTTTCAGTTAGCGATAGACTGTGCGGTCGTAAATGATCTAAGGGATGGTCGTAGATGGTTTGGTTCTTGTCTGGGGATAGACAAGAGTGTGTTTTGCTAATATGTGTTGATCATGGTCGAGTTGGGGAGGATGTGTACCGGGAGATGGTTTCTTTGGATTTGCATGTGCAGGTGGGCATGGAGGCGGCCATGGTTGGTGACGAGAAGGACCGGACTAGGAGGAGGTAATCTGAGGTCCAGACAGTCGGGATGTCACGCGAGGTGGTCGAGCTCATGCTGGAGCATATGGAGGTCAAATGTGGATGCTGCGTGGAGGCGTGGAGACGGTTAGCGATAGACTGTGCGGTCATAAATATCAACTAGGCCAACAATTGGTATCACAGCCTAAGAGGCGAAGCGATGGCCGGCAAAAAGGTTGATCCGTCGAAGTCTGGAGCACTCGTCAATATCACAGGCAACAAGATCGATCCATCGAAGATAGGTGCAGTCGTCAAGCCGACGACTAGAAGCGTCTTGATCCCGATCTAATATCCGATGTTGAGCAAAATGAATTACGACATACGGGCCGTCAAGATGAAGATAATCTTGTGTTCACTTGAGGAATGGTCAGCGGTCGAAGATGGAGACGATGACGGCGACAAGGATCAAGGGCAATGGTGGCCATCTCGCAAGGGTATTAGAGATAGAATAGGAATTGACATATTTACCTGTAATATCTCTTTGTACTCTCTATATATATTGCTCATTGGGGTTCTTCAATATACACACAATATTCATAACAAATTCCACTGCTTAATACACATGTGAAACATTTTCAGGCTATATCAGAGAAAGGGAAGGCTGAAAAACTTCTTGAAGAACTGGAAAAGACATCTCAGCCTTCAAAAGCTGAAACAAGAGAGGCTATCTCAGATGAGGAGAGGTACATATTGAGGAAAGTTGGTTTGAAGATGAAACCATTTCTGTTGCTAGGTGTATATTCTCCTCAACCTTGCATTGCACTGCACACATCTGTTCTGAACGCTACCTAATTAGATTATCCAATATTTTTACTGGAAATTAGGCTAGCAGATTGAAATGACATGCATAATGTTTTTTTTGTAGAATTGCTATATGTTTGCTCATACGAAACAATAGTTGAATCCTTCTAAATCAATTCCCCAGTTCTGGTGTTAACAGGGTGAATCATATGTGGTTTTGTGTTGTTTGAAGTACACAAATCTGAAAGTAATGCTGTCGTTTCTTGTGACTCATCTGGGAAACTGCTGCTTTCATGTCATCTGGCGCTGACTACTTGAGGGATCAGATGGTGAGTTTTTGTTCAATGCTCAGCTTTTATCATTTTTATTATGAAAGTTGTTAAGTTTTTTACTAACTGGAATGCAATGTTTTTAGCAAATGGAGGACCGATCTGTTTCTACGTCTAATCAGATGAACAAAGGCCACGAAAACAAAGGCATTAATGATCTCAGCGTTAACTCTGGAACATTAGAGGAGAAAAACGAAGTGAGCACTTTATAACTTGATTGTAGTTCCGTTGCAGCTCAGTATATTCCATCATGTGCCTGATTGTCTGTTTATGTGAATGTGCATGATCAAGGAAGTGCCTGAAGTTGCTCCTGAGTGTTCCGAGTCAGATATTGAGGAGTGCGCTTCAGGTGAAACAGATAGAACCTTATATTTAATCAAAACCGGAGTTTCCTTGGATGATATGCAGGTCATTTGTCCTCTCTTATAGAAACTGTACTTTGTAGTTTGATCCTTTCAAATGAATTTTTGGTGAACTAATGTGCACACTGCAAACGGTATTTACAGAACAAATTATGTTTCAACAATCTTAAAGATGATTCTTCTGAGACTGTAAGTCCATGTCTGACTGACAGTTCAAGTACATCTTCATCCGATAATCTGACTAAACATGTGAGTTTGTTGATGTTGTTTTCCCACCATACGGCCTTTGTTCTCCGCTGATGCTGACGAATTGATGTTGCAGCAAAACCAACTTAGTTCTCCTGTGAAGGTGATTCAAAAGATGTAGGAACCCTTAAACCTTGCCCGACACTGGATGAACCAAAATGAAGAAACGGCCAGTACTTGGCATCGGTATCTTTCTTATCCCCAGTACAGTTTACACCAACTTCTAATTACTGTGCTGAGCATCTGATTCTTGTCTTAAGGGAGGAATAATGTCATCACGGGAGTTGCGAAAACAATACAGACACACTTCAAGAAGCATCCTCTTGCTATTGTGAATATTAAGAACAGGGCGGATGGAACTCCAATTATACAGGTATATCCAGTTATTCCTCTTCTTGTGTCGGGCAGATAGGAACGCGCACGAGCATGTTTTTATCGGTAGCGTCTTCTTGACTTCTTCCTTTGTAAATCCTTCACGTCTGAAAGGCATGACTCGGTGAGTTTTTTTTTTTTTTTTTTTGTAGCCCAGATCAGTAGCTAGAATCCGGCAGAAACTAGTGATGTACGCTGGGGCCCGGGAAAAGTCCTGAAAGCGTGATGTATGCTGGAATCCAGCATAAAAATCTGAGCGGCTGGGCAAACTCCTTTGCTTGCGTCATTTGTCCTCGTTAAGGAAGGCTTCTAGCTGCTGGCAGGTAAGCCTGTCTGCGACAAAAGGCTAGGGATTTGTATGTTGATTTGTTTCAGCACTACCGACGGCTTGCACTATTGTTTTTATTGCACGATTGCCCTCAGATGTCGTGAAGTCTCGTCTCGCGCAGATCAGGTTAAGAAGTGACTCAATGTAGATTCGACTAGAAGTGACCTCTGATTGTAGAGGGCATATGTTTTTAGCTTTAGACTATAACTTATTAGTCTAATAAATAATAATTGCTGAATGAAACTAAAAGTCAAAAGTCATTGAAAAGTCAAAAAGAATAGGACCGATTGCAGGTCATTTGGTGCTAGGGTGCCAAACGGATACAAATTAACTGTTTTATTATACTTATGTGTTCAATAAGATAAGAATATGATTTATATATTTTTCCATTCGATTAACAATTTATCTTCTATTTATATTCATATTCGAATTCACATAAAAATATAGATATAAATAAGGTATAGACTTTTTTGTAATCCAAAATGTTATTTGCGGTAGTTTCAAGAGCGGCAAGGATCCAATTAATGAATTTGTGGTACTTGGGCTTTTATTTATGTCATCGCGAGCTCGAGGAGACTTGTATTACTCCTTCTCTTTGTACTTCAATTTAGGGCAGCTTATTCGAATGTGGTTTAGCTTATCATACTCAAAACAAGAAGGAATCTCCTCTTTTCCTATTTCTCACATTGTGATAGGTTTTTGTGAATTTAGTGGATAAGAGGGGTAAAGTCTTCCTCTAGTAGTTTCTCAAGTTACTTATCACTTAACTCATGCAAAGCGGGCAAAGAAAATTTGGAAAAGTCAAAATCCAATGATCTAGAAGACCCATTCTTTATGGGGTCAATTACAAAAGCCACCGACTCTATCATAGGGAGACAAGAAATGAAATCAATTTCATGTGCCTTCAACCTCGAGTAGAGTTTATTCACTGTAAACTCACTCATGACAGTGTTATCATTGATGGATGTAATCTTTAACCCCTAAACTTTCACATCTAAGGTACTAAGCACTTGGTGTGCATTCTCATATTCAGAGCAAGTCAAGCCAACCACACGCAAGTTACTAAGAATCTTGATGAACCTAGAAAATAACTCATTTAAAGATTCATCAGGCCTTTGCTTAAACTTGGAGTACTCTTTCTTGAACTGATTATGTCTCACTTCTTTGATCGCTGTAGAGCCATCATGGTAGTTAGCGATGGTCCTCCAAATCTTATGAGCAGATGTCAAGTAAGATACTCGATCAAACTTAGAAGTACCAAGCCCCTAAATCAAGTAGTTACGTGCATTGTTGTTTGCCTCCACATCACAATATATATCAGAGTGATATGGTCATTGGTAGGCACAATATAAGCTCTCTTAACTTTCTCCCAAATTGGTTGTCGTTGGGCTTGGATGTAGGCTACCATTCGAACCTTCCAATAGGGATAGTCAACCTATCAAAGACTGATTGCTTGGTGGAATATCGACCCGCTGCCATTGCTCTTAGACTGGTTAAGATCTATCAAGAAAAGCTAAGTTGGTTCTGATACTACTTGTTGAACCTGGTATGGCAATCAGAGGGGTAAATGATGCCTTCAAATTCATCCTCTCAAAATGTATTCCAAAACTTTCACTTCACTAGCTACTGAAAGGTAGGAAGATCACATTTTTCTCACCAATAAAGAACTCACGAAAACGTAGAAGCAAATGGAGTTCAACTCCTCAGGGCCGGTTAGATCGCTACGCGAAAGTAGTTGGATCGGCCGAGTGGTCTAACTACCAGGGATGATCGGTCTGACTAGCCTCCAGTCGGACCGCATGCCTAGAAACGGTTGGACCACACCCCTATTTCAGAACTGGAAATCAGCTCAAGCCAAAACCAAGAATTGTGCAATCTCTAAATAATTTGAAACTTTGCACACACCTTGCTAAGGATCTCAGGAATCTAATCCATCCAAGAATCGTATGGATCTTGGCTAAGGTTCTAACCTTTCCTCAAGACAAGTAAGGTTGCACGAAAACCAGGCAAAACTCAATAACTTAAGATATTACTGCTCGTGGGTTGAAGATAGCCAAGATGACTCTAGATGAGTTCCCTAGAAATAGCACCTAAAGATTCAAAATCAAAACCCCAGAAATAAGATATCACTAGAAGAGCTCCAAATTGAACTAAATCGGATAATCTTCAAGATCTTTCTATAGCTTTTCTCTATATGAACAAAATATAATTCTCATGAGGCATCTCTATCACTTTACACATTCTTGGTGCCCAACAAGATCAAAAGGAGAAGATAGAGGGCAAAACACCAACCAAAAGAAGTACAAAATCAACGAGAGCAAGAACATCCTATGTAGGATGAATAAGATCGATCCATTTCAATTTATAGATGAAGATTTTATAGCCACTTTACCATGGAGGGCATAGCTTTTACAAGAGAACTCGTCCGGTTGGTTGGTCTCCTTCACCTCCTTCGCCACATGCCTCCAACTCATCCCACTCATATAGATTGAGCAACCGGCCCACATCAAACTCTAATGGATACTATCCATTAGCACAACTAAAAAAACCCGTTAACCCCCCACATACTGGGCTTTATGCTCATACATGACTTATGCATACTTCTCAAAGCGCATAAGCTCAAATCCACTAAGAAACAAGCTTCCCATACACTTGACCTCCTCGGTGTCTCCTTGACCTAAACATCTCTCCTAGTCATATCATTGTTTCTGATATTTTGGCTTCCCCAGTAAAACACCCACGCTTTGGCCCTGGACTTCATCTCTTCTTTTAGCCTAGTCCACAGTCTTATCATTTACAAGCAATCACCATGCTTGCAATGTATAGGTTCACCAATGGATTATGCATCGGTAAGTCTCTTCGTATCAGTTCCGCCTGACCACGTCTTACTCGCACTGGCCGCACCATCGATGAACTATTGCTCGAACCTTTCCTTCAACATCTCTAGTCTTCCTTGTGCCTTCTTGAGCTTAACCATCTCGCCCATCTTCGGGCACAAGTTTTTCACAACTTGACATATGTTAGTCTAAACACACTTTATGCACCATGAATGTAATGACCTAGAACTCCAAAACCCAACCCATGACTATTTTCAACAAATATCCAAAACCACTCGGATACTTTCAAACAAAATCGAACTGACTGCCATTGAGCGGCCGGTCTGACCGCTGGCCTCGGTTGGACCGCCCCCATGGCCGGTCTGACCACTCGGGTTGAGCACCCAGAAAACACCTCTTGGGAAAAAACCAGCCACCAACTAAGATCTAGTTACATCACATCGGGGATCCGACCTTTATCCAAAATCCGGTCACATCGGACTTCTGGTCAACCCTCCCTCCACCCTAGTCTGATAGCAATTATGAAAACCTGCAAACTTTTGTAAATTCAAATTTCAATTCGATACGATTGCCATTGTTTAATACAAATGAACTATGGATATTCTTAACATGGTTCTATGTATTCAAATTTGTAGAAAATACGAATGCAAATATGAAAAACCACTATTTGATTCGATTCCATTTGTTGACACCCCTATTCAGTGGACGAGCTATGAAAAAGGGTTGTTTGGTAAAACCTGACACCTGAGCAACCCTGTAGCATGTTGACACTACACTTTGCTAGTCTATTTACTTCCGCTGAATGATTTTGCCTGTGGCTTATGGTTTTTGGCTAAAAATGAATAATAATGGTTGAAAAAAGTGACTTTTAGAAGGAGATACGATGGTGCAAAAAGTAAGGGAGAGATACGTGCATGAGACGGAAGCGAGAGGAATAGGGTATATGATGCGCCTGTGACCCCTGACTTATTCTCGAAACAAGACAACAGCGAGAGGAGTGGAGAAGCCGCTTCGAGAAACCAAATATTTGTATTGGCTTTTGGTTTCTCCAAGTAGAAGCCAATATAATCAGGACCTTAGGCTAGTTAGTAGTTGCTATGTTAGAACATCGGACATGCCCACTCCCTTCTCAAAGAAAGTCAGACTTCAAAATTTTGATCACTAAAGTAAATAAAAACTATTTAGATTTGTCACATGTAAATGATAATAGTAGAATTATCATCAAAAGTATTTTTATATTATTGTATTTTATTGACTTTTACTAACATATAATTAAAAATAATGGTCAAATGTGTATACCGGAGGTTGTGTTGATGCCCAAAACAACAGGTAAAAAAGAACCGGAGAGAGCAGTAAGTATTAAGTATAAAAATGTTTACCAAATCTAGTTCTCCTTCCGGTCACAAAAACATATTATTTTGGGATACGTGCAATCAAACTCTTGAAATTTTGGCAATCAGTATCCATTTAAAATTTTAGATTAGATACATGAAAACCATAGTCCATAGCATAGATTTGTCTTCAAAAAGTAATTAATAATATTATAATTTTATTGAGTCTTATAAATATAATTTAATAGAAATTCACAATCAAAGTGTTTTGAAAACCGTATTGGTGTTAAAACCGTATTGGTGTTAAAAACATATCTAGAAAATAGAAAGAAAATATAAGCACTTCTAAAATGCCACCATACCAAACAGCACCTTAAAAGCATATCCGCAGGTCGAACCGACTAATGGATGCAAAGGAGAAAGAAATGGCTACGTAAGCAAGTGGACCATTAAGGTCCTGTTCTTTTCAACTTCTAAAAGTTGTTTTTGACTTTTTTACAGTAACTAGCTTCTAAATAGAGTATTTTTTTCAAGATAGGATCTACTAGTTAATTGTAGTATATACTTTACTGACTTCATTTATATCAGCAAAAATCGCACGTGAATTTCTGTTACTCTGTAATCTCTTGTACAAACAGCCCAAAAATCATAAGCCGTAACCAAAAGCCACTAATCGCAGCAAAAAGAACAGGCCCTAACTTCGACTGCTTGAGGCTGGACATGCATTTCGCTGTAGGCTTGTAGCCACATGAAACGGTGGGCTGTTCAGTACTTTCCTATTTTTATCCGCAAGAAAGAATGTAAAGACGCATGGATATGCTTGAGGCAGGCAGCTCAGCCGTGAGCGCGTACGTGCCGTATCTTGCCCGGAAAACAACGACGAAGAGCACGGCCTTCGCCTTTCCAACCTCTTTTCTCTTCTCTTTTACCCACTGCGTTATCTAAATCCATTGGATATACTGTTTCATTTAGATATAAATAATATCACTTTAAATAGATATAGATAAATTAGATATAGATTTAGATTTCTCATACACTATGTAGTGGCAACCCTAGACTGGATGCAAGGAAAACAAAGCAAAAAACTTCCTAAACAGACTGCATCTGAGCGTCTTACTTTGTTTGGCACGCTTTATCAGTAAATTAAGTCGATATGGTACAGGGAATCCACACTCATGTTTTGTGGTAATCCATTCTTTTCGGTTTTTCAGTCGACTTTTAACTATAATTTTTTAAACAATCATTATTTATTAGACTAAGAAACCGTTCGTATTAGTTTTGCCTTCTGTTTAAAGAAATCAAAGCCAATACAAACACCCCAGCTTCTATAAGCTACTTCTATCAGCCACTACTTTACGCTTTTGTATGTTGTAATACACTTTATATTTTATTATGTCATAATTCCGTAAGTTGTATGGCAGTCTAAATATTATAGTGTCTTTCGTTGCACCGTCTTTGTTATATAATACACTCAGCAAAACCCAAAAGCTATAGCCAATAGAAACGCCCCATTTTCTATCGACCGCTTCTATCAATTAGTACTATTCACCAATCACAACCGAAAGCTATTAGCAAAAGCCAATACAAATAGATCCTAATAAGCTGTAGTCAAAAGTTATAAGCCGTAGCTCAAAAACAAGACAGTGGGTGGATTCTTTTGGGCTGTGGCTTTGGCTTATGATTTTTGAATTCTGACTATTCTGGCTTATGAGTACACAAAGGGAAACATTGCATACGATTTTGGACGGTATAGCTGAACTCGGTACAGTGTCTACTACAATCTACCTATAGACCCCGCCTTGAAAAGATGTACTGTTTGAAAACTAATTACTGTAGCAGAAAGTAATAAGTTTTAGCAAAAAGTACACATCCAGTAATTCATCTCCCCTTAACCTGTTTTTTCATTTTTCATTTTTTTGAAAATTTTATTATATCAAATAAGTCATCATCAGTTACAATATAGTTTTAATCAATCATAATAAAATTTTAGTCATAAACTAACTTATTACAGTAAAACTGAGCCGCCTATAATGTGCCTGACGTAAGGCTTGTTAATAAACAATGTGCCTATGATGGATTATACGGCTTTGCCAAGTGCCATACACGTCGGAGATGCTAGGTTGCCTGGAAACATTGCATTTTCAAGATAAGACTGCGAAGCATTTCTTAAGGGTTGGAGTAAATTTCGTAAAATCACACTATTGTTAATAAAACTATTACAAAATCATATTTTAAGCAATAGTTTCAGAGAATCATACTTTTCTTTGTATAACATTTTCATCAAACCATACTTTTAATTATTACCGTCATATCTAACAAGTTGGGTCCACTGGTGGTCCCATAGGTTTATCTATATTAGCAAACGAAAATATGATAGGCTTATGAGACTGATAAGTGGGTTCAACCTATTGGATAATTAAAAATACGGTTTTGTGAAATGTTATACAACGAGAAGTGTGGTTCTTTGAAATTGTTATTTAAAAGCATAGTTTTATGATAGTTTTACTAAAGATGATGTGATGTTCGGAAATTTACTTTAAGGATTATTCTACAAGGTTCTATATAGAATAAGATATTTCCGTATAGCATCCCGGTCCTTCCCTGGACGGTGGGAGCCAGCAGCAAGCCGCATCGGATGCTCGTGTGCGGTGCGCCCATCAATTATTCGTGGTGGTCTTTTTTTTTCTTCCCTCTATTGCAGGGAGAAGGGCACATTTCAGCTTCTGCATCCAATAATTCCTACCGTTTCCCCTTGCAAGTGGCTTATCATATCGCTTGACATGGAACATCATCATAGCAAAAACAAAGCTATTTGTCATCGGAAGGCCACATGAGAAATGAATGAATTGCTCTTTGGACATCCTGAATTTACAGGTGACAGGACCATTAGTGGTGGCCAATGGGTCGTACCGGGCCGGCACGGCACGACACGTGCACCGATTTAGGCATGATCCGTTAAGGTCCGCTAAATGAAAGGGTCGTGCCGTACCGACCTGCAGACCGCGGTCCGAGCCCAGGCATGGCCCACGACCGGACCATGCCAGCACGGGCACGGTTACGGCTTAGCGGGCCATACCAGCTCGGTCGGCACGTTAAGTCGGGAAAAGAAAAAAATCCGAAAATTGTAGAAAATTCAGAAAAAAATTTATAGAAAATTGTAGACATTGTTAATCATCAAGATAATTATTTTCAATGATAGAATAAACTTTATTAACTTATTAAATTATATGGGATGATTGTCTTGTTAAAAACTTTACCAAGTAAAAACTCAAATTGAGAAAATCTTGGTAAAGAAAAAAGAGTACAGCCTATAAAGCTCATTAGTGATTACATGTGAAAAAAATATTAAAAATCCTATTCATGGCTATATAGATATAAATTCTCAAAAGATTGTTCTAAATCTTTATTCTCTGAAGTATGTTGGAGTCTTGATTCAGTTTGTTCCCAGTCTTTGACGGTCAGAAGGATTTCGACCATCTCGTTCGAGAGACTTGTTCATCGCTCCTCGATTATTCTTCTAGATAGACTAAAGGCTGACTCCGAGGAGACTGTAGAGACAGGAATAGTCAACACATCCCGCGCTAATATGGATAGCAGTGGATATGTTACTTTCTGGGTTTGCCACCATGAGAAGATGTTTAACTCTTGCTCGAAACTGACGCTATCACTGTTGAGATAGCTTGATAGGTCTCCAGTGCTTTGTCGCCTTCATCCTCTTGACTGACCCTGCGCCATCGGGGCCGTCGCTTCTTCTAGCTCTCTAGTTTATTATGGATGTGGACCTTCTGCAGATGAATATCCTTGTTGAAAGGATTGCATATCTTCCGCCAAGAGGCCGAATTCGAAGAGTTTAAAATCATAGTTCTCCATTGAATCAACTACAAATTGAAATAGTAAAGAACAATTAACTCACTATTGAATCAACAAATGATAGCAAAAAATAAAATAAGATAACACTATTACCTCTTTTGCAGCTCTCGAAAAATTGTTTGAAGATTTTTGAATTTTCTGAATTTCGCACGAATTTCTCACTAATTTTACCAAATTTGCGCAAACACTACCGGATTTTTCACAGCTAAACAGAGAGATGAGAGTGAGGTTTGAGATGTGAAAATGGAGGCCAGACGTCCCCCTATTTATAGAAAAAATTTCATATTTTTTTGAATTTTTTTACCTTTTTTGAATTTTTTACACCCAGCGGTCAAAAAACGGCTATATTAGCCGGCACGACCCATTTACAACCGTTGGCAATGGGTCGGACCGTGCCGTGCCAACCCGGCGTGCCACGCTATCGGCCCAGGTACAGCCCTCTTGTTAGTTTTGCTGATTTGCTGGATGGTATCAACAAACAACTTTGGTAGTTGCTTGGTGCCGTCGATCGGCCCCAACATGTTCCTATGTCTAGTGTCCCCACTTCTCATATCCGAGTGGCAGGTACGCATTCACTCTCCGTTGTTTGCTATATGTATGTCAGATCGTAATTAGGCGAAGTGAACCACCAATTTGTACTCACAAGTCGCATCATGAATTTTAGGTACAATGATTTACCTAGATGAATTGATCCGAAGGTTGTGGGGATTTGTGATTTTATGACGAGTTTGTTCTTCATAATCTTCTTAGCGTTGCTTAACTAAAGAAACCCGTTGTTTAGTTTTGTTTGTTTTTTCTTTGCAGAGTTTATATTTCATAATTCAGCTATCAAGAAAGAGTGTCACAACATGCAGCATGTTGTTGCAATCAAACTAGCAGGAACTAAAATAATTGTACAGATCTACATCACAACCATCTAAATAATCCATAGTCTTTTGCATTTTTTTATTAGGGAAATATTGGGGGACAACTGCACGATGACTAATAGATGGTGCATTCTCTAAGAGCAAGTACAATAATATAGCTAGCTATTAGCTACAATACTTCTTCACCTCATATGTAGCTAGCTGGAGAAAGTTTGATACAACAAGATAGCTATTACATTGGCTATATTGAAACACATAATTATTAGAAGCAAATATGGACAGCAGATCACTAGTAATCATCATCTATATGGTCATGTATGTTGCTAGTGTATTCAACCATTCACCAGATCAACCACCGAAGCAAATATGCTTCGGTTCAATTCAACCATTCACCAGATCAACCACGAAGCAAATATGCTTCAGTTCAACACGCCAAAGCAACATATGCACTGAACGATAATATGAACGATGCAGACAAGCAAGATAGTACTGGCCAAAACACATTAAATTGACAATGACAATGACAATATGCTTCAGTTCAACACGCCAAAACACATTAAACTAACAATGACAATAAGCAAAAGCACTACTCAATTAAGGCCTGCAACATGCAAACCACAAGCTATTGATAGTACTGGATGCATCCTTCCTTTTGTTCAGACAAAACACCGGTCACCATTGCATCAAGGACTCCATCGACTGCTGACACCTGAAACAAAAAGATGAAAAGATAAGTTAAGATACTCACATCTGACAGAAAATAGGAAAAATGCATATGCTTAGTATAATACCATGATTAAGAATGATGCATATTGCCAAATCGATGCCAAATGTGCTCAACTAAATCATTTTTTAGCTGGATATGTACTGAGCGGTCACGGATAGAAGCTTTTCTACGTAGCACATCGGCAAAAACAGGATTACCACCACTAATTACTTCAGGAGGTAGAACCATAGATGCACCTAGATTGTCATTCAAGTCCATTGGAATAGTAACCTCCTCTTGCTCATCCTCAACTATTATATTGTGGAGAATTATGCATGCTTGCATAATTATCCCAATAACCATGCGTTTCCAGGATTTTGCTGGACGTCGCACGATGTTGAAACGAGATTGCAATACCCCAAAAGCACGCTCCACGTCTTTCCTTGCCCCTTCTTGACATTGGGCAAACAACTTATGCTTCTCCGTTTGGGGCAGCGGTATCATCTTCATGAAGGCAGCCCATTCAGGGTATATACCATCAGCAAGGTAGTACCCATTGCTATACTCTTTCCCGTTGGCGACAAATTAAACTTGTGGAGCTTACACTCTTAATGATTCAAGGAAAAATGGGGACCGATTTAACACGTTAATGTCGTTGTTAGACCCAACAACACCAAAAAATGAATGCCAAATCCAAAGATCTAAAAACAGATCAACACACTTGTTATACTGGTAGTAAGCAACCGAGTCTTCAGATCAAAGCAAGTGGGATCATGATTTTTTAAAGAAAAACTCAACTAATTTAGCACGTACAATGCAATAAGCGCTGATCTATTAGGAAATAGCGGCCTCTACCAATTCACAGAACAATAGTTCACACATAGCACCATTCTTGTAGATCAATATTGCCATCAGCTTTATCGGACATCTTGGGAGGACATGCACTGCCGCCACTATTGGTCGCGCTAGCCCACTAGCCTGGCATGGGAAGCGGCCGGATCTGTGACGCGGTGAACAAGCTTGGCGCAGATGAGCCTAGGAGTTGTGGTGGTGGCATGGGGAACCAAGGGGATACAAGTTCGGCGTTGATGGAGGCGGAGATTTTCGGGTGGCCGAAGGCTCTGGAGCCACCTCCCTCTTTGACCGAAGAGGCATCAGCAGGCTGACCATGCCGAGCAAACGAATCGATGCGCCGGGCCAAGAAATCGCCGCTGAGGGTGGTGGGTTCGCATGGAGATGGACAGGCGACGGCGAATCCCTCCGGCACAAGCGAGCAGAATATGGCTAGGCGACGATGCCCCTCGATGCGGAAACTGGAGAGGCGGGAGAGGATTTGGCGTGCAAGGGTTGGCGGCAAGCGGCCAGCCTTGTGCTACCGAGGGGAAATTGCTGCGGCTAGGGTGGGGAAAACGCCAGGTGGTCACGGGATGATGGTGCGTCAAACGCTAGCCTTATCGCCAACGCGGGCGACACAAAGGCTATAACTCATCTTTTCGCGTGATATCGCCCGGCGACAATTTTATCGGCAGCTACGCTCTCTCTCCTCTCTTCTCTCCCTTCCAGCTAAGCATTTCCTGACATGGCATGAGTTTGTAGCCTGCCTACTCAGCTTATTGTACCTGCTCTAATCAAGCTACAGTTATAGATGAAACTCTAATTTAATGATGCTTGCTCATTAGCTAGATTTATTTTGAGAAGCCCGTGACTCATATGGTCAACTTTTAGTACTACTAGAGCTGCTTTATGAATAACTACATTTTTCTAGCCTTTGTGCTTTCCTGCATGTCATCTATGCATTGTGCAAAGCAAAGCTATTTTGGATAAGGTGAGAGTAGCATATATGAATGCTAAGCTATGCTTGCATAGATTCTTTTATGTGAAAAATAATTGTGCATGTTAAGATATGCGTGCCATGTTTTTGTTGTTATTTGCTAATGGATGGTTCTGCCATTTTTGTGCAAAGAATAGAATAAGTTGTCATCAAATAAGTATCATGCCTTTGTTAAAGCACATACATTACACTTGAAGTGCTAATTTTTCATTCTTCGGGTCATTAGTGTAAAGATGTCGGTGTTTCTCTATGATTTTTCATATTAGTATCATGCCTTTGTTAAAGCACATACATTACACTAGAAGTTCTAATTTTTCACTCTTCAGGTCATTGGTGTAAAGATGTCGGTGTTTCCCCATGCTTTTTTTTGTTACGATCCTGCCACAGAGAGAGGTGCAGTTGGAGGGTTGATGTATTGTTATATTGCTAGATTATATGATCACCTAATAGTGGTAATTTTTTTATACTATGTTGTGGTCACCTAAATGAGGGCATATTTTGTTGTTCCAAAACTTTGGATTTACTAGCTAAATGCCCGTGAATTGTTATGGATTTTAAAATTTTATCATACTACATGTTCTGAAACTAACGGGTGGTAAAAGTTTTTAGAATATGCATACAAATATGTTTTAAAATTATTTTAAATCCTTAGCAACGCATGGGCATTTAGCTAGTTACAATAAAAATTAGTGATTAAAGTTGTGTCTTAGAGATTGTGTCGATATTCAAAATGATATGTATTTATGACCGAAGGGGTAGTTACTTCGCCTGAGTCCTTTTCTTTTGGCTTTTACACTTTAAAAAAATTGTTCATGTCTGTACTTTTGGTCTTATTGCTTCAACTTCTTCATTTGTAATCCTATATAATTTAGCAATTTAAGTTACCCGATGGGTTATTTCAATATACATAAGTCAATATTACACTTCAATTGAAGGTCAGAAAAGTCTTTTTTTGCAAGGATGGAAAACCAATTGAAGGTCGGAAAAGTCTTTTTTTGCAAGGATGGAAAACCAATTGAAGGTCGGAAAAGTCTTTTTTTGCAAGGATGGAAACCCATTTCTATTTTATAAAAAGGTATACAATCATTAAAAAAACTCTCGGAAAGTAAATTAATATCTGAAAGTTATGTGGTCACTTATAAGGATGGATACCTGACCAGTATTAACAATAGTTTCGTCATGAGAACTTTCTAAAGCGTGTAAGTGTTGTTACTTAAAGGTCAAACTAGCCCTGCGCCATTGATCATATGGTTTCGCACTATAAACAAATCCAAAATTAAGTTTGATCTGTCCTCTACAGCTTTTTAATTGCTTGATCTCCACCTGAAATAAAATTATGCAAACTAATAATTAAGCATGACATGCCCTTAGTTTTCTTATTATGTAATGGATTTTATAACTACTCGAACAAATGACATTGCTACTATATATTTTATAACTTAACATACATAAGTTAAATACAGTGACGCAAAAGAATTTTGTGTGATAAGTACAAGTACTTGTAATACTATGGACTTATTCTTTAGGCTGCGACTAATAGTTTTTGATATGTCTAATGGTTTTTAGGTGTGTTTTTGATATGGCAATAGACGGCGGAGACGCAGAGACACGGACGTCGATTTTGGACTCAAGAAGCTATTTTAAGAATTTATTTTAAGAAATCATCCTATTAATTTTGATTTTGAAAAAACTAAAAGTAAAAAAAAATCAAAATAACAGGGTCATAGGTGCCGCTCGGTTGGGCAGAAATAAGCTGGATTATGGCTGAAATTGCACTGTAGCTAGCTGGAATTACACTGTACCTGATAGTGACTTATTTGGCGTAGTTAAATTTAAAAAAATAAAAATATAAAAATAGGTTAACCCATCACGGACAACACAAACAAATACGGGAAAAAAGAATCGGTAAAAAAAGCTCAAAAAAGCTAAAAATCCGAAAAATGACGAAATTTAGAAATAGTAAAAATAAGTCAGAAGACATAAGCTTAAGCTAAAATGAGTGAACCTATGGCCATGTTCTTTACGGCTTCTAGAAGCGGCTTTAGGCTTTTACTACAGTATCTAACTTTTAAAGTAGTATTTTTCAAGACGGAGTCGACAAGTTAATTAGAGTACACGTTAAAAGTCTAATATCTATATGAACCAAAATCACAAATAAATATCTCTCTATAATCTCTATTATAAATAGCTAAAATTCTAAAATTTTAAGTAAAAATTACAAGTCATAGTGGTATCAAACAGATCTATATGTCTTACCTTTTGTTTTGTTTTGTTTTTACTGGTCCAAGGGAAGGCCGAAGGCCGGCCTTAAATTGCCCTAAGCCTCGTGGCCGAACACCGTCACAATCCACTACCGTCACCATCATAATAGTGGGGAGAGAGAGACAGAGACCTAGAAAGAAGACGAAGAGCCCAAGAAACCAAGAAAGGGTGTGTGTGGCTTGTGTGATGGCCTTCATCATGCCATACCATGTGATGCAAGGAAGCTCTCCTCCCTCTACTTCCAAGAAGCAATCATGCTGCCTCAAGCTCCTTGGGCCCCTGGCCATCATCACTACCACCACCTTCCTCTCACCTCCAGCGCCTACTTCCTAGAAGAAGAGACCGGAGGAGCTTATAGTTCACGAGGAGAGAGGAAGGCGAGAGGGGTCTGTCCGTGGTGTACTACGAGGGGGTGGAGAGAGAGAGAGAGAGAGAGTAGGGTGAGGCGTGTGTGAGATGGAAATGGTGCATGATGATGATTTGGTTGGCCTTCTAGCACTCCTCATGTGAGTCAAGAAGCCATCATCAAATCGCTGCACCTCTCCCAGATTCCTCCTCCTCCTCTTCTTCCAGTACTTCTCTGCTGCTTCTTTGTACGCTGCCATGGCTATGGGGAATCAAGCGACTTGGTCCGAATCGAAATCCGTCTTCTTTTCTAGGGTCTACTTATTCAAGACAAGAAGATAGCTTGTAAGATAGCTGCTACTTGTACTGGAGTATGTCATGTATCATGTTGTGTTATGCTATTCCTTTATATTCTCATGTCTCTTGTGATGTGTGTGCAACAACGTAAGTAAGTCCATCTTGCTTGTTTTGTTTCACTCTTTGGAGATTTGATGCATGTATGCTTCATTAGTTTTGTGTATTTCTTTCTTGAGCTATTCTAAGGTACTTCTGAGATCGATCTGATTGTGTGCTGCTTGCTTCTTGATCCAAGACATACATAGCATATATCCCAGTTAATCCTTATTTTAGATTTGGCTGCAATTATAGATGAACATGAAATATCTCCATTATCTAGCATCCATACCCCCTCTCCTTCAGTTTTGGATGGCATCTCTCTCGACTCTTCGCTAGGTAATTTGCAAGTCCAGCTTTGCTTTTGAGTCTTTGTGAGGAAAAAAAAGGGAGCAAGATTCATTACATGCATGTCTACACTCTGTACACACGTTGCCCAAGCATTCACGAGCAAAGATCCTTTGGCTGCCTCAAATCTCTTGGGCATTGCATCTATGAGAGTACCAAGCTTAAAGCTATGTAGCGTGCCTACTACTATATATAATGTGTCATGATAGCTTGTTGGCCATGCTGAGGTAGTCCATCTAGCTTCACATGCTACCTCTTTATTTTCCAATGCAATCCATCTCTCCTTTGTAGGATTGCAACTACTCCCAATGTAAGGATTAAATTCAGCAAGCAGGAAAATAAGGTTATGTAGGGTTCTCATGTTTTATGGAGTAAAAATATGCATGGTTTAAGGAGTAGTTCATGTTTTAGGATGGAGTACACATTAAAGCTCAATATGCATGGTTTAAGGAGTAGTTCACATATACACAAGTGGTAGGAAAGCATATAGAAACAAATGAGGGAACTGTTCCTGTGTTCATATACTCCCTCGAGTTAGAAATATTGTGTTTGAACGTGTGTAATCAAACTACTTTATCACCTTTATGAATATTCAAAGCAGCCATACAAAAATGATACTCTCTCCATTTCACAGTATTTATTCCTGTGTGCATACCAAGGAGACCCAATATTTAAGCAATATTTTTAATTATAATTCAATCATGCTTGCCTCTATTAAATAGATCTAGTACTATATCTAATAAAGACAAGCATTGTTCAATTTCATTAAATTTTAATTTTAATTAAATTTTGTACTTCCTTGGTATGTAGGCCGGATAAATATTGTGAAACTGAGGTAATGTGATCGAGTATAATGATTCCTAAAAATACTTTTGGAGTTCGTGTCAATGTACGACGCTTATTTGTGATTTAAAGGGGTATATGCACTAGTATTTTCATTGCGAAGTAGGTCAAACAATTTTTCTTATGTAAATATTGCAAATCTCTTATCGTATATGCACGGTATATGACCGCTATTCTAGACTGAATATTATAAGCTTCTGAAGATCTCAAATTGATATGTCCGTGATATTATATAGGGCATGTTCTTTTCGACTGCGGCTTATGACTTTTGATTGAAATTTTTGAATTTTAGCTGTTTACGGTATAGATTACGGAAAGACAGATACTCACTTGTAATTTTGGCTGGTACAGATATTGAGCTTTTAACATGTAGATCGTTTAACTTGTAGATCCCATCTTGAGAAAATATTTCGTTTGAAAGTTAAGTACTGTAGCAAAAATGTTACAAATTAAAAGCTATCGGTTTATGAGGTAAAGAACATGTCCAGAATTTGGTTGCATCTCGGAATGGTTCGTATATATCTGCTTAATAAACAACGTTTCTAGTTAAGCTTGTGGGTAGTTCCATTGCATTCTATGTCGGAAACTTGCTTGTGGGTAGGAGGTAAATCCTCAATTTCATCTAAAGGAGGGTATTGATCAATTCTATGTCTGGTTCGAGTGTTAGATATCCATGATATCAGCTATATAGCCTGTAATGTAGCTATGTATGTAGACTAACTTAAAGCTAGCTCGACATATTTTTACTTCTCGACGACAGTAGATTTATAGCTAGTTGGTTTTCTCTGGTCTTTGCATGTATGCTCCTACACACGGCTAGCTAGTACACCTACTCAATGAGTTTTACATGTACCTAGTTACAAAAGTGCATGCAGCATTCGGCAGTGCAAGACAATACCTTGTCTTTAGCGTTTAGAAGCTTAAAAACTTTTGCATTTTCAATCTGGAGTACTTTTGGTGCATAGTAACAACCCTAATAACAATGTTTTTCTTCGGTCGCTTCTTGCTTGTGAAGGTCAATCACTTTACTCCCCGTTTCTACCGTCATTATATAAACGGTTTTGCTATTGCAAAGATGATTAAATTTTTTTTATCTCTCAGTCATTTAAAGTTGCACTCTCAATCAATTAAAATTACAGCCTCCTAAAAAACAACTGCAACTTCAGGTGATTCAGAGTGCAACTAAAGTTACACTTAGTTGCACTCTCAATCAACTGAAATTGCATCTCACTTTAAAAAAATCAAATGCAGTTTTAGTTGATTGAAAGTGCAACTTCAAGTGACTAAGAGATAAAAAAATTTCAGTCTCCTTTGCAATAGCCACCCCTTGTATAAATGCTGAATGGCATCTGGTAGCAAAATGATGGAGAACGAAAAGAACGCAGTTAGTGCAGTTTGGTAATTTTTCCCATGCCCCATTCCGTGCATGGTTTCTTTTTCCTTTTCTTTTTGCTGTTCATGCGGCATGTGGATGAATGTACTCCAGGAATCGTAAGAGATCGTTTCTCCATACCCAGTTCTACCCAGGAGAACGGCATGTTTTTATCTGTTTAGCGTTTGAATGGATGGGACGACAAGATACACATGCAACAGACCCCATACTTAGCTGCATCTGTATGGTACATAGCACGCATAGGATGAAGGGATCGTGAAGCGCCATCCTACTTTTCATGCATGCATAGAGGTTATATATATAATCTGATCGCATATACTTACCTTTATTTTAGCTTAATATATGCTAGTTCGTTGCATATATGCGCGTGTGATGGATCTCAAATTCCAGAAAGCTATCAGTTTTTATGCCAAGTGATCATTGTTGCACTAGTATCTTGCTCAATTGAATGGGAAGAGAACGTATATGATATGTGGACCTATGGTCATCATGGAACTCGGGTGTGACCAGCTTATCTGATCCGATCGATCAGGCCGGGGTAGATCTATAAATGAACAGATTAAGGAGTGGCAATTTCACAGTCGATCGGTGGGCCAGCCTATAAATGAAGTCCTCATTTCGTAGTTTATAAATGAAGTCGCTGGATCGTACCTTGTTCTTGTTCTTCTTCTTGCCGACGACGAGCCGGCCTGGCCGGTGGGGCAGTGTTTTCAGCGTTTAATTGCAGGGAAATGGGCCCCCTTGCTGGTTGCTAGCTTACATATGTGCATGATTGCTTGCACACGGGAAACAGCTAGCTAGCTAGCTTGTTCACATGAATGATGGACCATCGGACACCCTACCCAGCAGATGTATACTAACCAACAACTTTATATTATGAAGTGGTCAGGCTGTATACTTATTCTTTTCAGTTTTTAAAATTATTTTTGATTTTTTTAAGAACTAGCTTTTAAACGGAATATCTAGTTAATTATAGTATATATTGTACCGACTTCATTTATATCGGTAAAAACCACACGTGAGTTTCTGTTACTCTGTAATCTCTTATATGAATAGTTCAAAAACCACAAACCGCAACCAAAAGTTATAAACTTCAGTCGTAAAAAAAAACAGCCCTATGAAGTCACGAGGTGCTCTTGCAGGCAGCTTCTAAATTCTAATAGTACATTAGTACGTGCCAGCAGAACTGCTAGTTCATCCTTCTCAAGCGCCAATGTTGCGCGCAGTCTCTCGATGACGGAAAAAAAAACCCACCTTTCGTTGCTAACCCAAGCGTGCTGATCCTAGCAACAACCGATGACCAACTGTAACGTCACGAGGTCTGGCTCAGTCCCACTCCCAATCGGAATAGACCGGTCCAAACACCACACTCATGGTCAGGATGTCACATACACCCACTCTTAAAGAACAAGCTAGGGCAAATGACTAAACCCTTCCATCTTAGCATATATCCGTACATCTAGTCCGGCACATATGACATACCGTATAACTAGTCATCTAGGCAGACACGTGCCATACACCATATACCTATGCCCCTGATCATCACTCATGTGTAGCTACGAGAGTCGGTTATGATACTATTTGTAACGCTCTAGGGTTTATATTAGTTTAGATCTGCTCCCACCCGGAATAGATCATACATAAGCAACTTATTTGTATTTTAATCCCAATTTATGCAGAATGATCAACCAAAAGCTGCTATAGCTAGACCTCTAGGGTTTCTACGTCCGTGAATCTCAAAGCTAGACTAGCAAAGACTAGCAAGCTGGTACACTCATAAACACACACTTATGGGGCACAATGGGCCTAATCTTAAGTGGGCCGGGATGTCACACCAACGACCCCTCCGTCCCAGCAAGCCATGGTCGGCTGCCGGACGGTCAGCTTGTTTTCCGTCAAGGTACTCCGGCAAGAAGAGACCTAAGTAGATATAGTTCAGATCAATCAGCAAACGTGTTAGACATGCATTGCCAACTTACAGTGCTCCTATGGTATCCGCGTTGATAGTAAGTTCCAATACATGTTTGCATATCTGGGCTTAAGTAGGAGGTTTTTTTTTTGAATTGTCAATCCAAGTCCAAACAAAATGTCAATCAGACATAGTTGAGTTCAGGGCTCATGATTGAGGATTTCTGTTAGATACTACATTCTGCTTAGTTGGCTGTTTTCTCCTAGGGTATTCCCTTTCTTGAGAATTCAGCACAGAAAAACTTTCAGTAACTAGCCTATCCCAAAAATGTAGTACAAGTTTCAAGTGCTCCAATTTCTAACCATTCTAACCAGACCAAAGTCTTCAGTTTCGATTTCTAACTGGTCGACTTCCAAGCATTTGCCATTCGTGTCATTTTAATGTCAATGCAAATGATAAGAATCAATTTCAATCAATGGGGTATATGCTAACGGTGCAACGGATGACACTTCTACTGAACTTGTAAGAAATCAAGGGAGATAAATGCTGCACCCACCAGTGGTGGAGTCAGAATTTAAATGATGGAGATGCGAACTTAAAATACGTCTGTTCTAAAATAAATTCAAATGACATAGTATGAAAATTCAATATGGGTAACTAAACAATTATTCAAGTATTATTCATCTATACTATTTCTTAGCTTATTAGCCAAATTGATCATTACTTTCTACACCAATCTATATACAATAATTTTGATTCTTGATATCATCCTTTTAAACCTAAAAGCAAAAAAAAGAGCAATTTACTTTCTAGTATCCCAGACTAATCTATATACAACAATCTATGACTATTAAGAAAACCATCCCAAAGAACAGGCCCTATGACACATAAATATCGCTGAAACGATCTACCAAAGGCATTTAAGATTCAAAAGCTAATCGACATCATGGATTCGGTGCATAAAAGAATTGGATAGTAAAAAATAAGGTACAATAAGTCAGGAGCGTTGGGGACCTGGCGAGGCGGGTGTAGAAGAGTTGCTTGGAGAGCTCCTGGCATTTCTCAATGGTGGACGGGTCGACGACGTACAACTTGTTTCTCCCAATAAGCGTCTTGTAGTACGCGTGCCTGTGCTTGGCCGCCAACCTCGTCGCCTCGTACACCTTAGACTGCAGCTGTGGCAGCTTCAACCCCAACATCATCGTGGATTTGTCGTCGTTTCACGATTAAACCGGAGCAATGAGGATGAGAAAAATAAAACAATATATCTATAAATTGGGAAGCATAGGGTTGAGATTTGGCTCGATGACTTCTTTGGTTTACCTTTTCCTCTCTGGTGCCTGGTGGTTGCTGGCAGCGGCGGCGATGAGCTACGCGTGAGTAGAGCTGCGTGCCTGAGCTTGAGCTTGGCTGCTGCACTAGGGCAAAAGCCTGAAGAATTTGGCCGATTAGGGAATCCCAGGGAGATGATCGATCGACTGAGGAAGTGAGGATGGTGTGGACACTTATGCTAATATGCTTGACTTGTTACCTATTGGACTTAGTAGGCTGCCAGGAGTATATTAATATATGTAGTGTATATTTTGTATATTAAGAATGTATATATCGATTTTTGCAGAAAAATTTTGAAGGTGCAACTACAAGTTACACCCATGCATCAATGTGGCTCCGTCGCTGGCAACCATCCATGAAGTATTAACAATGTTTCGGTAAAACACTCTGATTTAAATCCAATAGTTGCACCACCCTAAGACAATACACTTTACAAGACTGTACAAGTATAAATACCATGGTATGCATTTTGTTCATTTCATTCTGGTTCTGATATGAATTGCCAATATTAATACAGTCAACTGCAAACGAAACACGTGTCATGCGAATGCACAGGATCGAGATTAAGTTCAAAAATTCTAAAGCACAGCTTTTGCATAGCGTCAACTCTTACGAGACAACCGGACAGGAACAAAGAACTTCTATGGAATTACTCCCGGCTCCCCTACGCGAAAAAGATCTCATGACACCGTAGGTGTGCCATGATCCACACTTCCTCCGAACTCTGAAGGATCCCAAGCAGCAAATGAACAGACACCTTATGCGCAAACTATCGCCGTTCAATCGCCGACACCGCGGACCCTTCGTCGAGCACCTCGTGGGCGCGGTCACGGAGGGAGGCGGAGAGGGTCCAGATCAGCTCGCTCGCGGACGCCGGCGCGGCGGAAGTCGTCGGTGGGGAGCCTGGGTCCGCGACGGTGGTGAGCTCGCGGGCAGCCTTGGCGTACTTGGAGAGCTTGAGGGAGAGGGACGCGGCGAGGCGAGACGCGTACGGTGGTTGCCACGAGAGGAGTTGATGCGTTCGAGGTGTTTGGCGTGCTCGTAGGTGTGGATAGTGTCGAAGTGGTGCAGCAGCGCGTCGCGGTCGCGGAAGCGGCGGCCGCAGACGCGGCAGAGGTGGGCGGATGGGGCGGGAGCGGTGGGAGGGGTGGATGAAGACGACGGGGAGGCGGCCGAAGGAAGTGGCAGCGAGGTGGAGGCGGACGGCGGCGTCGTAGAGTGGGAGGCGGCGAAGTCCCAGAGGACGGTCACGGGGGTGGTCGGGGCGCGGTTTGCCGCGGCGGCGGTGGTGGTGGAGAGGTGGTGCAAGGGTGGGTGGAGGAGTTGTTCAGGGGTTGCGGCGAGGAGGCGGCGCCGGAAGTGAGAAAGAGGCGAGAACATGAGAAGGGAGGTTACACCGGGGAGAACGGGACTTCAGCCGTTCAGCGGCGGCGGAGAAAATAGTGATTCGGTGGTTTCCATGGGCATCGCCATCGAGCACGTTTCACGTGTCAGCCACAGCATACGGGCCTTGGCCGTCTTGGGCCGAAATGGTGGAAAATTTTAGGGCTCTGTACTGTACACACGTGAATTGAGGTGCTTGTATCTTTACTATTATAAAAATATGAGTTAGTGATTGATCCATTCTTCTTTCTCTCTTCTCAGATGTTCGATTTGATCTGAACCATTCGTCTCTCTCCTCTCTCTATTCAAGATATAACCGCCCACCCTCTCTACTTTCTTCATCTCCTCGCGTATTTTGGCCACCCTTCTCTCTCTATCGCTTGTTGTTCAATGTTTGATACGTGAAGTTAGACAGACAGTATATTCTGTTTTATCATTTTTATAATTTTATTGTAACACACAGATCTCTAACTATACCTATTAAAACAAAGAATTGAAACGCCGTAAGGCTGAGCCAATTCGCGTCCCACTTCGATTCATAGGCCATGACCGTCACGTCTCTTAAGAGACATGGCAATGTGAACTATTGAAATCAGTGTCACGATTCACGAATACATGTAGTGTTGGATACGTATGGTCAAAATTTTAAAATTTTGATTGTTGATATCTTTTTAAATATTTACATTAAATACATGTAAGATCATATTTATAAATTTGTGTTAAAAATATCATATTTATAAATTTGTGTTCAAAAATCGGACATTCGTCTCTCTCCTCCTCTCTTTCATGATATTCATAATATTATAATTTTATCAAGTTTTGTAAATATATTACAATATAAAATAGTAGTCAAACTTACGTTTTAGAAATCATATCGATATCTAAAACATCGTATATTTATGACCGGAATGAATAAGGTCCCAACACATTAAGATTCAAGAAAGGAGAGATGAGAACAGCTAAGCAAGCAACAGCTGATGATTGATAACGGGGCACGCATAAACATTTTATGGCACTTCAGTAGTTGCTATTAACAGGAATATAGACTTCACTGACGTTTGTAAAAGCCGATATGGCTATCAACGAAACAACTAGTACTCAGGTTTGATGCAGGATGCGTGCCAGTGCAGTATCTGGTAAGATACAAGAATACTGTGTTTTAGAAGTTTTCAAAAGACAGCCAGCGCAACAAGTCCCGGCGTGGTGCGGCCTACATCTTCTGAATGATAACAGAGTTCGCCAAACCAGCATGCTCAACAGTCTGCATTGGGTCAGACAGCTGCTTGGGTGGGAAGCCAGTCTGCAACTGATAAGGCCTTGCAGCTCCTGGCCAGGATGCGTCGATGAAAGACCTGATGTCACCCACGGTGTGGTGCATGTTAAACCGAGTGACCATGCGAGTGCCATCGGCCAACCTTAGCTGTATGGATGTAAATGGCAGCGAATCGTCCACGACTATGCCAATTGACCTGGAAGCAGTGTGGGGCTCTTGAGTGGCAGGGGCTGGTGCCGAACACTCATCTGCTGGAGATCCACCACCAAGGGTTCTTCCAACACCCTGGAAAGGTGATGGAGCCCTTACAGGTTCCTAGATGAAGAGAACCACAGACATGGTTAACATGTTTAACTCAATGTACTGCTAATGCAAAGGGGTACAGCAGTACAGGAATGAAAGGCTTACCTGGTAATCTTCAAATCGTTTTATAACATTCACATGAACAGACGTCCTTCTATCAGTAGGCTCCAGCTCTTGGGGGCACTGGGACTTCTTGATGCTCTGAAAAACCATAAAGAGGTACAATTAGTGTACAGTTCCTTCAAAGGTTAACCATTTGGTGTCTACTTCTTCATGTTTAGATATGTTCCATTGAAGGATGAGGAAAAAAAGTTGGTGATTGGCCCTGTTAACATATTTAAGTAATGCAAAACAGTAGGTATCCGGATGATCCAAATCAACAACAGAATAAAAACACTTGATCCTGAAAAAAGAATGTTAAAATCCACATCTCACAAACAGCAGCCCAGCACTAAGGGCCAAAATCGGAGACAAAAAATAATGGTCAGTAACAAGAAATTCTCGGGGAAAAAAACTGTGACAAGAAATTCTCGGGGGCAAAAAACAGTGACAAGAAATTGTGTATGAAAAAAATCACTATGAACCAGAGCAAATACCCAGACAGTTCTTTATGTTTTATGGCAAGAGATGGGATTTGGCACAGTGAATCGAGATCTGTTTCAGGTTACAACGAGTTAAAATTTTTGGTGTGACTCAGATTCCGGGTTTATTTTTCCAGCCGAGGCAAGTTTCGGATGCTGCAGCTAAACCCTGCCCTGACAATAACTGGCTGGAAGTAGTACTAGTGCCATATGGAAACTGGGTTCAGAAAAGTGTTGTTAACAACTGGTGGAACTGATGTAATTGGCATTTCATCATGAATTCATGATAAGACTTCAAGTCAATGACTACAATCTTCTGAAACCATCTGATGGGTAAATGGTGGCATAGTAGTTACTACTTTCCAGAAGAAATTGCAGATGACAGCAAGGAAGACAAGCAGTACAAGCATAAAAAGTGATTTACATTTTAGGAGACATCCTTAAATATAATCTGCACAATTATACTCAATAAAATTAAAGCATCAAAAGTCATACAAAATATTACGGCAGATCGCAGCCACATATGTAGGGGGAAAAGAAGTTTATACTGAAAACAGCTATTTGGTATATGATAAAATTGCAAGAAATATCAAGTTGAGTATAGTCACCTCTATGAAGTCTGCATTTTCAGGATCATCGTAGCCTCTTAGTGGACCATCATCTACAGTGAATCCATTGTTCCAGAAATGTATATTGTGAAGTACATTCTCAGGTGGTAGAGGAGCAGATGGTGCTGTATCTCCTGAAAGCAATCGTCCAGTCCCTGTAAAGCTTGTTGAGCTGGATGATTGACCATCAAAAGGAGGTGGTTGACCTTGCAGAGCACCCATCTGTCTAGCTTGTTCAAAGATTGAGTCCACATCATTTTTCTTTGTTGGATCTTGAACAAGCATCCCACTGCACATACACGAAGACAGATAGGAAAAAAGTTCTTATTTAACTAAGAATATAACACCATCCCAAGCACTTGAAATTCCGAATTAAACATTGTGGAGATCTGCTCAATGCTAGAGAGGAACAAAATGGGCTCCAAAAAGTATGGATCCTAAATGTTAGAACATATTATCTTTTTTGTCCAAGGGAAAAATAAAAGAACGAGTTCTACTTGGACAACTGAGTGAACTGGCTATGACCACTGTTTTCTTTTTGAAGGGGTTCAATTCTGTAGTCATACACAAAACTCAATAAAATGTTAACAACTAGCTCAGGTGCTTCAGTCATGATGCATTATCAAATGGGACCTATGAACTACTATGAACCTGCAGGTCAAAACAAGGTGGGCTATGTTGATTGTGTGTGTGTGTGTGATAATCTAGGGTCCTTATACGAAGCTTTCTTACAGTGATAGCGTGAATCCTAAATTCAATGGATTAAAATAAAGTAGGTCATGTGAACTTGAATCATCTATAAAATTCACACCGCAACAACATAAGCTGACATCGATCAAAGCGAAGTCATGAAGCGATAGTATAGGTTCAACCATTCAAAATTGCGTGTTTGTTTTAGATCGGTAGTTGTGACCCTGATGGTTGCCAAAAGATGCATAACTGAAATTATGGCCACCATATAAACTGGCCAACTCACAGCAGCTGTAGCAGCAAGTCATAGTTTGTTGCTGCTAGTAACAACATGGGGGCATAGACTACTGAAGAGTAAAGCCTAGTATTACATCACTAAAGAAAATGAAGGACCTTCACCTACTAAACATGTATGGATATATGGATGCCACATACATACATATCACAATATTATACGAAACAATATTACCAGAAGCTGAACCAAACCAATAGCTGACTGATGGTAGCATTGGAGTTCCGGATAAATGGTTTGGAAGTAGAGGAAAATCAGACACCCCATCATATCAGCCGATGCAACTAACTGGGTTGGTATTTTGTGCAAAATATTGCTAAAAGTGGAGTTTGCCATGTGCCAAAAGCCAAAATTCAAGCTCTAAAGGAGTGTTTGGTTTGAGGAACCACCTCATCCTAGGTCAGGTTGGTCCATCATGGGATCATGGTCATCCCATGATTTTTGAATGATGGCCCAATCCCTCACTTTCTATAGACTTAGATGGTAATGAGAATTGAGGAATGACTTGGTCATGTCAGCAGGTTATCCCGTTCATCAAACCAAACAAGTGGGTTAGGTTCAGACTTCAGAGTTAGGATGGGATGATCCTGTCCGGTTCCTCAAACCAAACACTATAAAGTATAGATTGATCTAGAATAGGGCAACTAGAAGAAACAAAATCAGCAGAAAACGTAGTAGCATAAGTAAAGATAGCCGAACGGTAACTGTTTTGCATAATTTGTCTTTGTGGATGGATCACACTTTGTGACCTCATGAATTTCCAGTGACAGAAACTTCCCAAATCTAAATCTACAAGCAAACTCCTAAACTTCAACAGCACCAATGCATGCCCAAAGCAAACTAATCCGATCATGAATGAATTCCGCACAAAAAAAAAGTGCTATATAGAAAACCCAAGCCCTAAATTTCGTGGTGAACAAATCCGAAAAGCATCGATAGCTACCTCTACCGCTCGGAACTCGGCGGTCAGCACTCACGCTTGCCCTGTATCTCGGACACTTCGCACGCCAAACAAATCGAATCGACGTAACACGAACAGATCAACCGCCGAACAAATTCCAAATCTAACGATTTGCACGGAGGCCGCTCTTCAATCTAATCAAGGACCTAACCAGACGATAACAGTAGAGCAGGCGGGGATCCCGATGCCCGCGCACAATCGCCACCAAATCTCGATCGGAAGACACAAGGCCTTAGAAGGAGAAAGAGACAGACCTCTTCTCGCCGCCGGTGTAGTACTCCTGGGGCTCGTCCTCGTCGCTGCCGCCGCCGACGCCTCCTCCGGGGAATCCGGAGGGCCCACGGTTGATGTCCGCGAGGGTGCGGATGGTGGGGCCCCCGCGGCCGCCGGACGCCGGCTTCTTTCCGCCGTTGGAGGAGCTCATCGCCGACGAGGTAGGGTTTCGCCCGCAGGTCGCGTTGTGTGTGCTACTCGCAAGTCGGGTTCAGCTTCGCTTTGCTCGGTCGGTAGGTTTGGGATATGCGGTTGCGGGCACGCAACAAACTACGGCCCAGTCTTTACTGCTTCCAAAAGCGACCTTTTATTTTTATTATAGTAATTTTTAAATAAAATATTTTTTTAAAATAAGATCTACAAATTAATTATAGTACACGTTAAAAGTTCAATATTTGTATTAATCAAAATCGTAAGCGAGTATCTCTCTCCGTAATCTCTGTCGCAAATAGCTAAAATTCAAAAATTTCAACCAAAAGTCGTAAGCCGCAGCCATATCAAACAAGCTCGATGACGTTCGGTTGCGTTCTATTGGTCTAACTTATGGTTTTTTTCTTAATTTTTTAAGTATTGTTGTTCACAAGAGAGTACAAAAAAATATTTGTATATAATTTTGATCAATCTAGATGAAGTAATAACAGTTTATACTATAATTGATCTGTAGACTATGCTTTAAAACACTTAATTTGAAAGTTAGTTACTATAAAAAGACAATCCATAAGTCCAAGCTGAAAAAATGAGAGATCACGCGAGCCGAACACTTAAGGCTAGGCCAAATATCCGAGGCCCACCGCCCATGGGTACAGCCCATTTTGATCCAGGTTCACGATGCGAGGCCCGCACGACACGTAAGAAAACCCATAAAGAGTAGGTCGACCATCTTCTCGCCTTGTCTGTTGTGGTTGTCTCCACCATTCACACATATGATATTTTTGTTTTGACTAGGTGGATCCAGAGGGGTGGATCAGGACCATGACAGCCTAAGCGTGGGTTGTGGATATTTACCGGTGCTAAGTTTAGGTAAGTCCAAAACATAATCTTTTCTTACAATTGAGGTAGTAGTGGCCTTCAACTCTCTATAGCTCGGAGTGTGATCAAACTTTGAATCCAAGGAAAAAAAGACTAGGGCGGATTCAACCAAGCCATTTATCATTCTTTTTGCGTCTCTGTCACAATGATTTCCATTTCACCCTTTTTCATGGGCTATTTTCAAATTCTGGAATAGCTAATTTTTCTCTAGATATTTTATCAAATCGAGCAGTATACTACATTAGATTTGACAAATCAAACTTATAGTTAAGCGATTTCTGTGTTCTTTACTCAGCATAAGATTTTAGTTCTTACTTTTCTCAAATGAGGCCACCATCCGCATACCGAGTGCATACCAGCACAACAGCACCCATTCATACCAAAACCTCTACCCTAGAGTGAGATCATGGGCTCTAACCATCTAGTGGCTTCACACCAATTAGCCTCGACCCTAATATCATTTTAAAATCTATCGGCAAGAAGCTGAAATAATCTCAGTAGTTTAAGTAAATCATTTAATTGCCCAATCTACTAATGATTAATTATACAATAGTTAATTATTAAGGTTGTCAAGGTGAATATAGCCTTCAAGTATAACTATTTGTCTTTCTCATGCAGATTTTGTCTTTCTATATTTTTTAAATGTGATTGAGTTTGATCTTTAAATTTTACATGATATAAAATGTATACTCATATACATCAACAAATTTGGTTTTCCAACCTCATATTTACCCTATAAACTTGAGTGTAGATCCCCATAGTCGGAACCAAGTTAGCCCCCCTGATGTCATATGACACTAGGTCCAAATTTTTTTAGCAGGGATCAGTACCTCTAGTCCATGTGCGAACCCTCAATCCAAACTCAGTGTATCCGGTTTTTTTCCTTGAAGCCCAATAAAACAAGCACTAGTAACCTAAATTCTAAGTAGCTAGCAATAGTCCACGAGGAGACTCTGCTTCCCTCAGCCCACGAAGCAACTACAGCAGGATGAGCCATCCCTTAAACCAGTCCAATAGGGAGGACCGCAACAGACCATGGTACCTGTTTGATCAATCCCGAAGCGTGTCACCTTGTAGCAGCACTCTATGCTTGTTCGTCTCGTATGGTCATCTACGAGATATGCACCACGGCGTCCGCACAACTGCACTAGCCATGCAGTAACCGGACACTGGAGAATAGGAGAAATTGCCGCCATCGGCCCCTTTTGCTTGCCATATTGCTGCGACGCTATCTGGTCCCTGTTGCCTCGCGCCCTTACTGGCCAAAGGAAGGTTAGATCCACCCAATTAGTATGCACTTTGCTCTAAGTTTCTCTTGATTCTTTTAATTTGTTTCAAGAACAGGGGCTAAATTTGTGAGTTAAAGTTTTAATGTGATGATTGTTGATTGATTTTTGTCGAATTATAGGATTAATACTAAGGGTTCAATTTTAATTTTTAAAATACCGGCCTATCTCGTTGCAAATCAGAGGCAAAATTGTTGTATTTGACTACAATGTTAAGTAAGTAAAACACTTGACGTATTTTTCTATTATATTATTTTTGAATTGTTAGACATAAATTATCTAATTGACTTTTTCAATTAATCGGTAATGATTTCATGGATGATATACTTATTTTCTATGTAGAGAAATAAGAATTGACAAAATTACCAATGATGTTGTGGTTTGTCACTTTATGAACTTGAAAAAACGTAAATACTAAAAGATAATGTATTAATTTATATTTGATCATTCTACATTTTCTACTTGAAAATTTTAAGTAATTTTGTTCTCTTTTAATAGGCCATTGAGGTTGGATGATGCATTTTACTAATGCGGGCTAACTTTTGTCTGTGATTTCACCATTAGTTTCTTCAGTTTGCTGTAACTAACCAATACTATTATCAGACTTCTTCATTTTAGTTAGCATCTCAATCACTATTTCTTTATCATCAGACACTGACATTGGTTGTGGTAAGGTATTGATGCTGAAAACTCTACCCGGTGGATTTGAGCACATCAAAACCGTTCCTTATTTTTCACGATATAGATCAAAGCCACATCAATGCTTCTTTTTCACTAGCAGGCAGCAGAAACACTTCTTCCTCTTGCTCCTACCCATGGCGACTCCATTCTGATCCACAAACCAATCTCACAAATCCAACCCAAAACTAAGGAACCAATTCCACGAGTCCGACTCAAACCAAATTGAATCATTTTGTGAGACCATGTGGAGGTCACCCCATGGTTATGATGAGTAATTGACCCTTGGATTAGAGTTAGTGTAAAGGTTGAGTTTGATTTTTGAGGTCTGACTAGAAGTTTGCTGGCTCTACGACTTCTGTTGTTCGACTTTGTGGACGGCAGTCTGTCTTACGACTTGGTAGTCGGCAGTCAGTATTATGACTTGGTGGTCAGCGGGAAGTCTTATGACTTGGTGGTCAGCAGAGATTTTATGACTTGGTGGTCGACAACGGCTTTTACGACTTGGTGGTTGGCAAAGGCGTTTACGACTTGGTGGTCGGCATGGGCGTTTTATGACTTGGTGGTCGACAGAGGCTTTTACGACTTTGTGGTCGGCAGGAGTTCCTACGACTTTGTGGTCGGTAGGTGATCTTACGACTCGATGGTCGTAGCTTCTGCTGGTCGTGCTCGATGGCTGTAGTTCTGCCTGGTTTGCCTGGTCGTGGTCAATAATCGTAGCCGATGTGTGCAGTGGTCGTAGCGCTCTGCATGTGTAATCAATAGTCATGGCAATCTGTGTGGTAGTCGTAGCTTGTGCTCTCCATGGTTGTAGCGACTGCTACATGGTCGTAGCAGCTATTTCATAGTCATAGCGACCTTTGTGTTGGTCGTAACGACTTGATGACTGGTCGTAGACTGCTGGTAGGACTTCATGGACTACAAGTACCTCTGTCTTGTGCATCAAAGTAGTCGTAAATTACATTAGACCAGTTGGTTTGCTGAGATTGTTCTCTGTAATTCATTCTGATTATGCAAAATGATGATCATTGTGTATCGTGCGGTGCTATGTGATGGTTTTCTTGTTGGTGTTGGTTTCAGGACTTCGGAGCAAGGTCATGGTGAGGCGTAGGAGGACCGGGACTAGACACAGGGAGGTGTTGAGGTCCAGAACGGTCAGGGGGATGCCGAAGATGATCGAGGCTGGTGAGGTGGTTAAAAGCTAGGATGACAAGGAACCAGAGCGGGAGCTACCAGAGGTGGACATGACGGGCAACAGCGAGGTGAATCGAGACTAGGCTCAGGGAGAAGTCAAGGTCTAGACGGTCAAGGATGCCGGGTGCCGTCATGCGCGAGGAGAAGCACGAAGTGCGCTAAGTGACTTGGGTTGTTTGCAAGCGAGGATGGTTCGGTGGGATCCGGACGTATGAGAGGTTTGACGACAAGTCATTGGGGCCACATGTAAGCTGCTTTGAGAAGCATGCGTGAGTAAAACCTGGTGTTTGGTGGGGTTAACGGGTTATCCCCGGTTTGGACTAATGGTTGGATCCATTAGGTCTAGGATTCATTTGTGAGCCTATAAAAAGGGGAGAGGAGGCAAGAGTTAGTTGAGGCTTGAGGCAGACCATGAGTAGGTCTGGTGGTGGTTAGCTCTTCCTCCCTCCATGGTTGTTAAGTTAGAGCGTGGGTGTTGGCTCTAAAGTTAGAGTTTGGTCCTCTCAAGGGGAGTGGCTATGAAACCAACATCAGAGCAATACATCAAGTTTCCATCTACTTCTTGTGTAGTATTTATCTGATTGAGTTGGCTTCGATTTGGTTCTTCCTCTGTTCTTCTGTTCTTTGGTTGTTTATTTCCTGTCTTGATCTGAGAGGAAGTTCTTGCTTGCCTGGTTGATGATATGACTTGACTGGTATTGGGGAAATATACTCAAAGCCATGTTGGCTAGTCTATTCCCACAAGCATGGTCTGATTGTCTTTTCATTCTCTTGGCTTCGATTTTGTGCGCTCTTGGAGAAATCACAGAACGATCTCTATTTGCTTGCTAAGTTTTCAATCAAAGAGTAGAGCAGCATCGTAAGACCTAAACTTTGTTGTGTACAAAGTCTCCCGTCCAAATGATTTCTTAATCGAAAGTTATGTTGAGTTTGGATCTTGTGGTCGTGTGTTGCTCTAATTTGTCTCTGTTCTTCCGATTCTGTTATGACCACGTCTAGCTTCGACTTTGGTTGAGCTTCCAGCCGCATCACTTTACTGTCCAACTACGTTCAAGCTTTCGGTCGCTACGAGATCTTTGGTTTTCATTCAGATCTGAAAGTGTGATGGTTACTGTCTAAAGTCTCGATCGCCTTTACGATCACGTTGGTTTCAACCACGGTCGAATCTCAGATAGTATTGCTCTATCTTTGATCATATTCAGTCTTTCAAATGCTTCACGTGTTTTCGACCACGTCGGTTGTTCGACCACCAGTTGGTTTACGACTATGTAGGTTTCGACCACGCTGATCATTTAGGTTGCAAACTGGTTCCGACCACGTTGGTTGTTCGACCACTCATTGGCTTACGACCACGTTGGTTACGATCACGTGCCGACTGGTTACGACAACGTTGATTATTCAACCACTTGTTGGTATTCGATCACGTTGTCTACGACTACGTCAGAATCGACTGCAACCATTTTCGATCATGTTGTTTCTGGTCTCGGTGGTTATCGACTATAATGACTTCTGTTCGGTAGTCGATTTTCAACCACATTGTAATTTTGTCGAGTAATCGGACTTACGACCACTCTGTCCGTTATCGACCACGTTGTAAGTTTCGACTATATCGACATATTTCGATCACCTTGTTTTTCTTGCTCTGTTTGTCTTGTCTCTTTGATTTTTAAGTGGGGTTTTAACTCTAATCTTTATAGCTCTGTAGCTATCAAAGAAAAAATGGTTGAGTGAATACATGGGGAGGATTTGAAGGCACCATTCAGCCCCCTCTATTGCATGTTCGGTTCTATAAGTTGTATCAGAGTTCGGTTAGCTCTTTTCCGGCCTTTGGAGCCATGGCAACAGACAGGTATTCCACCAAGCCTCCTGTCTTCGATGGGGTTGACTATTCCTTTTGGAAGAGTAGGATAGAGTCTTACATTCAAGCTCAAGGATATGCGATCCGGAGAAAAGTTAAGACTCGATTTGTTGTTCCTACCGATGAGCATATCACAGCGATGAATACGCCAGATGTGGAGGCAAATGCTAAGGCAAGAAACATCATCATCTAGTGTCTTAGTAGAATGATTTTGATCACATCTCCCATCTCTCGTCGGCATATGATATTTGGATGACTCTCGATGCATACCATGAGGGTACCACCTAGATCAAGACTGTCCGACAGGACCAATACAAGCGAGAGTGCAACAAATTTGAGATACTAACTGGTGAGTGCTTAGATGAGTGCTTTAGTTTATTTCACAAGATTTGGAGCAACCTCTGAGCTGTTGGTCTTACATAGCCAGACTCGGACAACGCTCACCAAATGCTTTCTGCTTTGGACCTTGGGGTTTGGGAGATGAAAGTGATCACCATCAAAAATACACTGACTTGTCGACTTTGACTCTTGATGCGTTATACTCATGCCTCAAGACTCACGAGATTAATGTTGCCTCTCGCAAGTCAAAGTCACAGTTGATGGCCTTGGTCACAGATCCCGATTCTACTTCTGGAGCATCTTCGGATGGTGTTTCTGGTTTCTCTTTAGCTACCCTGTGTGAGATGAGTGATGATCAACTTGAGCAGTTCCCAAAGATTGAGTTAACCATCTTAGCCCGAAAATTCTCACATGCATACAAGAGGGTTAGGGAGAGAAAGAGGAATGGACCAGTAATCTGCTTTGAGTGTGGTGGCCCCAACCACATTCGAGCAACTGCCTCAAACTGGAGGAGGGCAAGAAGGACTATGACGATGTGAGCAAGAATGATTACATCAGTAAGAACCGTAAAAACAAGCCTCCAGCTCGTGATCAAGGCAAAGAGAAGAAGTACTACAACCTTGGCAAAGCCAAGAAGCTCTTCCACCGTATCCTCACCACCTTCGACAACTTCGACTTCAGCGACATGGAGGGCTGGAGCGACGATGACTGCGAGGATGATCCTCACAAGGACACCAAGGACGGCGACGACTTCATCGACATATGCTTCGTGACTAACAAGAACGGCATCAACGAAGAATTTTACAGGTTCAGCAAACCTAATTTCCCTTTTTCCTTTCCTTCATTTTATGGTACATTGCCCGTGTTGACACAAAGTAGCTCTCGAACATATGTCTCACAATCTAATCTTCTCACTTGGCAATTCGCTTTCCGTTGACAAGCATGTGTGTAGCGATCATCCCATCTTTCGTTCCCGAGGAGCAACTTAACAGCAAGCCTGATTTATCTCTAGTTGTATCACCTGTAGGTTCAGTTCTTCATCACTTCACTCTGCTTTCTACTACATCAACTTGTGGGTGATGTTGGCCTGCTGTTCATCTAGTTCTAATTTTCCTGTTATGTCGAAGCACAGAAACTGCCCATGTGGAAGGACATGCTAGATACCTTGTACCAGAGCTACGACGTAGGGTGGGGTCGGACATGTGGAAGGACATGCTTCGGTTGCCACATTGATTCAGAGCTGGCTAGTGGTGCTGCTGGCACTGCACTGGAGCAAACTTTAGCAGCAGCAGCAAATGCGATTGTGCATGAGTCTCTTCTTTTGGATCTCTGCACGAACGCTATTGCACAGTTGACTGAAATTTTTTTATCTCTCAGTCACCTGAAATTGCACTCTCAGTCACCTAAAATTGCAGTGTACTAATTCACCTCCTTATGAAGTTGCACTCTCAGTCACCTAAAATTACAGTGTAAAAAAATAACTGAAGATGAAAAGAAAAAACAGTTGCATGTGCAATAGTCACTTCCCTGCACGAATTAACTCCTTTTGCGATGCACTCACAGAGGAGAATGGGAAGGGAAAGGAAATTATGATCCTGATCAATGGGACTTCCCTTTAGACATACAAAAGGTTAAACGAAGATCGTGGTGTCTCTTACTCTATATGCAATGTTGAATGTTCCTGTGCAGAGTACACACAAAATCTCTAGGATTGGGAGCAAGCACCCATCTATTGATGAGCGCATGTGCCAAATCTGCACTGTATTGGATGTGTATGGCCGTGTTTGCGTATTTAGACTGTACTGAGCCGGAACAGGAACAACAGGTGAAGCTGAAAACCAACTTCTCGTCAAGCTTGGCTCTTTTTCATTGATTCCGCTGTCTTTTGAAACGATATACCTAGTCGAGCTACGGCCGTGGAGCCATTTTTTTTCAAAAATAAATGGTTGGGTTTTTTTTTTCGGCTACAACTAATGGTTTATAGCTGTGGTTGATAGTTTTTTTGTTCTAGCACAATCATTTGTGTGAGTATATTGAATACCGATAAGTTGCTTCTAAAATATTATCTCGATAAATCGTTTCTAAAAAATAGTGAAAAAACTGTCATATTTGTTTGTTCTTGTGAAAATCTATCCTTATTAATTAAAAACACTTTTTATTTGAAAAAGAAGGGAAGATTTCAAACTATGGACTGAGGGAAGTTATATACCACGTCTAGACATGAGCATGGATCGTTGTTCAATACTGAAGTAGATAATGCGTCTCTTGTAGTTTCGTATGCAGGAGGTTCAGTTCGGTTCAGATCTACTGACAGCAACAAGTAAAATCCATCGTAGGTCCGTAGCTTAAAAAAGAGCGGAATTGTACCGGATGCACACGCATCTCAGAAAAGAGAGAGGCCGTTTGTATTCATATTAACTTTCACTTCTGATTTTTATTTAGAAAAATCAATATAAATATCTAATTTTTTAAAATAGTTTTTTCACTTCTCTCACTAATATCTCGTTTTCATCATGTATATATATATATATATACACACACACATCTTTTTCTTACTTTTTCACTGCCCGTTTTCTCTTTCGAAAAAACATTTTTTCATTATTACTGTCTATTTGTAGTAAAAATTCTTAGGACAGTACAAACGGCACTAGATGGCATCACATGAGACGTTCAATGTACGATGGACGTAAGATTGCATGTGACCACGACTCGATAACTCTTCCCGTCACACTCTTCCCTATTATGCCCGGGACAGGCCATCCGGGCTAGCGGTTGCTAGGACTCGCCGGCGGCGGGTTCCGCCTCTGCTGCCGCGCGCTGCTCGGCATGCCACGCCGTCGCCGATCTCACTCACCGTCATCGCGGAGGCCACCGCGGAGCCGCCCCGCCGATCGCACCAGGCCAAAGCCGCTGTTGATCCATGTTGGTCGACGCCCCGCATGCACTGCAGCGCTGTCTGCCGTCGGACGCCGCTTCCACATTAGCGTCGGGCGCTAACCTGCTCACGGGCCTAGCCGCCGTGCGGGCGCCCGCCTTGGCCACGCGATGCGCCTCCGCCCTCCTTGCTGCGCCGAAGAATTTGTGTGGTCTTCGGCTTTGGGAGAGAAGCAGCAGATTGATTTGTGGGGGTGGACTCAGAGCACGTATGTACAGGGGTGGTAAAGCTAAAAGTCACAGTTAGAAATTTAAGCCATAAGATCCTCTTCTTTTCTACTATAGTCGATGACTTTTGACCCTAATGCCAGCAAACCGAACGTCGATAAGCCACCTCAAAAAATGTCCTAACAAACCGTTTCGAAATAATGACAAAAAGATATCTTGCTTATTTGTTCGGCACAAGCTATAAGACTTAGGAGTTAGGACATGTTCTTTTAAGCTGCGGCTTATGACTAATCGTTGCAGCGTATGTCTTTGGCCATAATGCGAGCGTTCGTGTGAACGAACTGAAAATCGATAAGTTGTTTCTAAAAAACTATCCTGGTAAGTCACTTTAAAATAACAACGATAAAATCATTTTTATTTATTTAAGAGAAATTATAAGTTAAAAAATTTAAAAATAAAATTAAAAAGGTTGAAGCCTGAAACAAAAAGCTCAAATGAACATGTCTAACTAAGCTGAAAGACGACAGTCCCATTTAAAAAACATATGGGTTCTAAGAGCATCAGGAGTGTATAAGGTAGCAATGGGTCTTAAGGTGGGTCCCACCTAATTGTTAAGGTCAACTCGTTATGTTTGAGGCCACCGCTCGGCTGTGACAAGGTCCCACTCGGCAATAAAAAAATTGTATGTTAATGCTTGTGGTTATTGGTAGTTGGTGGTAGGGGAGAGAGAACAACATGATTAAAAGGAAATTGTATTTTAATGTTTATGGCCAGGTCTTTAGCTTAAGGACTGGTCTTAAGACTTTTTTGCTTATGACCTGCTTAAGATTAACCCTGTAATGTATAAGATCGATCTTAAGGTGTCTTATGACCCTCTATTTTCATACACTCCGGATGTAACGCAACAAGGGTCCGAAGTGTATGAAAATAGGGGGTCATAAGCCACCTTAAGACCGATCTTATACATTCTGAGGTTGATCTTAAGCGGTCATAAGCAAAAAGGTTTGCGTCGTCCTGGTAAAGACCGACCACAAAGATTAAAATACAATTTTCTTTAATTCGTTGTTTTCTTTCCCTCCACCAGCCAACTACCAACAACCACAAGCATTAAAATACAAATTTTTTACTGCCAAGTGGGACACTTATTATAACCGAGCAATAACTTTAAATATAACGAGTCGATCTTAACAATTAGATAAAATTTATCTTAAAATCTATTGTGATTTTATACCCTCTGATGCAAAAGCCACCAAAAAGCCGGAAAAGATTTTGCTCTCTCTTTCCATTAACTCCGCCCACGTGTATGAACAGGCCCAGAGTACTATCTATCCATCCTCCCCACAGTCCCACCCATCCGTCCATCTGCTGTCTCATCTCTCTCCTCGCCTCGCCGCGCCGCTTTTTAGGGTTTTTCTTGGCCTCGCGCGCGCGCGCACGCCGCCGACGAGGGAGCTGCAAGATGGGCTACGACGGCGCCCCTCACCCGCATCGGCCGCCGCGCGCGACGCGAGGAAGAAGAGGGTAAGGGCTCGTCTTGGTGGGGGTTGGGGGTGATCTGTGATTCGATTTGGGATTGGGGGGTTGTTCCGGGTCGGGTTTTGATGGCGCCTCGTGCTGATCTGGGGGGTTTTGCATTTTGCAGGGGAACCGGTCGTCGGCGAAGTTGAAGCAGTGCAAGCTCGACGCGCGCCGCGAGCAGTGGCTGTCGCAAGGTCTGATCTCGTGCCTAGTTTTGTCGGATGTTTTACCTGATTTCCGTGTCTTCTGGTCGCGGTTTTGGGGGTTGGGCGGTGTGCATGCGGAAGTTGGCATCTCTGTACGGTGGATCATAGTTAATCTCTTATCTCTGGGTGAGGGAGTCGTTAAAAAAAATGATTTTTGTTTGTCTATTTGGTTTTGCGGGTGATCTAGGTGGGGAAGTCGGTGCTTTATTGAGTATCTGTTCAAACTCTGATCCTTCTGCGTTTTGGATTGCTCTAGTCAAGGATGGGAAGGAGGCTAAGGCTGCATCTTCGCCAACAGGGTCAGGATCGAATGCTGGGTCGCCGATACTCGCTACGCCACACCCTCCACTGCCTCGCCGTCGTGCCGACGCGAGGTCAAGGGGAGGGGATCCGGAGGACAGGGAGGAGGCTGGTGCTACCGGGCAAGAGGTAGGCAGCAGCGACCTCGATTCCCCCATGCACAGCCCTGGCTCAGACAATTCCAGAGGTGGTGGCTGCGCTCAGAGGAAACGCTGCTCCAGCAATGGTGGTGGCCCCAGCCTCAGCAGTGGCAGCAGTCTATGGTCCAGTTCGAGGAGTGTGAGTGAAGCTGAGGATGATGAGACAGGCAGCGGTCCTGAGGAGGAGAATGGGGTTCTGGATGATTGGGAAGCTGTCGCTGATGCACTTTCAGTCGATAATAGTCATTACCACCAGAGTTCAGGTCCCATGGCCGCACCAGAAGCTCCAAATGTCTGTGCAGCTCCTGCCAATGCAGCAAAAAGAACAGAACCGATTCGGAGCAACACAAGAGCTTGGACACCTGATGATATATTCCGTCCACATAGCTTACCCAGTATCTCCAAGCAGGCCAGCTTCCCAGCGAGCATCGGAAACTGCTGGGTGGGGATGGGTATGAGTGCCGCACAGCAGGGTATGCTCACTTTGCCATTGTCTTGCCCAATATGCTACGAGGATCTTGACCCGACGGACTCGAGCTTCCTTCCCTGCCCTTGTGGGTTTCACCTGTGTCTCTTCTGCCACAAGAGGATCCTCGAGGCGGATGGACGCTGCCCAGGGTGCAGGAAGCAATATAATGCAGTGCCTGGAGGAGGAGGAGCAACAGCGGCAGCTGGCGGGATTGAGCGAGAGATGGCAAATGCAGTACCAGTGCGGCTGTCCCGTTCTTGTAGCATGGGTCCAAGATACTAGGGGCTGTGCCATTTTTATAATAGCTCTATGTCGTAGTTCTACTTTTGCATGTTACCATCGGATATGCTAGCTTTGTCATGTATCGTCTGCTTTTGGTATAAAGAAATGTGAATATTGGAATAGGTGCTGAATCCATATAGAATGTCTCCAGAAACTCGGTATCTTTTTTAGACTGTTTGCATTGTATGTGATGCATATGTTGCTGGAGAGGACCATTTGTTGTTTACAGTTCATGAGATCATATATGATAACTATATAAGGTGAATGCTATTTCCTTATCAACTAATTTATGAGCATGAACTCATGTTTGCTTAATATTTAAACTGAAAGTCTAGCTATTGGAATTTTCACTTTTGTGATGATGTTTTTGTGACTGCTCTAAGGTAACTGAGCATTCTCCTGTATTCAATCTTGTATCTAATTATTTACAGTACATATAATGCTGATGTTTGCTCTGCAGAGTACTTCACTGACCAAAGGCGATAGGTGCCGGCAGTTCTGCAAAAATCCGTTTCTTAGCAGGGCTACTGTCTGCTTTCACCATCAATATTTGATTTCTCGTATATTTACCCTATTTGATCACAATTCACTTTTCAGGTTCTGGTTCATCAATAGTCTGCCAGGGTGGGCTTTCTTAATTCTACTGATTCTGATCTTGGCAATAAAGGAATGAATCTCTATTTTATTGGAAGTGGGTGCGGTCTGTTGTCTTGCTCTGTCTTTCTCTGATTTTAATTTAAACTTTATAATATGTTTCAACTCCGCCCAACTACTCTAACATGTAACTGTAAATTGGAATAGGTTTTAGCAAAGGAGTTCTTCTTTCATATTATGCATTTTATTAGTTTTCTACACTACAAGTGAGCTTGTCCAGGTATTCTAGTGTTTTGGCTTTTCTATTAGCTTTCTACATTGGACCTTACAAGTTACAATGCATGTCATTCTACTCTAGTGATGTTTCGACCTATCATAAGTTTCTTTTGTAATCCATGAGCTTTGGGTCTCTAGCATAGTTATCAGTTCTGTTCCAAATACTAATCGGAGTGGCCATTAGAACAGAATTGATAGCTGTGCCAAAACCCCTGTATGTTGATTACGTGATAAGCCATAAAATTTGACAGTCAGCCTATAAATTCTTTGATGTCCTATCTGCATCCTGGCAAATGCAACTTATTCCTATGAGGCATCTGATGCTTATATTTAAGCGTTGCCTTGAGCATTTTTACTGGAGGTTAATATTGTTGGGCTGGGATATTGGAGCTTAAGCTAAGAATAAAGCCTGTCTATTTAGCCTTGGCCTAAGTTTGTTCGGGTGAGAAGTGTCTAAAGCGTCAAGCTAAGATGAAAATGCCCCCAGAAAAGCTAGTCTAGTGCTCCTGTCTTCACACTTCGACACATTAGCACATTTCAAGATGGGACATTACCCTGTGATATTCCAACACAGGTAACATTACCCTGTGTTATGCATCTTGGCACTGGAACTGTCATGCTGGATTTGGAATCCCCAATTGTCGGTTAAGCCTTAAAATTTAAACTGTGCTATTTTACTCCTAATTGTTTTGAGCACCATGCACTGGTTCTAAGACACATTCAATTTATTAGGACACAAGGTATACACAAATGGTCTAGGACACATTCAATTTATCATGACATAAGGCATACACAAATGGTCCAGCACACATTCTTCCCCACTTTCCTTACAAAAATTCAATTTATGAGTGCTTTCACACCACATGTCTTGCATACAACAATTCCTCAGTTCACAGAATCAAGGTTATTGACAGATTCAAGGCATGCAAATGCTTGCATACAATAATTCTTACATACACATTCAATTCACAGAATTAAGGCGAAAAAAATGCTTGTCCTCTTGCTGGCAAACAAATGCTTCTTTTGCTGCCTCAAATTACTGCTGCATCCAATTGCTATTGACTAAAACTGCAAGTTTGGGATTCAATTCCTCTACACACTCGGATGTGAATGACAAAGACCGCAATAGCAAAAAATTCATTGAATTAGATCCATTGATTGATTTATACTCGGGCTTCAATTGATTGATTCACACGTGCATGACCAAGCCTTCAACATGTGGAGCACAAAACTCGGGTGTGAATTACCAAGACGTACCTTAACCAGTCCCTCATTTCGATCCGCCATGCCACCGGCTCCCTTATTGCCATCGCTGGACGTCGGTTCGAGCGCACGCCACGGAGCCCCGCCGTGCCACCGGCTCCCTCATCGTCGTCGCTAGCCACCAGCTTGAGTGCGCGCCGCAGAGCTCCTCCAGTCCACCGCCTCCCTCGTCACCGCCGCCGCCCACGGGGTCGATCACGCAACACCGAGCTTCGGGAGTGCCGCCGCCTCCTCCCACCGACTTGGGGGTTTAGGGCTTGCGAATGGGGACTGGATGGCTCAGCGACGGCCGCGTCGGACAGCTGAAATTCGTTTGAGAGCATGAGTCCAAATACTGTCCTCTTTTGCAAGCTTGTTCTGAAAAATGCTTGTTCTTCCGGAATGAGATCTACACGCTGTTGTATGTACGAGCATTTGAATGCAACTGGACGGCCATGCGTCAATTTGCATTACGTCATCCAAGTGTTTAGAAATTTTACCTTGCATTGTTCGTCTGTTGTCCTACGGCTACGTGTAGTTGCCACGCCCTCGCTACATGAATGCAATATACTGTATGGGCAATTTGGGCATGGTCCTAAGTGTTCGTTTTCGATCACAAATCGGATAGTTTAACGTTGAAACCGAGCGTGCTTATTATTGAGTAACAGCGAAATGCCTCGGCCTGCCTGTTTGGGTTCGTTGTATTTTTTTTTATCGCACCTGGAATCAAAGGACAGTTTAATGCAAGGAGATTGTTCCCATTGGTGTTTTGGCACAACAGAGCGATCGCAGAACGATACTACTGTAAATCAGTAAAGAACCACGCAATGGCACCAGGGAAGATCAAATCACAACAAATGACACGCTATATACTGCTACTAATCATATATTTAACCACAGACATAGAAAATATTAGAAAGGGGGTTTGTGAACCAAGTGATTGCCAAAAATTCCAAGAAGCATGGCATGCATGAGTATATGAAGACTTGCATAGCTGCATAAATAAGGGAAGGTTCTGCTACTCGGAACATTTCTAGGCCTTGAAAAGAAGCAGCTCTGCATCCATAATTGACTCTCAACTGATCCACATTACTACAAAGAACTGCAGGGGATGTGTACAACAATACCTGATTAAGAGAGTATCCTGTTGACTTGCCTCTTCAGCCACAAAGTACGAAGCCTGGGCTCATAGGAAAGAAAGATCTCTCGGTTCGCTGCATCCTTGAAAACATCAGAGGCTAGAACCTTGACCTCATCAGACACATCCATAGCATGTAGAGCCTTGATACACCTCAAAATCGAATACAGATACGGAGCGAATACGAATACGGTCACGAATATTTATCGGAACATGAAAACCCCTTAAACTATCTATCCAAAATTAATGAAAACACATAAATAGTTTATCTTGACAAAACATTAATGAAATCTAAACAAGCATAAATATTTTTATCCACAATAGTCTTACCATTGTACAGATTTTAAATCTTCAAATGGCAGTTAAATTTTTTCTAAAGTCCTAAATATTTCTTAATGGATTTCTACCATTTACATGTGACTAATAAATTAATTAAGAATTTAAATTTGCATCAGAATGATTTAAATGACAGTACATCAATTTAATTGGTACAAATTTTAATCTATCGATAATACTAAATTTATTTTTAATAAACATAAATATTTGCTAGTGGTGTTTGTAATTTAATATAACTAGGGAACCTAATGCCTAATAGTAATGGAGGCTTATAGCTTGGTTGGGCTAGTGGGCTGGTGGCAGGGAAGATGAGAGAGGCTGGCTTGGGCTAGGTGATGTTGGGCTGAAATCCGGATATCTGACTCCGTATTATCCGGATAATCTGTATTCGTATTTGTATTCACCGGATATCATGCCTATTGTATTCGTATTCATTTCTGACAAAAAATCCGTATTTGTTTTCGATCCGAGAATTATCTGAAGAAAATCCGATCCGATATAATCCGTATTCATTTTCATCTGAATCGATCGAAAACTATCCGATCCATTTTACCCTAGTCGGAGGCACACATATTTTTATCTAAAATACACGCACTGATTTGATGTACTCAATTACTCATGAGTGGATTTGTTTAAAGAAGCCCGCGATAGGAAAATCCACCGTTCTAACCCAACAACCACGTCCTATATAAGCGACCTTCACCATTCTTCCTCCTCTCCTCACCAGAGGTCCAGAACCCCTCTCCTCACCAGAAAGCCCCGCATCGTCTCACACCTCCTCATCCTCGCCAGTATGGCCTCCTCCCACCTCGCCGCCGCCTCTTCCCAGGCCGCCGCCTCTGCCGCGGTGCGTTCTCTGGTGACCTCGCCCGCAGCCGCCTTCGCGCGCCTCCCGGCGACTGCCCGTACGAATCGCTTTTCATTTCACTCCTTTCTTGCGGATTTGGCGCATCTTGGATTGATTGGACTTTTCCCCTCGCAGGTCCTGCGAACGGTGGATTGGTCTTCAGGGGTGGGAGGGCGGTGGCGCCGGTGGTCGTCGCCGCCGGGTGGGCCGCGGCGGCTCCGGTGGCGGACCTGGACGGACGCCCCGCTACGGAGAAGCAGCCCATCATTGTCATCGATAACTACGACAGCTTTACCTACAACCTGTGCCAGGTATATGGTTTCACATGTTGTTTTTGGCCTATTCCCTTTCGAAATGCTTGATGATATGATCTGTATATGTGATGTTTTTGCTAGTGGAGAGGAGTGGCAACTACCTGGCTTGAGATTACAACATGCCATTGCTATATAATTTTTTCTCCCATGGATTTTTCTTGTATTTATTCAGTGTTTATATATTTGCTGGCGAATAGCGGAAGTCGCATTCTGGGTTGGATCAGATTGTTTTGGATCCATTCATGGGTCTGAATTCTCAGCATGCGATGTTTTTTAAGGATTCAGATTTATGTGCTCTAGTACAAGAATTTATTTTAATTTTTGAATCTTTTGATGTTTTCTCGTAAAGTCGTAATGTTCTTTCAGAAAAATAATGCTCTCGTAGTGGTTGAAGTAATTTGTATTTCGTGGTACTATAAATTCCTGATAACACTTGATGATAGACTAATGTTAGTTTTTCCGGTTGTGTTTGTACTAAAGATCAAATGATGGAAAAAGTGCTCAGAAAGATGAAATAAATGTATTCCATGAAGATATGAATATGCTAAATATGTTGTTAAATCGTCTCCTTGTGCTCTGAAGTATAAACAACTAATTACTTTGATAAACACGTAGCGATGTGGAATGTGTGTTGTGTGTTTCCATTCTCATGAAGCAGCTATAACATTCCTTGGTTGGAAGATCCAAACTAGAATGACGAATGCCAGATTTGTTAACTAGCTGTCAGCCTGTCAGATTCTATGTCCGTTTCCGTTTCTGTAGAATGTCTTCAAGTGCTTGCTACCTATTTGCTATTTAGAATGACTTTATACAGGAAATTCTTTAATCCAAACATGTTTAACTCACATTAGTAATGCTACATATAAAGTAAAAAAAACTGTTTGGAGGTGGGTAGTACATATTATGGTCCATTGGTTAATGCAAGACATTTGTTCAGAAGCATGTTTTATGAGATGTTTCAAATCTATTGGGGTCATCATTTTCCTTGTATCTGTTGAGTGAGTACTTGCCACACTACGTAGCATGGTTTGAAACATTGCCTTCATTAATGCTACAAGTTCATGAATTAACTTGGCTTTGTAACTCTGAAATGTTAATATCGGAGGAAGGATGGTTACTGCTTTGTAACAGTAGTGCATTTTTCTAGTGCTCTTGTTTCTATTCTTTAAGATTAGGCTAAGTACTGTACATTTCTATCTGATGGCTGGATTATATTTATCGATTTTTATATAAAATTCACAAATTGTTGTTGCGCTTTATTTAAATATGACATGTAACAAAGATATGCTATGAGAAAAACATGTCTTGCTTATATTGAGTGTTTGATGCAGTATATGGGGGAGCTTGGATTAAATTTTGAGGTGTATCGCAATGATGAACTGACCATAGAGGATGTAAAGAGGTATAGTTCTCTGAGCATATGTTCAATTGTGGTGTAGTTGCTGTCCATTCCAACGAAAAGGGTTATACTTTTTTTTACGAGAAGGCAGCAGCATGCCTATTTTCAATTGATAAGTCACATAGAGGATGTAAAGAGGTACAGTTCTCTGAGCATATGTTCAATTGTGGTGTAGGTGCTGTCCATTCCTACGAAAAGAGTTATACTTTTTTTTTACGAGAAGGCATCAGCATGCCTATTTTCAATTGAGAAGTCAGGGTTATACCATGTTATAACTTACCTCAGTTTGCTGATGATGTTCACCTTTTTTTATCTCCTGTAGGAAGAACCCAAGAGGAATACTTATTTCTCCAGGGCCTGGTAGGTTTCTCTTATTGAATTTCATAACAGTATATGTTTCTAAATGTAACAATTATGTTCATATTTCTTCTTTAGGTGAACCACAAGATTCAGGTATATCACTGCAGACTGTTCTGGAACTTGGGCCAACTATCCCAATTTTTGGAGTTTGCATGGGTTTGCAGTGCATTGGGGAGGCTTTTGGAGGTTAGATTTAACTTTATGACCATAAGGTTTTCCAATGACCTCTGCTTTTGTCTTACTGAAAATATTTCTGTATACGAATATACAGGGAAGGTTATCCGTGCTCCTCCTGGTGTGATGCATGGAAAAAGCTCTCCAGTTCACTATGATGAAGTATTAGGAAAAGCCTTGTTCAATGGCTTGCCAAAGTATGATTTCTGAACCATTTAATCTCCCCTGCATTATTTTGGTTGTAGTGTGCATCACATAACATTTAACTGATGCCGCACAGATCTTGTGATTGATTCTGCTTTTTTAAGAGTAGTGGGATCTGGGAAGGTTGTTGGGCTCTACTCACCTCTTTATAGCTTTTGTGTTTTGCTTAAGGAATTCTGTAACATGTGCGATGCAAAGTTTGTTAGTCTTTTCTTACTTACTTGAGTTGTAGAAAGTTATGGTTGTTTTATAATATTCAGTTACTATTGGTACTATGCTAGTTTGTAGTAGCTTTTTGACCAGGGAAAAAATCTGCTTGTTTCCCGATTCAGTTCATGGCACTTTTCCCAAGTGAGCTTTTTGATATGACATGATCCTCTCTTCCAACAGCCCTTTTACCGCTGCAAGATACCATAGCTTGGTCATTGAGGAGGAAAGCTTCCCACATGACGCCCTGCAAGTCACTGCATGGACTGAAGATGGACTTATCATGGCTGCTCGCCACAAGAAGTACAAGCATATCCAGGTATTTCTCAACTTCGTGCTTTGCACCAGATTATTTGTTGCTTATGCACAAGCCATACCTGTGGTGTTTTCCTGGAGTTCTTGTAAGTGCTAACTGCGGACGGTGACTATTTCAGGGGGTCCAATTCCACCCAGAGAGTATCATCACCCCTGAAGGCAAGAGAATCATTCTCAACTTTGTGAGATTCATCGAAGAATTGGAGAAGCAACGCTCTGAGGGGAACTAGAGGCTAGGGTTGACAGATCAGGCAGGCAGAAAGGGGCTTAGGCCGCGTAGGTTCAGGGCTAACCGTGCAAAAGGAATAAGGAAGAAGAGCTTTCCCTTGGCATTCGTTTGGTTCCTTGTAATATATCCGTGTGGATCGAGATCTTGAATAAGCTTGATCTGATCAAGTGCTCTTTTGTCGAATAAATCAGTTCATTCGGCAACCGAGGCCCTTTTAGTGACATTTTTTACAGGTTCTGGCAAGTGTACAGGCTGCTCGTTCTAGCCTTCAGCGAAGCAAATTCTCGGTAAGTTCAGGTTTCGCTCGTTGCTGTTGTAAGCTTGCAAATTTGGTAGCCCCACGAGAGCAATGTGTATTTGACACTATTTATGCCTTGCTTTTGTTATTTGATTTTGAGTATTTGTATTTTGAGTTGCTACTGTCTGGCCAAAGCAGTAGTACTGGCCGTAGTGGCATGACCGGTCGAATTGATAGTATTGGCTGAAGCGGTAGTATTGATCTGTGGTTGTCAGTAGCTATTTTTAGAGGATGCCTTTTGGAGTTTTTGGGTTGATACCTAATGTATCAGTACCGGTGTTCAGTGTTCAAGTAGGCGCTAGGCGCTAGGTGGGCGGTGAGATGGGGCCTAGCGCCTAGGGGGCCTAGGCGGCAGAATTAAAAATGAGGATAACAAACTAAAGATGAGCAAATATGCATATATATTTAATGTAAATGGCTAAATGCTTAATGTAAAGTTGTAAAACCTGCAGATGTACGGGTCATCACGGACACGTAGGATCAAACTGTGAAGAAAATGGACTTTTAGAGGGTCTAAACAGAAGAAAATCAAGAGGAAATGACTATTTTGCAATATCGCATAATTTAGAGGGCTAAATTGCAAAATTTTCAATCATGTGCGGTCAATAAATCCCCACCCCCGACCGAATCGCCACATCCCCGGCGAATCCCTAGTTTCTCCACATGCGGGCATGGGGAAGAAGTAGGTAGAGCAGCCCGGGGAAGGGAGCTGGGATTCGCTGGGATGTCAGGTGGTGGCTGTTGGCTCTAGCTCTCTCAAACGCACGCTTTGGCTGTGAACTCTAATGCACGGTCGTAAACGACTTGCTGGAGGTGGGAACGACAAGGTGGAGCAGATAACAAGACTGAACACAATGAACGAAAGGCACGATTATGCGATGCAAATTGACGCACCTTTTCACTGTGTTTTCTTTGTTATATACTGGCTCAAAACTCTCAACGACTTACAGAGTATATATAGACACAGCCGGCCACTCAGGCCACTCACTCACTAAGACTCCAGTCATTGCCGCTTCGCTCAGCCGCCCACGACTGCTACAGTGGCCGCCGCCTACCTATGCTTGCTTCGCTCGGCCGCCGGCATTACGGTGTCGGTAGCTTGCCCATACAGGGTAGATCACTGACCAAGGTATGCCCTATGTCATACACGACCACCCATGCTGACGCTTGCTATACTGATCGCTGCACGACCACGACCACTGCTTCATCCTCGGTTTGACTTCGACCACTGCACTGGAGCTTCGACCATAGACACGCAGGTGCTACGACCGCGACGCCAATGACTATGACTTTGGTCATTATGACCACACACAATGTGGTCGTAACCGACCATGCACACAAACACTATGACGCTGGTCATTACGACCACACACAGTGTGGTCGGCACACAGGCGCCACGACCACGACGCTACGACCACACATAGGCTTCGAGTCCTTCGGGTGCTTCAATATTCATACGAGTATGGCGTCCACTGTACTCCTCCGAGTATGGCGTCCACGGTACTCCGAGTATGACGTCCACAGTACTCCTCTAAGTATAACACTCACAATATTCCTCTGAGTATGCACTTACGACTACCGACCATCGCCTATCGACCACGACCGTCGACTATCGACCACGACCGTCGACTATCGACTATCGTGGCCAATAATCGACTATGGACCACGACCGTCGATTATCGACGATCAACCATCGACTATCAACTACGATCATCGACTATCGACTACGACATTACGACCACGGAGTACTCTGAGCTACAATACTTGGTGTAGCTTTAGTACTGGTCGTAAAGACAACAGAATGACTAGTCGTATTGACCACAGATACAGAGTACACACACAAACACGAGCACAACACATATACAATAAGATTAACCCAACAATCTCCCCCTTAATCTTGTTGCAGGTTCTTCACATCAGCGACGGTTCATCGTCGTCCTCCACCACGACGAGATGTGCCTCTGCTGCCTCCTTTGAGGTATCGACGGCCACCGCTGCCAGCTGAACCACCTGAGGAGCCTCTCGCTTACCACCTCGTCCACGATTGCATTCCACATGCCCTGAGCGCGCATGAACACCTTCATCTTTACAGCCCATGCTGTGTAGTTGCTCATCGTGAGCATGGGATACGGTAGGGTAATGCTACCCTCACGCGCCGATGCCTTTGGCTCGCTGCCATAGCCATCTTCGGTGCGATCTCGTTGTCGGTGGTACTCTTCGGCGAGCTCGGACGCGACATGGAGGAAGGTGTGCATGACCACAAGCTCTGATCCCAACTGTAGGGATTAGCTCAGGAGAGAGCTCGGGCTCTGCTGCCAACACGCCGGAACCGGGAAGACAGAGAGAGCCGGAGCTCTGGTTTTCTTCTCGATTTGCGTCTGACAACCACCTAGGCTCTGATACCAGATGTTGGCTCTGGCTCTCTCAAACGCACGCTTTAGCTATGGACTATGATGCACGGTCGTAGACGACTTGCTAGAGGTGGGAACGACAAGGTGGAGTAGATAACAGGACTGAACACAATGAACGGAGGCACGATTATATGATGCAAACTGACACAACTTTTCACTGTGTTTTCTCTGTTATACACTGGCTCAAAACTCTTAACGACTTACAGAGTATATATAGACACAGCCGGCCACTCAGGCCACTCACTCACTAAGACTCCAGTTGCTGCCGCTTTACTCAGCTGCCCACGACTACTGCAGTGGCCACCGCCTGCCCCATGCCGCTTCGCTCCGCCGCCCACGACTGCTATAGTGTCCAGCCGCTTGCCCATGCCAGGTAGATCACCGACCAAGGTATGGCCTATGTCATCTACGACCACCCGTGCTGACGCTTGCTACAATATTCGCTGCACGACCACTGCTTCATCCTCGGGTTGACTTCAACCACTGCACTAGAACTTTGATAATTGAACGTGCTGACGCTTGCTACAGTGATCGCTGCACGACCACTGCTTCATCCTCGGGTTGACTTCGACCACTGCACTAGAACTTCGACCATGGACACGCAGGTGATATGACCGCGACGTCAATGACTACGACTTTGGTTGTTACAATGTGGTCGTAACCGACCATGCACACAGACACTACGACACTGGTCGTTATGACCACACACATCGTGGTCATAACCGATTACACACACAGACGCCACGACCACGGCGCTACGACCACACATAGGTTTCGAGTCCTCCGGGTGCTTCAATACTCATACGAGTATGGCATCCACTGTACTACTCCGAGTATGACGTCCATAGTACTCCCCTGAGAATAACATCCACAGTACTCCTCCGAGTATAACGCTCATAGTACTCCTCTGAGTATGCACTGATGACTACCGACCATCGACTCTCGACTACGACTATCGACCATCGACTACGACCGTCGACTATCGACTATCAACCACGATCGTCGATTATCGACTATCGACCGCGGCGTTACGAGCACGGAGTACTCGGAGCTACAATACTCAATGTAGCTTTAGTACTAGTCGTAACGATAACGGAACGATTGATCGTATTGACCACAGATACAGAGTACACGCACACACACATGAGCACATCATACATACAACAAGATTAACCCAACAATGACGGTTGTTGAGGTAGACGAAGCTATCTTGTGCGATTGTATGGGTGTCAGTGTACATAGATGGATAAGGTTGGGGATCATGTGTGCTCATAGCTGAGATGTGCCGTGCAAGTGAGCAAAGAGGGGAATCAAAGCCAATTTTAGCACTGTTTCGTACCGTATTTACAAATGACATAATGCGAGACATATTGACAAAATGTCACTTTTGCGTCGTCGGGCCGAGCGGCAGTGCCCGCGAGGCGACGCGTGGCGTTGTCGCCCAGGGCTGGGGAGCAGGTGACCTATCGCCCAGGGTGCAGGCGGCAGGTAATTAGGCCGCTAATTAGCCAGCCTAATTAACTGCCTAATTTTTTTCCTGTTTAGTGTTTGCTTGAATTTTTAAATATATCAAATGAACTCAAAAAATTACAAAAATTATGTAGAACCTCCAGACACAACATTCCTCATAGTGTAATTTTTGGAGAATTTTATCCATAGCGAATGTTGCTCAAAAATTTATACAATTTTGATATTTTATGAGTTTTTACATATAACAAACGAGCTCCAAAAATTACGAAATTTTATGTGAAGCCTCCCGATGCAGTAGTAGTTATTATGTATTTTTTTTAGAATATTGTACTTTCGGAATATTTGTTGTGAATAATATCGTTTCGTCTTGCAGCCTCCAATTCAACATTGGGGTGACGACGAGTCCACTGATGACGACATGGGCCTCTCAGATGCTTCTAGAGAGCAGTACACGGTGTCAGAGTTTGCATCGTACACAGGGACAAGGCTCAGCGTTCTCGGTATACCTAGGATTTGGACATTTCAGTGGACAGAGATTCTCCGGCTTCACTGCAAAAACTAGAGAGTGAAATAAGTGGATTGTGCTACTGCAGTTTTCAGTGTGTTTACAAAATGGACAGTCTTGCTCAACATACCGATCGGATATCTGACAATCCTGATGCTTAAACAGAGTATTCAGGCTTCCGCATGCCTGGAAGCATTTCTTATCAATCAGGCCTACTGTTGTCAAATCCTAACGTCTAAGCTTTATAGCAAAGCTCCAGGGCAGGAAAATTTTCTTATAGTCAATTCCAGTGTCATATACCAAAGCTGCAAAACACTTCTATTGAGTTCACAAGAATAGTAACTCTAAGAGTACAGACCACAAAAAATCAAGCATTTGCACAGGCTAAACGATCTAGTACCGTTGTTAATCATATCTTAAGATCTTGCAAAGGATTATATTTACAGGTGGATATTACATATCTTTGCCTCAGAGCTTTGCCTACTAGAGGATTCCCCCCAGCAGCACTAAGCTATCAAAACTTGGGCATTAGGAAGCCCTACATGGCAATGGCTGCTCAATGCTGATCAGAGGATCAAGAACCTCAAGCAGGCAATAACTTCCCTAGCTCCGGGCATTACTGTTACATCCAACCACCAAGAAGCAGGAGCTACCTCCCGTCTCTGTCGTCCTCGCTCGTCTCCGACACGGCTCGCTCGGATGAGACCTCGGGCTCCCCGCACGGCATGCCGAGCCTCGTGATCACCCACTGGAGCGAATCGATCATCTGCCGGTCGTACATCTGCTTCTGCTGCGCTATCTCCCTGGACTGCCGCGCCTCGCGCTCCACCAGCGCCTTCTCGTTCCGCAGGCACGCGATCTTGGCCATGGCCTCATCTGCCGCGGACGCCGCAGCGCGCCTCTCCTTCTCCAGCTCCTCGAGCGCCGCCTCCCTTAGCCTCCTCTCCTCCACGAGCCGCTTCCTCAGCCACTCCGCGTTGCCCTCTTCCGCGCCGTTCTCCTCGCCCGCCGCATTGTCCTCTTCCTCCGTGTCGGCCTCCTGCTCGAATTCAGCGGCCAGAAACCTCGCGACCGGTTTCTCAGTGCAGCCGTTCGGGCGGGCGCGCTCCACCAGGCCGCCTTTCTTCAGAGCCTGTATCTTCGTCCCGCACACGGCGCAGACGACGCCTCCGACGCGCAATGCCCGCACCGCGGCGTCCGCGTTCCCGACGAGCCCCTCCACGGCGTCGCAGCGCTTGCCGAGGCGCCATACTCCGGTGGCCAAGAGGACGAGGGACATTGCGACAAACAGCTGGTGGGCGCCCACGGATCGGGCTAGGGCAGCCCAGTGCTCCACGGAAGCCCACTCGCCGCCGACCTCGGACTCAGAGGCGTGGAGCATCGCCAAGAACCCGAGCGCGGATCCGACGAGGAAGTATAGAAGACCCAAGCCGGGCATAAAGGCGAGGGAGACGCCGGCGAGCGGCTTCAAGAAGCCGGCACCGGACATGCGGTTCCTTCCTCCCATCACGAACAAATCGGGGCCAGATTTGCTCTCGTCACGTGAAATTCTGAAGCAAAGACGCAACCTTTAGTGGCCTGGGGTGCAGCTCCGATCGAATTGCTCGGAACCGGACAAATTTTGGAGATTTTTTCGTGGGTTTTAGGGGAGGAGGGGATTGGGGGGGAGACGAAAGAGTTGGGTTCAGAAGAAGCCAAGGGAACCATTGGGGAAGGGAGTGAAGGAGATTTCTTGGGATAAGTCGCGGGCGGTCTCGCTGCCTTGTGGGTCTGATGATTTTCTGTGGGCCCGGATTGTCGGTTTGTGGATTTCTGACGCGTGGGGCCCACGAAAAAGGGCGGGGCACGTATAGTTTTATTGACTTGTGTAAGTTATTTGCTTAACCAAATCGATGACAGGTGGGGTACAGTTTATGTCAGTCCCACATGTCTGTGGTACAGACGATGTGTAGTTTGGAGAGCATCTTTAGGAAGGGAATACGTGGGCGGGAGAAAGTTATGGTAAGATGATGCGGGAGGTGATCTACACTCCAGGATCTTTTGTCCCTGGTATTTCTGTGGTCGGTGGCTTGTACGGCCGTATACGGAGACTACTCGATGAGTCGTGACACAAGCAAGCTTCCGAAGCCAATGATGCCTTTCCTACGATCAAGCAAAGAATGTTGATGACTGCAAAAAGGCTGCTACTATCTTGATAAGTTTGGTTGTAAAAAAGTATTAATATCGGTGACCATATTTTGACTTACAAAAAGAATTTCTCCAACTTAAAGAAGACATAACCTTAAGTTGAAACTGAAGAAATATGTGTTTAGAAAATTTTTTTCTAAAACGTTTTTTAGTTTTCTAGTTTCAACTAGAGGGATTGAAACTAATTCAAATAAAATAGCAGCTAGGTCGAACAGATCGTCATCTTCGACCATAAGGAAAGAGGTATAAAACCCATTGCCTATATGATTTGACGTTAAGTCGTTTCATAGTAAGGTTAAAAATGATTATCTTTCTTTAAATTTCTTGAAACATGGAATTTTCGAGACATCCGACATATGGAGTGGTAGGGCTAGAAGATTATATTAGTTTGTTGCTCATTATGTTAATAATGATGAATAATGGAAAAAGAATTATAGGATTTAAATTAATTAATGTTTCACATAATCTTTGAAAATATTGCAAAAGTATTATTAGAGTTGACCAAAAAGCGAATGATGCTTTTGAAAAGGTCAAGAAATATTTGCTAGAGAAGAGTGCCTTGATTTTAGTTCTTAGAAATAAGAAGAATCTTTGCTCTTGTATTTGGCCATCGTGTACAAGCGGTCAGATGTAGTACTAGTTCTTTGAATGAGACAATATCCAACAACCAATCTTTTTATATTACGTTAGTGAATTCTTACATGGAAAAAAAAGATATCTAGGGAAAAATATCAAAAATTATTGTTATATCCTCCTTATGACTTCGAGGAAGCTAAGGCATTTGGTTTAGACACCCACATGGAATTGTGGTATCGACATATATCCTCTAGGTCAAGTTCTCCAAAACAATCTCGTAAATCAGAACCCAAGTTAGAGACCCCGAACTTCATCGAGGACGATTGTGTTGTTGGTCAAAAATATTTTCCTTTCTAGAACTTTTTCATAAAGCTACAGTTTGTCTTTCTGGAGTATACTACCCTACATCAGTTAGGAGGAGGAAGGCGGCAAAGCACTGGAGACCTATCAAGCTATCTCAACAGTGATAGCGTTAGCTTCGGCGAGTTGAACATCCTCTCATGGTGGCAAACCTGAAGGTATCATATCCGAAGCTATCCATATTAGCACGGGATGTGTTGACTGTTTCCGTCTCTACAGTCTCCTCGGAGTCGGCATTCAGTCTATCTGGAAGAATAATCGAGGAGAGATGAACAAGTCTCTCCAACGAGATGGTCGAAGTCCTTATGACCGTCAAAGACTGGGAACAAGCTGAATCAAGACTCCAACATACAGCGGATAATATAGATTTGAAAGAATCTTTTGAGAATTTATATCTTGATAGCAATGAATACGATTTTCAATATTTTTCTTCACATGTAGTTATTAATGAGCTTTATAGGCTGTACTCTTTTTTCTTTACCAAGGTTTTCTCAAGTTGAGTTTTACTTGGTAAAGTTTTTAATGAGGCGACCATCCCATGTAATTTAATAAGTTAATAAAGCTCGTTATGTCATTGAAAATATTTATTTTCATGATTAACAATGTCTACGGTTTTCTATAATTTTTTTGTTTTTTTCTTAATTTTCTACAATTTTCTTAATTTTCTACATTTTTTAATTTTTTCTTTTTTCGACTTAGCACGGGCGGGCCGACACGGCCCGTTAAGCCTTACACGTGCCGGGCCAAGACGACACGGATCGGGCCGTGTCGGCTCGACCGCGCCCGCCAGTGCCGACGCACGCAAGACGGCCGTTTATTACACAGCCCTAACGGGCGTGCCTAAATGGGTCGTGCCGAGGCCGGGCCGTCTTGCCGCAAGCACGCCCATTGGCCAGCTCTAAAATTATGGTAAGATGATGCGGGAGGTGATCTACACTCTAGGATCTTTTGTCCCCTGGTATTTTTTGTAGTCCCACACAAGCAAGCTTCCGAAGCCAATGATGCCTTTCCTACGATCAAGCAAAGAATGTTGATGACTGCAAAAAGGCTGCTACTATCTTGATAAGTTGGTTGTAAAAAAGTATTAATATCGGAGACCATGTTTTTGACTTACAAAAAAAATTTCTCCAACTTAAAGAAGACATAATCTTAAGTTGAAACTGAAGAAATATGTATTCAGAATTTTTTTCTCAGAAGCTTTTTAGTTTTCTAGTTTCAACTAGAGGGATTGAAGCTAATTCAAATAAAATAGCGGCTATCGAACAGATGTGTCATCCGACCATAAGGAAAGAGGTATAAAAACCCATTGCCTATATGGCAGCGTTAAGTCGTTTCATAGTAAGGTTAAAAAGATTATCTTTCTTTAAATTTCTTCAGAAACATGGAATTTTTAGTTGACCAAAAAAGCGAATGATGCTTTTGAAAAGGTCAAGAAATATTTGACGAGTGCCTTGATTTTAGTCCTTCCGAAATAAGAAGAATCTTTGCTCTTGTATTTGGCCATCATGCCACAAGCAGTCAGTGTAGTACTAGTTGCTGAATGAGACAATATCCAACAATCAGTATATTGCGTAAGTGAATTCTTACATGGACCAAAAAGATATCTAAAATATAAAAATTATTGTATATCCTCCTTATGACTTCGAGGAAGCTAAGGCATTACTTTCAGACCCACAAAATTGTGGTATCGACCAGGTATCCTCTAGGTCAAGTTCTCCAAAACAAGAAATCCGTAGGACGAATATCAAAATGGACAATCAAACTTAGACAGTTTCGTCTCTATTTTATTTTACGAAACAGCCACTAGGTCCCAAACTTTACCAGAATTCATCACTGAGTGGACAAACCCTGAACCCGTCCAAGGGCCTAAGTACGAAGACTACGACCAGTGGACTATATACTTTGATGGGTCCTTGACGATAAAGGGCTCATGGGCTAGAATAGTTTTGGTTTCTCCTACTGGGAAAACATAAAACACACCATCCAGTTGAACTTTTCCGCTACAAATAATGTGGCAGAGTGTGAAGGTTTACTAGCTGGGCTCCGAGCAGCAAAGGCGCTTAAAATTCATAGATTATTAGTGAAAGATGATTCCAATAACGAAAGAGTGTAAATGCTCAAGTAACATGATGTCATCTTATCTTATAGAAGTAAGAAAACTAGAAAAGCATTTTTAGTTTTGAAGTCCAATACATCCCTATAAAGTAAAACTTTCTGGAGATCAATTGGCACGGATGGCTTCCTTAATATCACCCGTCCCGCCCAGAGTGTTTTTCTCGAGTAACTTGACAAACCCTCGTAGTCGAGCATTTCGAAGACTCTCCAGTAAAGGTCGCTCATATCGGCCCCAATAATGATTGGATGTCATCAACCTACGAATATCTTCAGCATGGCACACTTCATGAAAATGACGTAAAGGCAAATTATACAACTTGAAAGGTCAAATTATACACTCTGATCGAATGTACCCTCTACAAATAAGGAAATCTCGGAGTGTTGATGAGATGTATATCTCAAAAGGATGGTTTGTATCTACTATCCAAAATGCAAGGAGACTATGGAACACATCATTCCTACATAATACTAGTCAGTAAAACCTTCCAACAAGGATACTATTGGCCAACCCTCCATGATGCAAAAGAACTTGTGTCAAAGTGTATACAATGTCAGTTTCATAGTTGACAAGTATACCAATGTTGAGACCCGAATATTGTAAGTCCGGACTCTCTGTATATTCTTCACTAGTCTAGAATCACGCTAGTGCATACAGTTGCAGCATATATGAAATATCAACATAATCACAAATAAGTATGTAAGTAGCAAATATTATTAATTATCAGAATAGCGATCTTATGGTTAAGCTTATAAATAATAGTTTGAAGGGCCTAACAAAGGCAAGCAGTAGAAAGTAAAGATAAATATAGTAGTCATTGGACATGCCCACAGGCAAACAACTGAGAAGCAAAGTTCTTTTCTGTGAAATCGTCGAATAATCCTTCCTTGAATACCTCTATCTGAAGTGGTTCTTCTTCAGCAACTGAGTAACAAAGGATATAGCCGTGCGTATATAGAGTACTCAGTAAGTCATATGTAACAAGATTCAATATATAATTATACAAGGCTTATCAAATTATGGTTGAGTGGTTACTTTACAGAAAGCAATAATTTAGAGTAAATACAATAAATAGATTAAAAGTGTACTTTGAGAAAGACTAATAAGTAAATAAATAATGAATTCGGAGGAATTGAATAAATCACAAGTGAACTAACCATTCACTTCCCAACCAAACAAATTTTTGTGAAAATCTAACACTATTGTAAAATTATCAAGGATTGTTATAACTGAGGACACAGCTATTCGAATAGTTTTACACTCTACAGAAGTTGTACAACTTTACCTACAAGATATGATCATCTTATATTGACAAGCAATTAACACACTTCCTTGGGTGTGTAGTGGAGAGATCTTAACAAGGCTCTTACAATGCTCAATCATAACATAATTTCACCCGCTAAGGTTTCATTGCCGAGTAGGATGACTACCTAGTCGGGAAATCCCCTCTTGCACCACATTTTATCTTAATGGCAGAAACAAAGTTGAAACATTACAAAGTAATCAGTCAACTATATCCCATACTAGGCATGTGGTTGCACGGTAAGATTCAGATCAATAGCGGACAAAGTTAAATCCTTAATTAATACTCAGGCGAGTTATCCACATCCCAATGTGCTAACTCCCGGTTATTCTTCCTTCCTTCCTCGAACAAAAATAATAAAAAGGAGAAGAACAAGATGGTTAGGGTTGGATACATAGATCATGCACGCCCTGTCTGTCATTAGTTGTCAGGCCGATGGAGTCGAGTCGAGCCGGAGTCGCTCCCCCACTCCCAGTCCATAGCAATCAACGGGCTATTTCTGGCAATAATGGTCGTCGTGAATTATTGGTCCTTAGAACAGCTAGCTCAGCCTCCGATCCAATCCATTGCTCCACACACCTTTCGGCACAACCGTTGTGCTCGATCTCCTCTACGCTTTCTCCAGAACGCAAGGCCATTTCTGCCGATCTAGATCCTGCAGATTGTACTGCTACCGTGGAGTGCTACTAGTTTGGGCAAGCAGTTCGTCGTTATGTTGAACTTGAAACTGGGATGCACGTGAGGACGACGCACTGAAGCGAACTGTTGTAAAAGCAGGCAAGCGTCGTGGAGCGCGTTTAATTGATGCGAGCCTGCCTGTGCACGTACTCGCTACGACTGCTACTTGCACGCCTCCACGCCCGATGGATCCATCGATCGTTTCTCGTTGCGCCGGTCCCTGCCAGCCCGTTCGGCCGTTTGGGGTGGGTGTGTTAAAACTCAATCCTGTATCTTTGAACACACAATATATAGAAAAGGCGATGAATAGTAGAGTAATTTTTCGACGTAAACTTGAGTTATATCATTTTTCACTTTTCTCTATTATTCACCGCTCTTTTCAACAGACTGATTATAAGGATATAAATAGACGCTTCGTGATCCGGTTTCACTGGACATCACTCCACGACTTGCGTACACTATGCACCACGACTCTACAACTTGCGCACATTGCGCACTACCCAAAAAACTCGACCAACTCATTGACTCAGCCGTTACTCGGACGCCCAGCTTCGACCATGGCTTCTTAACTACGCCTCCGACTACGAGTCCCCCAACGACTTGCGGCTACTCCCTGTTACAGTACTCTTACGAGTACGACTCAAACACATGACTCTTACTGTGGCTTCGACTATGACTTAGGTCTATGGCCACTGACAAAATGACTCCTACGACCACTTACACTTCGACCACGGTTACAACTGCTATTTCGACCACGTCTTCGATTGCAGCTTGACCAGAACTTCGATTGCAGCTTCAACCACGCCTTCGACTGCAGCTTCGACCACGTCCAACACAGTTAGCATGAGTCAAGATTAGTTTCAATAATCTACTCCCTAATCTTACTTGTTAAACTTCACAAAACAAAGTCCGATCTCCTGACGCGTCTCTAACAAGTTGTCTTTTTCTTGCTGCCCATGCCACCGGCAACACAACTTACCGGTGTACTTCACATCTTCACCACCGGTGACACACCTCGCCGATAACTTTTATCTCTTACTCAGCTCCAATTGTCTTTCGTCGGTGACACATCTTAACATCAGAGCTCACACACATGAGTACTTGGATACAACTACAAGAACTCACACACACATGCATCATGCACGAACTCACCTACGTGCACGACCATGACACGACTATGCACACGCATGTAACACACCTCCTACGTGCACAAACAACTCAATGACACATGCAACACTTGTATTGTGCCATATACACAAAATGACTCAAACACATACTTCGACAATGCCGCCGTCGCTTTAGACATCGCCGTGTTCACGACACCTTACACATGACGCTGCTGATATTAGAAGAGCGTCGTTCGCCGCCGACGCTACTCGCGCATTGCAGCTTACTAGTGCCGCCCACCTCGCATGGAATCCGACACTGGTGCGCCGTCATCACTACACCATGGCGATCACGCTGCCGCCGGTGTGCATGCCACGTACGATTTTGGCACACCACGCTGCCATCTCCATGGCCGCACAGACCATTGTCGTCATGCAGCTGAGTGCACAGTGCTGCAGCAGACTCGTCGCCAACAACTGTTGCGCACGCCATCACGCTGACTAGCGAGTCATCGCTAGGCAGCTTCTCCTCGCACCTGAACTCTGATACTAATTGTTAGAACTCAACCTAGAAATCACACTCAATTTACCTGTGGATGCGTACTACACGGGGGAGACGATGAACAGTAGAGTAATTTTTCGACACGAACTCGACTTGCCTCGTTTTTCACTTTTCTCTATTATTCACCGCTTTTTTCAACAGACTGGTTACAAGGATATAAATAGACGCTCCGTGATCCGGTTTCACCGGACATCACTCCATGACTTGTGCACACTACGCACCACGACTCCACAACTTGCGCACATTGCGCACTACCCAAAGACTCGGCCAACTCATTAACTTAGCCGTTACTTGGATGCCCAGCTTCGACCACAGCTTCTCGACTACGCCTATGACTTGCGATTGCTCCCTACTACAGTACTCTTACGAGTACGACTCGAACACACGGCTCTGACTGTAACTTCGACCATGACTCAGGCCTACGACCACTAACAAAATGACTCCTACGACCATTTACACTTCGACCATGGTCACGATTGCTGTTTCCATCACACCTTCGACTGCAGCTTCGATCACACCTTCGACTGCAATTTCGACCACGTCTTCGACTGCAGCTTCGATCACGTCCAACACAATTAGCATGAGTCAAGATTAGTTCCAACAGGGTCGGTGCTGCATGGAGATGGAGCCGGAGCCCCCCGTCCAGCCTCAGCAATTGCACTTTGCAAGTGCGTGCCACCACGTGCCGCACCGCAAGGGGTGTCCTCCGTCCGGCGCATCCCGCAACTACAAGCTCGCGCACCGACATTAATGCTCCTTGGCAATGCGCGGTGCACTCGCCCGCGCCGACCGGGCAGTCCACCTCCGCATACGCTGAAGCACTAGCGTCCAGCGACATGACACCACCGCGCCGGTGTTAACTCCATTAGTGGCAGTGGCAGGCAGACGCTGTTCCATCCCAGCATTTCCATGTAATAAGGTACGAAAAGGACGGTGCAAATCGCCACTCGCCCATGTACGAACCGGTTTCCGGTCTTTAGCCCATTAGCCGGCACTGGCGAGTACATGTATCTGTCTTCTTCCCTCTCAAGAAAATTCTCGGCACATCGGCTGGTGGCCCAAGCGGCCCATTATCTCAAAGCCGACGTGAAGTTTCTTTCCTCTCCCCATCCAAACGAGAAGTACTGCGGGTGCGATATCATCCGGATCGATTTCCACATGATTGCTCATAACATTCCGATTGCTTTGCTCTCCCTCTCCCTCTCCCTCTCCCCCTCACCTCGCTGTCTCCCTTCTTTGTCGTCGTCGCCGTCGTGCCAGTCGCAGCTCCACATGTCTCCTCCTCCATCCCGTCTCCCCTACGCTCGCCACCTCACCACACCACCGGCCACCTTGTTCAACCTAATATTCTCTCAGTTCTCACCTTGCCGACCCATCATCTGGCACTGTCCACCGCCCTTCACCATCGCCATCGCTCGCCGCCACCGCCTACCATCAGGCCATTGCCGCTCCGACCTCCCTCTACAACCAAGGGCGTGGTGAACCCGTTAATGGGGCACCACCCCTGTTGTTTGTCGCACGAGAGCAAGAATGGGCGGGTGAGCGAGCAAGAGAGCAAAAGAGTGAGCAAGAGAGAAGAAGAAGCTGAAGATAGCATCCCTACTTTTTCTCAATCCAAAAATGGCATCGCGCAACCACCTATCATTGTCAGCCACCCAGACCCTGCCCAACCTTCTCCCCCCAAGAAATAAACCCACACAAAATCCACCAGACATACAAAGGGTTGTTTTTAAGCTACAGCTGATGGTTTTGCGTTTTTTTCGATATGGTAATGAACGCTAGATATGCTGACATATAACGTATATGATTTTAGGTCCAAAAGTCTATTTTAAAAGACTGTCCTATTTCAATGTTTGTTTTTTGTTTGTTTGTTTTTTTTGACTTTAGCAGAAATAAAAAAAATTGAACAAGGTCACTGTCAGATCCACACGGCCCCGTTCCCATCCCCAAACAAAATCCTCGCTAGGGTTTTACTCGGCGCGCCGCCGTCCTAAAATCCCCCCAAAAAAAGCCATGGCAGGCGGTCCCGCGGCGGTGTCGTTCCTGACCAACATCGCGAAGGCGGCGGCGGGGTTCGGCGCGGCGGCCTCCCTCCTCTCGGCGTCGCTCTACACGGTGGACGGCGGCGAGCGCGCCGTCATCTTCGACCGCTTCCGGGGCGTGATTCCGGAGACCGTCGGGGAGGGCACCCACTTCCTCGTGCCTTGGCTTCAGAAGCCCTTTATCTTTGACATCCGCACGCGGCCGCACAACTTCTCCTCCAACTCCGGCACCAAGGACCTGCAGATGGTTAACCTCACCCTCCGCCTCCTCTCCCGCCCCGACGTCGTGCACCTCCCCACCATCTTCACCTCCCTGGGGCTCGAGTACGACGACAAGGTGCTCCCCTCCATCGGCAACGAGGTGCTCAAGGCCGTCGTCGCCCAGTTCAACGCCGACCAGCTCCTCACCGAGCGCCCCCACGTCTCGGCGCTCGTCCGCGACGCGCTCATCCGCCGCGCCCGCGAGTTCAACATCATCCTCGACGACGTCGCCATCACCCACCTCTCCTACGGCGTCGAGTTCTCGCAGGCCGTCGAGAAGAAGCAGGTCGCGCAGCAGGAGGCCGAGCGCTCCAAGTTCCTCGTCGCCAAGGCGGAGCAGGAGAGGCGGGCGGCCATCGTGCGCGCCGAGGGAGAGAGCGAGTCGGCGCGGCTCATCTCTGAGGCCACCGCCGCCGCTGGGACAGGGTTCATCGAGCTGAGGAGGATCGAGGCGGCCAAGGAGATCGCCGCCGAGCTGGCCCGCTCGCCGAACGTTGCGTACGTGCCCGCCGGGGACAACGGCCGGATGCTGCTCGGCCTCAACGCCGCCGGGTTCGGCCGGTGATTCGCCATTCCCATTTTGCTCCTTTAGTTGCCCAAGCATCTATCTTGTGTTATGCAAGACTAAAACGATGGTAGGGAGAACAATGATATCTGCTACTCTTGGTCGTGTTAGGTTTGGATGTCTTGGGACGAAATGTGCTAGTCTTGTGATCCAAATAAGGTCTGGGTCTGGACATATCTATGATTTGTCCGATTAAGCTTGGTGGTGTTGATGAATCTGCATGCTAGTTATGCTTATAATGCTATTCATTTTGCTCTAACATCGCAGGGGTTGTATCTTTGGCTTTCTATTTACTTACTGTCTGTGCCTGGTTGAGTTTACACTTGTGTTAACTCTTGCAGGGGTGCTATCTATATTTGTGTGTATTGCCCTGTGGCATCTTGAATAGGTTCCCCTTTTAAAATTTGAAGTCTTACAGTTGACAGTGCTATCAGCTGATTGATTGTTAGCCCTTTCGGTGACATTTTCCTTGTTTCGCAGTTCATGAACTGTTGTTTAGAAGCACTATGGAGCTATTCATCTAGTTAGCTTGCAGTTTGCCTCTCGTGTTACAAGAGTTGATGCTTTGATATCCATTTTAGCTTCACAATATCATTTAGGCACGGTCTAATCAGGTCTAGTACATTTCGGAGTTAGCTCTGCAGTTTGGTCTAAGAACAACCTTGTAATGCTTGCATTTGTTTTGATTTATATCAATACATGATGAATGATGTCTTGTCAACGCCCATCTACCCATGTTTCTTCATGAACTGTGGGAGGGGTGTTAATTCCTGTTTTAAGTTGAGTTTCTACGTGTGGTTTGCATGTAGAACACTTCATATGAAGATGTGACTAGTAGTTTATAATGTATTGAGACTAAAACTAGAGTATGTCAAGTCAATATTAAGGGAGAGGTTGTTAGAAATAATTTATCTTGACTTATAGTTTAAGACGTAGTAGAATCTGTCTCCGTGTGTAACTCAAGTTGAAGTTATGTCTAACTTGAAGTTAGAATACGTATACTAGTAGGAGAGTATTAGCTTATATATTAAGAAGGTTTGTATCCAATTTTGTAAGAAAAAACAAAGAAAAAAGAGGATATATACAGATGGATATCACTCATCTTGTATTCTATTTTGTAGTTTTTCCTCGGGGTCTGACACGGATAGTATTAGATACCTATTTATTATTTTTGTATTTGTTCCATGAGCCTTCGATTGATTGATTGACGAAAATTATTTGCTATATTTGTACTTTTTGTTATAAGTCATAACTATAGATTATAAATTGTAGTTGAAAAGAATGCATCTGGACACAAATAGAATGGATAGCCGTGTTTTTTTTTGGGGGGGAGGCCGATGTGCCACGGCTGTTAGTCCTAATTGAAGTCTACTTTTTCTAGCCATAGCCACCTGTCATGCTGCAGCTGTAGCCACGGTTGCTCTCCTCCCCCAAATGTGAAATCCCCGCAAAATTTCTGAATTCCAGAAGATGCCTCCGATTGTAAACCGGCGTGATAATGAATGAGGCATGAGGAGTGATCCAATGCTTCCTCTCGCTACTGTAGATTGCACTAATCTTAATATAAAGGGATAAGCAGCTAAAATCAACTTTTAAATATACACTAATATTAGTGTAATCCACTGGTACATTAAAGCATCTCCCATGAAGCATGAGCTCTTAATGTTTTCTACGACGAGTGTTGCTTCTGAACTCTTAAACTGAATGCCAAGCAGTATTTCTATGCAGAGAAAACTTAGTGTTGTTGTCAGTAGAGTAGTTCTATCGGATTTCTTAAGGAGTGCATTATTTGTCCCAAACAGGCCTAGAACTGCAAGAAGAGCAGAACGGGAGCAAAGCTGCTGAAGAAGGCCCTGTTCGGCAGCTCACCAGCCGGTCGGCTTTTCGCACCGCCACAAGATTCTAACTTTTAAGCAGTATTTTCTCAAGACGGGTCTACAAGTTAAACGTAGTACACGTTAAAACTTAACATCCGTATCACCAAAATCGCAAATGAGTATCGATCTCTCCGTAATCAGACTGTAAACAAATTAAAATTCAAAATTTCACCAAAAACTATAAGTCGCAGAAAAAGAACAGACCCGAAGTGATCCTCAATAAATCCATCGTTTCCGAATGAGTAGAGTGCGGCGACCTTCCTTTTTACTCTTTTTTACTATAGATAGTTTATGGTTGTGATGGATGTTTTTTTGGGTATAATATAAGTGTTTATGTGAATAAATTGAATGTAGATAAACTATTTCAAAATAGTAATAAAAATTATTTTATTTGTTTGTTTAAAAACTATAAACGAGAAAAATAGAAGCACTCGCTGAAAAAGGAGCCAAAGGGGCTTCTCTAAAAAGCTGCTCCCACGAATTCCAGGAGCAGCAACCAAAAGCTCACGCTCCCCAAACGGCCAAACCCCAAGAAAACCATACGCCCACCTCCGACGCACGGCCATGCCCCCTTGCCACCGTCGCTGCTGAGAGGCCGCCCTGTCCGCCTCGCTGTAAGCGCCCCCATGGACCTGGCCTCCCAGGAGCTCGAGCGCCGCAGCCGCTACCTCAGCTCGCTCGTCCGCCGCACCAAGCTCGCCGACCCGCCCGAGCCGGAACCGGTGCCGGAGGTGGAACCGAAATCAGTAGCGGAGCCCAGTGGTGGGGAGGGAAAGGGCGGTAAGGTGGAGGCGAATGAAAGAGAGGTGAGGGCGAAGGAGGCTGGGAATGGGGAGGAGAGGAAGGTGGCGGTGCGGGTGCGGGCGGCGGACATGCCGCCGGCGCTGCAGCGGCGCGCGATCCGGATCGCCGCGGAGGCCGTCGCCGCCATGCCGCGGCTCGACAGCAAGCGCCTCGCTCTCGCGCTCAAGAAGGCATCATACGGCGAACACAAAGTTTTCGTTTTGAATTTGTTATTTACTCGTCAACTAATCAGATTGCTCACTAGTTCTCGAAGTAGAAACTTGTTTAGATCATTTATTGCTGTACACGACGGCAAAATGGAGACAGATGTGTACCACAGAATCATAGTTGTAGGGTTGAAGTAAGATCTAGAGCTTGATTCTACTGATGTTCTTAGTTGGATAGTTATTGACTTCGACAAGGTGTACATCTAAATTTTGGAGTCTCAGGGATAATTTGGGAAGTTCTTTGGTGTTGGAAGTGAAGTTTGATGCCAAGGCTAATTTGACCTACATGAAATGGGAGGCAGGATGCTGCCAGATCAGATAGTTCAGTTTGTTCATTTATGAGAGATGATCCACTACAACACTCGAAATACTGAAAAATATTTATGAGATACAGAATGTTCAGAGGGCATGCAAGAATACTTATATTTTGCTGCTATAGGTAGTTACTAGTTGCAACCATGTAGGAGTTGAACATGCATGATACCTAAGCATGCTCTAGGAACTGAAAGGTACACAAGTGCAGAGCTCACTTTGTGCAACAAGGGGATTGTAATCTTATAAAGTAGCTTGACAGCTTGGTTTCGTAAATCTGCTGGTTGCACACTTGATGTTGATTGAATGGCCGGTAATAGTTGTGGAGAACTAGAGAAGGCCAGGAGAAGAGCAGGAAGAGGACTATAGGAACAAAATCAGCACATGTCATTGGTGGCAGGTGGCCAGCTGATATAGCTCCTCTAGAGCCTTCAATGTTGCTGTCAATATGTAGTTCCAAGGTAAGCCATCTGATCAAGGAATCAGACAGCTGAGATCACCTTTGGATGAGAAGTGAGCAATTTCTTGTGGTTGGGCGATGCTTGATCTCCATGATCTGATGGGTTCTTCTAAGTTCCACCGAGAACTTCTATCATTTTCCTTGGAGTTGGAGTAGGCAGCTGGAGCATTGATTCTGAAATTGGAAACCTTGATACATGAGTTTGGGAGTTACTGAGTTAGATTTTGTGTTCACTACCCTTTTGGTTAATTACAAATTACACATGTCCTTACCTGCAATATCCTGTTGCCTAAGTTGGTTATGACTTACGAAGAAACAGTAACATGACACGTTATGTTCTTTTGACCCCTTGTCACATCATTACTAACACATGTAATGTAAAGCTAATCATCCAAGTTTTTTTATCCGCAGCCTGAAACAAGGGGAGCAATTTAGACATTTATATTGTATTGTTGTTGTTTGAAACATCAAATGTAGATTTGTTTCTTATCAATAGAAACAAGAATACTAGTTCCAGAGAGTTGCACAAAAAAGGTGCTTGTTGTGCATGTTATCTATGTCTCTGAGTGTTAATCAAATAGCATGATTTCGCTTGCAGTATTACCAAGATTTGCCTTTGATATTACCTCAGTATCCAACCCAAGTTCACTAGCATTCTAAATTTCTTTATGTAATGGATGTCAATGCCATCACAAACAATCTTCAGTCATTATCTCCCCGTTTTGAACAAGCCAATGTTGTATTAGACTCTTTTGAGGGATTCTTTTCTTCGTTCACTAGCAAGATGAATTAAAGAATTTTCATATAGCCAGCTACATACAGACTGCAATAAATGATTACCAAGTGTTTTCAGTACACCCCTAAAAAAATATGCTTTCAGAATATTAGAGGAACTTGCATGTAGACTCTGAACATAATCCTGAGCAAACTCTTGTGATGTTGTTTATTTTATAATCAAGCTAGATCTTGTAATTCTGTCTGTTGGCATGCGTTGCAGCCTGCGGTTTTTGGTTATACCTACTTGACAAATAGTTGTGTGCAATTTCTTTTTCTTTTTCTAAGGTGCTAGTACCTACTTGTGAGATGCTTGCTGGCTTGCTGTTACGTTTGTTTGAACAATTAAGGATGTAATTTCAATTCCAGTCTTTATTCTCACTCTTGATGACAATTGGTGGCTGACAATTGTTTTCATTTGCTTACAGGAATTTGATACGACATATGGGCCTGCTTGGCACTGCATTGTTGGCACAAGCTTTGGCTCCTATGTCACTCACTCCTTGGGAGGCTTCTTGTACTTCTCTGTCGACAAGGTCTACATTCTTCTCTTCAGAACCGCTGTTGAGCCACTGAGCTACCCATGATAAGATCTGGACCCAATCTTCTCGCACACAAGTGTAGATGCAGCGCAATTGATGCAGCACAAGTCAAGTAGTAGAGGAGCATGATCACCTCTCTGCGTACAGAAATGTAAAACAACAATGCCTCTGTGACTTCTAAGCACTACGCAAGCGGCTGTCGTGTAAACTTCCGTGTACTGCTGGGTGTTGTTGACCTGCAAAGCTGTAGCCTGACTGAAACCTCGAGGTTTACCCTCAATTTTCCAACAATGCTCTGTGATTATAACGTTCGCGCTGGTGAAAATTCTGTCATGGAAAGTCTGTTGGCCCTTCTGATCCGTGAATCTTCTGAATACAACGGGCGTGCAGCACACTACTCCTGGTTTCTTGCTTGTTGAACATTTCTGCTGTATTTTGATTTGAGCTCGTGGCATTTGTCGATTACACGTTCCACTGCTGTACAGAAATGAAAAGGAATGTCGTCGCAGAACTGCGCGGAAACTGCTCGGATGAGGATCCCTGGTGGTGCGTGGAGGCTGCAGCGGGTGCGCCAGCCACAGGGCCTCCCCGCGAGTGACGTTGGAGCTGGCCAGCAGCGCGTCGTCCTTGATGAGCGGGTGCGCCAGCCACAGGAATCTGCTCATTTTCTTCTCTTCTTTATCAACATCTTCTGGGGCGAACCGGGAAAGATGGTTGAACTGGTGTAGGTATTCCATAATTGTGCGACCTCCTTGCTTGAGCGCCAAAAATTCTCGGCGCTTTGCCTCCATAATGCCATCAGGAATATGGGCTTTGCGGAAAGCCTTGGAGAATTCTTCCCAATCAATCTCTCGGTCTCTCTGGGTACGCTGGTAGTTGATCCACCATGTTGCAGCAGCACCCTGCAACTGGTGGGATGCATAAAGCACCTTCTCTTTTCATCATCCTTAGCATGACGGTCGAAGCTTCCTTTCCACGTCTACCGGCCGGTCCTCGGCCACTAAGGGGTCAGGCGAGGTGGTAAAGGTCGTGGACGGGTTTCGTGAAGTCGCCCATCGGAGGAACTCGTGCACCATCCCGAGGGATATTGCCTCCACCCTGAAGGCCTGGAGATCTAGCTGCTATCTGCTCAAGCATACGGGCTTGCTGATCAAGCACTCGTAGGATGTTCTCGCTCTCCTTCTGGCGGTTTTCTCTAACATTGTTATTATGCTAGCTAGCGCCGCTGATCGTGGGGTGCACCGCCCATCGGTCTCGCACCCAAGCCTCGTACTCGTGAGAACGGTCTGGCGAAACTGTCACACAAAGATGGAACTTTGGATGAAGTTGCCTCTCGCTCCAAGATGCTTCCGCATCTCCCACACCTTACGGGCCCAACCGTCCATACGGTCGGGGCGGGAAAAGATGTGGTGCACCATCTGCCGGAAACGGAAATTTTGAAGTTAGACAAGTGAAGCAGTAAACATTTGCATAAATCAAAACTTAAGCAGAAGTAAACTAAGACAGATAAGGTAGCAACAAGAGAGGTAAAGACAGCAGTAGTACTTATATTTTTCATAAAACTCTTTTTATATCTTTAAACTCGGAAAGACAGCAGTAGTACTTATATTTTCCAACAATGCTCTGTGATTATAACGTTCGCGCTGGTGAAAATTCTGTCATGGAAAGTCTGTTGGCCCTTCTGATCCGTGAATCTTCTGAATACAACGGGCGTGCAGCACACTACTCCTGGTTTCTTGCTTGTTGAACATTTCTGCTGTATTTTGATTTGAGCTCGTGGCATTTGTCGATTACACGTTCCACTGCTGTACAGAAATGAAAAGGAATGTCGTCGCAGAACTGCGCCGAAACTGCTCGGATGAGGATCCCTGGTGGTGCGTGGAGGCTGCAGCGGGTGAGTGACGTTGGCGCTGGCCAGCAGCGCGTCGTCCGCGGCGGCCCGGCAGAGGCACCAACCAATGGAGGGTTTGTTTGGATCCGTAGTGTACGTAGTACTGTCCATCTCGGTTCCCTTTTCTTGGTGGTTCACGGTCCAGTATTCAGATTTGGAGCGTACGTGCACGTTGCCATGGAAAAAGGAAAACAAATCGGGGCGGGATTACACCCCTTCTCAAATCGTTTGGGGCATTTTGTTAGACTAAGGTCTATTAGTCTAATAAACAGTGATCGATGAAAAAAATAAAAGCTAACTAAAAAACCAAAAAGAATGATACGACTAAGTTATTTTAGGTTTAAATATAGCTTATACTTATACTGTCTATAGTAATTAGCTTTTAAATGGTGCATTTTTTAAGACGAGGTCAATAGAAAAATTATAGTCAAAAGTGTACTGAGTTCAGCTATTCCGACCAAAATCGCATACGACTATTTTCCTCTGCATACTGTCTCTCGCAAACAGTCAGAATTCAAATATTTAAACTATAAATGATAAACCCAAAAGAACCCACCCATATCTGGGTTGTTCCATTGAGCCAGGCTGAAACAATGCAAGTACCCAATAATCCCATAATGATTCCCCAAAAAAGAACTGAATCAGAGGCCAAGCAGGGGCCGCTCACAATAAACAGAGGTAAAAAAAACCAAACTGAAAACACAGTGCCACCGTCAGTTCACGGGCGCCCCCAAACCAGACTGGTTCCGGTTCCCTAGTAACATCTATATGGGGAGCCCCAAATTTTCCGACAATAATCATAGCACAGCTACAACGTTGCACCAAAGAAACCAGGATCCAGACAACATTGCATAGTGTCATTAGACAGTAGCAAACACTAGGTACTAGTTTCTAGGGCGCGTAAAACCGGCATTACTGCCCGTCGCTTGAGTCGTGCTTCGGAGCCTCCCTGATCTCTTCCGCAGTGTCCTCCTGAAGCCAAGCACATCGGATACGATTGTTCAAGAATCAGGATGATTTTGAAGACACTAATGTAGACACAAGTAACGAGCGCATGCAGAAATGGGAGCTTGAGAAATGGAAGATACCGTGATGTCAGAGGTCCACAGGGTCAAGTTATCACGAAGGAGTTGCATGATCAAAGTGCTGTCCTTGTAGGATTCCTCGCTCAGGGTATCCAGCTCCGAAATGGCCTCATCAAATGCCTGTAAATTGACAAGGGGGAAACATCATCATGATGCCAACTATGTCTCAAGGAGGATACAGGCCTCTAAAGAATCCAAGATTTTTTGTATAGGAAACTCCCAAATGAGCCAGACAGAATTATTGAAATGGACTTAGCAATGGCACTCCGCAAAGGTTAACTGGATTGCGATTCAGTAACAAGGATAATCCTTGGGAAGTTTACTACCAGAGAAACAAAATCAACCAAATGTAGACCTATGGAAAGTTGCATACCAAAAGGTATGCCCAATACTCAAATTTGCAGTAAGGAAAAGATGACTTAGTGTGACTGTTAAGAACTTTGGCACTTGCAAGATGAACGATGAACAAGCGTTGCTACAACTGCAGAAGATAATTTTATTTTTATCTGTTATTCCTTTAAAGTCACTTCGATGGCTAATGTAAAAGAATTGACAGAGCAGGTCAAGGATACTTGCATTCATGACAGCTAATACAAACTCAGGGTCAACAAATAATAAGTGGGAGAATTAATGCCAATAATAATACAGGGTTAGGCCACATGGGAAGTTTTTTTTTTCTCTGGGCACACTCAGCACCACAGTTGACAAGCAATGCAAAGATTGTGTGGTCTCCCAATAATAACTAAACATTATGAAAGTTCCATAGCTCTACAAGTCGATGACAGAATGGCAAGCGAAAGCAACTAAGCCAAAGTGTTGGGTGCTCTGTTCATATCATAAAGTAAACACATCTGCAGGGCTACATAGCTCTACAAAAAACATCACAAAATTGTTGCCAAAATACAGCAATGAGGGGGCTAGAAGTTCAGAAATGCAGAACATGAAAAAAAAGGCTATATATAGTAATAATTACTGCCAGTCCAGTTGCAAAATATCGGAAAACTTTCTTTCTCTAGTTGTGAAAACTTATGTAAATATGCGTGATATATAATATAATATATACCGCACCATGCTAATTGTCACCCGTTTGTGCACTTGAAAAATGCTGCATAATTTATTTATTGTCAAAGCAGCATACAGAAGGTGGCTATGGAAAGCTAACAAAAGGAATATGTGATGTGGATGAATATTAGCCAGGCTAATGCTCAATATTAATTATCAGAAGACCTGGATGTATTGCAATTGTCATATTATGTAATCACAACATCAAACATTGATACACCATTGAGAAACAAATATCTCACTACACAAGCATTGTGTACCTAACAGGATACATATATAAACATAATATCTAATTGATGCAGAAAAACTAACCTGCTTTGCGAGATTGCAAGCACGATCAGGCGAGTTGAGGATCTCATAATAGAACACTGAGAAGTTAAGTGCCAGCCCAAGCCTAATGGGATGAGTTGGAGGCAGCTCAGCCAACGCAATATCCTGAGAGATTACACCACAAACCAAGCCTTTTTTAAAAAAAGATAGGTACCACATATAATGAAATGGCAACAAAAACAAGGAAGAATGATGTTTCACCACCAACTTTTAACATTGTGATTGAGGAATATGAAAAAAAAATTGATTCACCTGAGCAGCCTTGTAAGCCACCATGGTATTCTCAGCAGCATCCTTCCTGTCGGCCCCCGTCTTGAATTCGGCAAGGTACCTATTTACCACAAATTCGCAACTGATTCAGCCAAAGCCGCAAAACCACAATCCCATAATTAAAGCAAAATCTCTACTGGGCATCATATTACCTGTAGTAGTCACCCTTCATCTTAAGGTAGAAGACCTTGGATTCTGGGGCGGTGGAAGAGGGGACAAGGTGGGTTTCGAGCAGTTTGAGGATGCCATCGCAAATCTTGGTGAGCTCAGTCTCGATCTTGCCACGGTAGTCCTTGATGAGTGTGACTCGGTCCTCGTTGCCACGGCTCTCCTCCTTCTGCTCGATGGAGGAGATAATGCGCCATGAGGCACGGCGGGCTCCAATCACATTCTTGTATGCGACAGACAGGAGGTTGCGCTCCTCCACGGTGAGCTCCTCGGAGTCAACCGTCTTGGCCACCTTCTCCATGAACTCAACCATCTCCTCGTACCTCTCGGCCTGCTCGGCGAGCTTGGCCATGTACACGTTCTCCTCACGGGAAAGCTCCGCTGGTGCCGACATCTTCACCGTTTACAATTTCTAAACTTTCTAAATGCAAAATCTGCATGATCAAAGGAAAGAAAACAGCAGTAAGCTAACCGTTTGCTTAAATATATTGCTCTCAAGACTGCTATATACAAATATACGATTCAACACCGAGTAATCTGCGATGCACGCGATTTTATTCCTCTTTCCGTTAGGTTCAAACACTGAATTCAATTTTGAATTATCGTACTGCATACCAGCACATTTTAAAGAGCAATTTTGAACAACCGAGCCTATTACACCTCTAACACTGCAAATCCTCGAATCTAATCAGCTTTGACAAATCAACACGAGAAAAATAAAATAAGGTAAATTCCCAGAAGCAAGCATACACCAGAATCCAATGATTCGCCTCTAAAATACAGCACAGGTCTTGAAGGGATCCGAACGTACTCCATCTCATATCAAACCAGCAGCACATAGAATCATAGATCACGACGACCCTACCGGAGACCTACTCGATTCTAGCAGACCACTAAGCACAGTACATGACAGGTTTATATGAAAATTCAGAGAGAAAGCCCCTCATCAAACCCCACAGATCAAGGGGGACCGTAGCAGCGGCGATCTAATCGAACAGAAAAAACTGAAGCAAAATTAAACGGGGAGCAAGATCTGAGGGAGAAATCGCGAGCGATACCTCTGTGCGCGTCGTCTCCTCACGCTCTGGCGTTCGGACTGGGGAGGAGGCGGCGAGGCGGCCTGGTAGGAAAACCTGCCCAACAACTCCCCGCCGCCCAATGGCGTGCCGACGCGTGCCCCGAGCCCCACGGCGCAGTGCCACTACCCAGACTGACAGCTGGGACGGACATCTTGGCCCACATGTCAGCCTCGCCTCGTGGGTTGCGGCGGCGGCGGCGGCGGCGGGCCCCGGCTCGCGTCGTGCTGATAAGCTCGGCCCCGCGCCGCGACAGCCTGGTGCGTTGGACTGGGTCGGCGCGGCGTGGAAATGGGAAAAGGTTTCTGGCACAGGGTTCACGGCTACCCGCCCAAAGGGAGGTGTTCCTGTTCGGTGGGCCCGTGTGACATGCGGGCCACGCGCTGCGCCGTCGAGCGCACCGGGTGCGGCTGCGCGCGTTGGACGGGGAGGGCCGCGGGCGAAGGGCGTGGCGCTGAGGAGGATGCGGGGCCCGCGCCGCGTGCGCGACGTGAGGCGCTGCGGCCACGACGGCTGATGTGCTGTGCCTGCCGGCTGCGGTGTGTGGTCTGGTTCGGCTGTTTTTCTATTTTAAATTTTTTTAAATTTAATTATACTAAAAATAGTTACCATCAGTTGCTGCAAAAAAAACCTCAAAACAGTATAAAACAGGGCAAAACATTAAAAAAAGCTTAGCTGAGCGGCCAACCTTTTAAGTATAAAACTAAGTTTTTGGCTTTTAGTTTTTAGCTTCTCACTTCTTAATTTTATTTTTTTTCTAATTTTTTGGTTTTTTGAGATTTTTTGCATTTTCTTTTTTCATATTTCTTCGTATTATCCGTGATGAGAAAACATTTTTTTCATTTAAAATTTTTTAAAAACTAATTACGTTGAAAAAACGTATAGTAGCTACAGTAAAAAAAACTTCAAACAATATAAAAAAAAATCAAAAACGCAAATGAGCACTACTATTAGTACGCCGGTTATTTATTTGGTATACCGCTCAAAATGCTACTCCCTCCATTTAGAAATACATAAGACATATTTTGGCTTTGCACAAGAATTAAGACAATAATAAAATTAAGAAAAGTATAATAGAAAATAATTAGATACCCCTTGTAATTGTCTTGGAAAAATTAGATAATATTTTGTATGGGTGTTAATTAGGGGTGGAAAACGGTAACGGATAGTTCGTTTTATCCGATATTCGTATCAGAAAACACGAATATGGTAAGCAAAAATCGATTGAAAATATTCGTATTCGTATTCGAGAATATTCATATCCGTATTTGTGAGTATTCGTATTCGCATTCGTATTCGAGAATATTCGTATCCGTATCCGTATTCGAAACTATTCGATTCGTATTCGATCCGTTTCTAGAACCTATGAAAAATTCGTACAAGTTTTGTGATTCAAAATTTGAATTTAGGTGGTTTAAAACCGGTAACCGGTCAAAAACCGGTGAAAATCGGCAAAATCGCTAGGAATCCGTTTTATCCGATATTCGTATCCGAGGAAATCCGTATTCGAAAAATATCCGTATTCGTATTCGAGAATATTCGTATTCGTATTTGAGAATATTCGAATTCGTATTCGTATTCGTTTTAAAAATATAGATTCGTATTCGTATTTGATACTATTCGACCGTATCCGATCCGTTTCCACCCCTAGTGTTAATGAACATAGTTGAAAGAGAACAAAATAGAGGTACAGTAGAAAACACCTCATTAAATCTTGACCATGTATTTTTTAACAAGATCACTTGGAACTATAGCCTTTATAATTCCCAACGGATAGAAAATTTTGCAACAGTTAGTGGGTCGCTGTCGTTCTCCCTGTGAGATGTCGATTCTCCTTCTCCATAAAACAAGAACAAGTTTGCTGACCAAAAACTATGTTTTTTCGAGTCTAGTTTTACGGCTCATGATGGTAAGTTAATGAATATTTTTGTCCTCCACTTGTGCCACCGTTTATCTTCTTCAATGCATTTGGTTTGCTTGATCGCCAAAATAAGTAGCAGGCGATTATTTCGATCCTATATCTGTTTCTTTTAGCCTAGTTGTTCCATCACCCCTTTGTTCTCTTTCACACGTACTTGACGTGCTCTAGACAGACAAAAAAAAATTCTTTGGTAGCGATGAACAAAAGAAAAGGGCGGGAACTCTCCCATCGGACGGTACCTAAAATGGCGTCTGCTACAATACAGGTGCGGTCGTCCCAAACTAGATTACCAGGGTATTGCGTATGTTCGATACATACCACTGCACTGCTCATCATGACTGATCGTCAGTTTATATTAATTTTTGTTGATGACTTTTAGCTTATAAATAGTAACAATTTTTGACTGTTTATGAGAGAGGTGCAGGCCCAGTATCTAGTTTAGTAAATGACCTTTTTTCATTATAAGGAAGAGGTGCACTCATACATCATCACACACGTGAGTGCGTTCCTTTAGGGCACATATAGGTCTGAGATAAATTCATGGTCTTATAAATTTCTACTGAATCACACTCACATATATATAAAAGTGTGTATCATGATTTAACCCTTGATGCGTTGATTCATACATTTAATCCCGAAAGGAAAAGGAGAAGTGTTTGTTATCATACCCTAATGCACTCCTTTTGATCACAAAAAAGTCGTTTTGGTCGTCAACACGGTCCCAAAAATACAATTGTAAGCAATTGTTTCTATTATAATATATTTATAAACCTAATAAAGTTATAAAGTTATGAAATCATTTTTCGAGATAAATCTACACATATCATTCTTATGTGTCCAAATATAGATTTAAAAAATATTGATAGCCAAAGTTTATAATGTTTGACATATGAGAGCAATTGTACTAACTTATTTATTTTGTTATTTATTATGGCTTGGTCATCTTCTCTAGTGATCCTCTGGAAGTGTTTGCAGAAATGGTAGAGACTGGAGGGGAGGGTTGATCAGTAAAGGGATTACTGGAAAGTGGTAAGGAAACCTGTTACAGCCAGTGGCGGAGCCATGATTTAGTTACGCTCCGGGCTCAGTGGTGGAATAATCTAGGTTAACTGGGCGGACCATAAAAATGTTACCCAGGCTGAACTGAATTTACCCGGGCTATACACTGGATATTTTTCTACACCCCGGACTGAAGCCTACCCTGCCCGGGGTGTGGATCCACCCTGGTTACAACCTACTTTTTTTTCCTGCTAATCATTTCTGATATGCCTATACATGAAAATGCTGTGTTGTCCTCATTTGTTCTTACAAACCATCAGTACTCGATATTTTGCTTAAAACAAAAAATGTACTTCTGCACTGCATTTCTAATATGGGAACTTGCTAAACAAGCCAAGTTCCTTTCAGTTCTGCCCCCTCTTTAGGTGTTCTGTACGTAACCAAAATCTATGCACTCAACACTGAAATTCGCTATCACCATAATTCCCTTGGATTTGGGTGGCACAATGCTCTAGGCCATTGAATCAGCCACAAGAGTTTTCTTGTGCCATATGGCCAAATAATCCATTGATAGAAAACCAAACCATCGTCGTCTCTAAACATGAAATCAAATCATCACTTAGGTCCTGCTCTAACGATATTCTATTTCTAGCCTCTAATTTCTTAATTTTATCTTTTTTTATCTTTTGGCTTTTTAGGGTTTTTAATATTTTTCTTTCCTTATTCCTTTGCATAGACTATGATAATATTTTTTAAATTTTAAATATAATTATGTTAAAAAAGCTAACAATGATTACAATATATTTTCACTGCTGTAATAAAAAAATCAGAAATCTGAACTTATAAATCCAAATGCAGCACTACTAAGGATTATACATCGGCTATTTAGGCCCCAGCCGAGTCGACGGGGCCAAGATTCCCTAGGATCTACTGTGCACATCTTTTGAACCGCGATAAGTTTTGATAATTTCCGGGTGAACCGAGGCATCTCCTTTTGTTTCGGCCCTTAACCATTCTTATGGAGGGCGCTAAATGATCTACCAACTTTATGTCTGCATTGCAAGCACCAGGTTTCCAATGCACTTTTCCAATAAATAAACGAGCCCACTGGTGCAGCTCGACTATAAATATAGCCACTCTGCAATAATTCTGCAGTTGCAAGCTGCATATCACAGCTGGTGCATATATGCAGCAGTCCAACCATGGTCTTCCCTTCAGTTCTTCCCAAGGTCTGGGAATGCAACGTACTTTGGCGACTTGATTGATCACTGCAGCTAGTTTGCTTTGTAGAGTTTGTGATACATATAGTCTAACGATCGATGAAGGTTGCAAATATGCGTGTTGTTCGTGGTGGTCTCCCTGCTGGCTGCTGCTTATGCTTGGGCGCGCTAACCATGCATTTATATTTGGTGTTTTTTTAGGTGGTCGATGATGCGAGCCAGGCCACACCTCGCCGTGCCAAATATTGAGAAAATCGCTAAAGTGAGCCATCCAGACTATGTTAAGAGCAATATCACAAAACATATTGCTCCTAAACTCTTCTATCCTCATGAACTCTAGAAGAACAGTGAGATGAAGATCTTACAAACTAAGTCATGTGAAAATTTGGTTGATTTATTCACTAAGGAGGCATTTGGTTCGTGGTACTAAGGTGGATGGGATAATCTCGTTCGGGACAGCATGATTCACTCGATTTGGCTGAACGATGCGATGCGTCATCTAGGTGGACAATTCCTCACCAAACCGCCTAGATGGAATCATCTCGTCTGGGATGGAATAGTTCTATCTACCGAACCAACCAAAAGGGACGAGACTTCATCTGAGTGGAATGGCTCTATCCACCGAACCAAACAGCCCCTAAACCTCTGTCGACATCCAGTTTCCAAAGATGAGTTCGTGGCATTGGAATGAGATGGCTTAGCGAGTTGCAGTGTTCAGGGGGACTAAACCCATGAATCATGGCCCTTATCAAGGTTCTCAAGATTTGCCTTAATCCTAAAAATTAAATTCAGAAGATTGACAATTGTAGTCTGTTTTTTTTCTTAGTGAGTTTTTCCTAAAGGTTTCTCGTATGAAGTCTTTTAACAAGCAATAGTGCAATACATTTTACGGATGTGATATACTCTTTTTCCATCTTTCTTCCACTAGTTTTTGAAAGAAGTTTTTGACCAGGCATATGTATGACATAGTATTTGTCAAAGGACAGTGTTACGGAACCCTCATGTTGAGGGTCTTTATGGGTGAAATACCAAAATTCCCCGGATAGGATTAGTCTTTAAATAGAGCACTTATTGTACTTGAAGGAAGTGAAGATTAACAAAGAAGTCAGCTCCACTACACTTTGTCTCTCTACTATCTCTGCTGTGTGCATGATTGAATAAAGAAGTCAGTTTCACTGTCTCTCTACTATCTCTATTGTGTGTATATACTATACTGAGTTTAATTAAACTGATCAAAATCGTATACAATTTTTTTCTCTTCATACTGTCTTTTACGAACAACTAAAATTCAAAAACTATAAAACAAAAACCAAATTCACAGCCTAAAAAACCCACCCCAGTTCGCAGTGGAGGGGCGCCAGACGCCACCGTATGGATGGGCCAGATTAAACGTTGGACAACACTCCGATTAACGGCGGGTTCGTGCCACGCATGTCGGCCAGGTGGTCAGTCCTATGTTTTTGTCGGCAGATCTGAACTGGAGATGTGCAGTTCAACAATGCTTGCCTTATGGTGTAACAGACATGCGTTTCTGGTTTGCCTAGAACACAGATCGAGATCAACGTGGGAAAGCACTGTTCTTTTAGTACGCAGATCAAGATCACTTTATATCCGAGCGACAGGCGTAGGCGGCAGACTTTGATCGAACCTAGGACACATGTTCCTGCCTGAGCCTGACTGGCAGGTGAGATTTGGGCCACGGCCCACGCGGCACGTGAAAAACGGGCCAGTTAACCCGATTCCGTTGTTAAATACGCACCTCACCACGCACACGGCCACACACGGCCTTCGAGCGGTTGTCCGTCGTACAACTGCAAGGAAGAGATCTCGCAGCGCGGCAGCCAGCCAGCCAGCCCCCGGCATCGTCCCCATGGCCAGCGCCAACCACGCCTTCGGAGTGCAGGCGAACCCGCCGGTCGCCTCGTGGTCCACCGGCCTCTGCGGCTGCTGCGACGACGTCGGCAGCTGTAAGATTTTTCCGTTCCGTTCAACTAGAGTAGTAGCATTACTAGCTTCGGTTAATTTGCGAGTATGCCTGCCCCGTTTTGACGACCGGCCTAATGCGCGCGCGCTGCAGGCTGCCTGACGTTCTTCTGCCCGTGCGTCGCCTTCGGGAGGATCGCCGAGATCGTGGACCAGGGAGCCACATGTAAGCTAGTCTAAACGACGAGCTTATCGATCGATCCTCCGGTTAATCGATTGATTTCGGTGTGTCTTCTCTTCGCTAATTGAATTTGGTCTGCTGGATGCATGAATTCAGCGTGCTGTGCGAGCGGGACGCTGTACCTGGCGCTGGCCATGGCGACGGGGCTGGGCTGCCTCTACTCCTGCTGCTACCGCTCCAAGCTGCGGGCGCAGTACGGGCTCAGGAGAAGCCCTGCGCCGACTGCTGCGTCCACTGGTGCTGCGAGCCCTGCGCCCTGAGCCAGGAGTACCGCGAGCTCAAGCGCCGCGGCTTCGACATGACCATCGGTATGACCCCGCCGCCTGTGTTGTTGCTGGTAGTAGTTGGCCGGCCAGTAGTGACTAGCTAGTGAGATCACCACCATCAACTGCACATGAACCTCGGTTGCGTCCACGTCAGTCCAGCCGTGCTTGGTCACCAACCAGGCAACCCCTCGCCGGCTACTCGGCTCCTTTTGCAGTCTAATTTGCTCGCTTGGTGCCGTTTACAGTTTGGCCGCGCTCTCCAGTGTTTTGATAAGCTTTCTTGTCCGTTCTTGAAGGATGGCGCGCGAACATGGAGATGGGGAAGGGCGCTGCGACCGTGGCGCCCCAGATGCATCCGGGGATGACTCGTTAGCATGTCCGCATGTGCCGAATGCATGCAGGCAGGAGGATATGTGTCCATGATCAGTGTCAACTTCCGTCAGCTTCTACTTCGGTCTTGTCGCGGGTTGTTTCGAGCTGTTCGGTGTTGTGCTCTCCCGTTGGCCGTTGCAACGTGTACTCGTTCTGCAGCCCCCCGCCATGCGCGATGTTCCATGTTTATATGGACTTATCAATAAGATTAGTCAACGTAACTCTGTGTGTAAAACACAGAGATCGTTTGCCTTTCTTACCCGTTAGTTAATATATATAGTGGCGTTTTGCTTTTTTTAGCCCCTCTGCAGCGGGCGGACACTGGGGAGGTAGGCCTTGTTATATTCCGATATCTCTTCTTATATGTAATAGCTTTCAGATCGAATCAGAATTTACGAGATATGATATGAACGTGCATGATACCAAGAACAAAAAAAGATAAATCTCGTAAAGATAACCAAAATAACAATATTGAAACAACCACGACAAGAAAGAAAATATATGGCGATGGTGACCATAAATTTCTCAAGTACAATATCAAAATAGTATAAGGGATTGTCACCCACTCACAACTCTATCAAATCTTTTAGAATATTCGGATCCTTACCCTAAATAAGAAAATAGTACTAAAGAATATCCTAGCTTTTAATCTTGTCAGCTGATGCGAATCATACTACATATTTTAAAACTCAGGGGTGGTAAAAATTTTTAGAATATGCATACAAACATGTTCAAGAAGTTTTTAAATCCGTCAAGTAAGTCAGAAGCCGCCGATCACACCTCTTGGTCATAAGTTGGAAGACATCGACCACACCTCGTGATCGTAGGTCGAGAGCCTTCGAGCACACCTCGTCGTCGTAAGTTAGAAGCCGTCAACCATCAGCGTGATCGTAGGTCGGGAGCGGTCGACCATCGCTGGTGGTCATAAGTTATTACGATCACAGCGAGAAGATGTGGTCATAAGTCGTTACGACTACAACGGGGAAACATGGTTGTAAGTCGTTACGACCACAGCGGTCGACATAATCATTGTGTGGTCGTAAGGAGCTACGACTACGGTGATCGACCGTGGTCAAAGGAAGTACAGCGTGAGGCGGTGAACGTGGTAGTAACTTCAGCTAAAGTTTACGACTACGAGATCGGAGAGATCGTGATCGGAGAGATTATAGTGTGGTCGTAACGACTGTTTGTGTGGTCGGAGAACCAACAGAGCGGTCGTAGCGACCCAGGAGGTGGTTGTAGCCTCTTCAACGTGGTCGTACGGCCGCAGGAGATGGTTGTAGCGACTTGAACGTGATCATAAAGATCCTGGAGCAGTCGTAAAAGGCTGTAATGGTTAATAATCTTGTTTTCTTGTTTAGACCGTATCTGAGTTCGTGTGGTTTCCGTTTGCAGGTCGTATCAGTGTGTAGGTTTGCCGTATTCGTGTGAGTCCGTATCTAATATTGAGTCGGGTTGTGTACAGCCTTTATAAGGCCATGCAGTGTCCTGTAACCAAAATATCGTAGCAAGCAAGCAGATAAGAGGAGAAAAAAATAGAAGGAAAACAACTCGTGTGCTCTCTCGGCGACTTGGTTTGTGTCCTGTGTTTAGTCTCCAGCAAAAAAAAATAGAAAAGCGAGGTGCTTTGACAGTAGGAGGGAGTGCCGAGGTGCTGCATCCTTGCTGCATCCATCGTGTTCAGCAGGAGGACCAGGCGGGTCACGTCGGAGGGAGCAGCGGGTTCCACGCCAGGAGCACAAGTCTCCGGAGGAGCGGTGTCAAGGATCAAGAAATTACGACACAGAATGTGCCAAATATGTTTAAGAAAATCATTTACTGGATTTTTCAGTGGAACACATTTTATTTGAATTGATTTACACTACCATTTACCAACTGCCCATGGCATGCAAACTGCTTCTGTTGCTATGGGTTTGGGTTTTTTTACAACCAATAATATTTCTGGCTGCTCTGTATTGTAGCCCTTGAGAACAATGACAACATGAGTAATACCATACTCCATAATTCTTCACGGATGTAATTGTAATCTGCAAGTGTTCAAACAGTCATAATTGAGAATTTCATCGAACATCTGAGAACAGAATCAATAGATCCTATGCAGAAGAGCCAGATTACCCTAGTTTAGGAGGCGCAGTTTGCTCAACATCATTTTTTTGCGGTGGGGTATTGAGTTCAAGACGAACAGGAACGTTGGTATCCTCAACCACTGCAAAGTTGTATGGAGTCGTTGAATCTCGGTTGCCTTCACTTGGTGCTTCTGTCTCATAGAGCTGAGCAGAAAACCAAGGCACATGTTCACATGTCAGTCATGTTGTGAAGTATAAATCCTGTGGAATCATCTGTGATAATTTATCAAATACCTTCTTGTATAGGTCAATATTTTCGTGACGAATCAGGTTGACCTTTTTGTGTAGTTCCATGTGTTCTTGGTAGATAAGGCTTCCCTGCAAATAAGCCAGAAACAGAGTCAACTTGCTAAAATCAACTCATAGACTTCAGTATTTCACACTGATAACAAAATGTTGTAAAACCTTTCGATTCAGTTCGTGAATTTCATCAATCAAGAGTTGGTCCTGAAAGAAATGACAATGAACCTCAGTCTGTTTGGAGGAGACAGTCAGTTCTAGGGGGGGAAAATATGGTGAATAGGTTGACCTTTTTTGTTCGGATGCACCGTAGACTCATTTCTAGCTTATTCTCTAGAGTCTGAAGATCCTTGACACCCAATCCAGAAAGATCTTGTCCCATCAACTGCCTGCAATAAATCAAATAGTGTTACTTGTTGTGTGCGTACTGATATATGTAGTGAACATTTACACGTCCTCCAGCATGTTTGATCAGTTGTCATTTGTCAATAGGTGAACGATAATATCATAGCTACTCTCCTTTGGTATGTACTCTGCTTCTTTAAAAGTTAATCTGAATTGAATAAAAACTAACTGGCTTGGCATAGAGAATTCACTATCATTCTACGTTTCTTTCGTTTGTGAAAACTGATGTATGCATAAACAAAGGATATCCCCATGGATGTTGCATATCAAATTGGCCAATTTCTTCTCATATTACACTTTTTACTAATTTATACCGTATACAAATTAGGTGTTGCTGGTTCTAGTGGTACCTCATGGTCCTTAAATTTCGTCACCAAAAGCTATGAATTGGTCCGTAAATTTTATCACTAAAAGCTATGAATGATCCGTGACATGGCGCATTAGGTTCATAATTATCTCTTCCAACCTGAGTTTTACCTTTATAAGGAATACTGTGGGATTGCAATTGCAACATTAAGCCACTAATTGAATGTTTTTGCATGTTGAATACCGTTACTGTGTGTTGATTTTATTCTGTTGTTCATTTTGAACTTTTTTTTTTTTTTTTGCAAATGTAACAGTATGAGGAAGTTATGCACTTGTGCTTGTGCTGACAATTTCTGATGTGTATTTTTTAAAACATTTGACAAGTTTTCTAATCATACATCTGGGTAAACTTGCAGGTTTTCTGGACATACTGGTGGTTTTCTTGCAAGTTGTGCAGTTGTTGTCTCAAACTTGCTGCCTCCTGTTGCCAGAACTATTGAATATAAAAAGCACAGTTAAGTAACGCCACATTCAGGTTTGCCAACAGCATTAAAACAACATGTTGCACAGAAGAATAGTTAGTTGGGCTATCAGCGAGCTAACTAAATTATATGTTGTCTAAAAAGAACATAATTGTATGAGGCTACCACTGTTTCAATTGAGAAATTTATACAGTAGAAAAGTAACAAGAGATGGAGAAAGCGATTATATGAAAGGAAAATAAAGCAGGTACAAAACCTTTCTCAATTTGAAGGTTGAGATCTTGTTTCCTTCAGATAATTGTGAGAGAATGCCTCTTGTGACTTTGGGATATTAAGGTTAGCATTTCCTTGTGTTGGGGCCTTTTGTGTGTGTTCTCTTAGCTTAGAGCTCTACTATTCTGAGTGATTGGTTATAAAATATTTCTCTCCAAGTGAAATGATCATCTAAAGTTTGCCCAAGTGAGTTGTGTCATAGATCTCCTCTTGTGTTCTTGATTTGCTTGGCTTTCTTGTTTGGGTTTCTTCTCATCTTAATATTTTTTAGTGTCAAGGATGTGTAAAAGGTGGAGATACCACTTAGAGATCAGTTTCCATCTATCTAGGCACTTTCTATGAAAAACTCTCGAGTTTGTCTAATTTTGCTGAAGAAAAGGATGATTTGGGAGTTTTACTCTTGTGGGTATTGTGGGTTGAATTCGTGTTGTGATTTAGCTTGCTATGATATCTGACAACACATCCAAGGTTACCTAGATCATCTAGGACTCACGAGTAAGAGCGGATTGAGATTTTCCTTTTTTGCCCAATTTTGGTGCTCCCTTCACTCAAATGAAAAAAATGTTAGAATTTTGGCAACAATTCTCTTGATCGTTGATTAGAATATGTTTCTGACATCATAATAGATGTACATGCCAAGTTTCAAGTTATTGGGACCCACGGATCAAACATTCCATCAATTTTCAATTTTTAAATCGTGTTGATTTACTACTCCTGCGCTGATTTACTGTAGCAGTGTTATTAATGGGGGCATTGTAGCTGTACTACCGATTCTATTGTAGTGCTACAATGGTACTAACGTAAGTACTATAGCAGTACTACCTAAGTTACTGTAGTGGTACTACCGATTTTGCACAGTTTTATTTGGGTTTTTTTCTGTGGGTGATTGGTCTCTGAACTTTGTAACTCCACTTTGAGAAAATACTTGAAAAAGTCTTGTAATCTTGTTGGCTCCTATTCACCCCACTCTAGTCTCCATATTCGGTACTACAAGTGGTATCAAAGTCTGCTTGGCTCTTTTCATAGATCTTAATCGATCTTGAGCATGACGAGTAAGATGAGGACTTGTGAGAGGTTTTTTATTCTTTTTAGGATTACTTTCCCAATGATGTCCACTATAGCAAGAGGCTTAAGCTCAAGTTGAAAGCGAAGGTATTGAAGAAAAAATTATTTTGCAAAGCTTATGGTATATTCTTTTCTTTCAATTGTCCTAATTTCAGGGATAAAAACCTTCTAGACTCTAGGAGGAGAAGAAGAGCTATGGACATTATGGAGTAGCGATCAAGGATGATCATGATGAGACAACTGAGGACGATCATCTACTTAAGATAACTAAGTTCTGCAAGGAGAAGATCATTGAGAGCTCTTTGACTCTAGCAATTAAAATGCATAAGCTTGAGAAAAAGTAGAACAACTAAAAAGGGAAAATAGATATTTGTCTCATGAAATTGCTAGGTTGAAATCTCCTATGCCTTGTGAATCTTGTGAGTCATTTCTCAAGGGCTTGTATAATATGAACAAATCTCTTGCATGCTTAAAATCAGAAAATGAATATTTGAATTGAAGGTTGTTGTGCTATGTGATTTTTGTATTACTTTACTTCATGAGCTTGATAGTGCTAAGATAGAAATTGGCAATTTTAGATCATTGGCTAGTAATGAATGTGATTCTTACAAAAGCATGCATGATGAAATCAAAATATGAAATTAGCTCATTCTACTTGTGTGGAACATTTAGAAAATTTTAAAACTGAAAATGAAAATTGAAATTGAGCATTTCCATTCATCTTAATCAATTAGAGAATGCAAGGGCTGAAATTATTGAGATTACATCTAGCCCTTGTAACATGGAGATTACATCTAGCCCTTGTAACATGTGCTTAGAGAATGAAAAATTACTTATGGATGATTTACCTTCTTGCAAGAATTGTGCTAGTTTACATGTTGAAATTGATGCCTTAAATTGCAAGCTTGCTGAAAATGTGCCATTGTCATCTTGCACTTTCTTACATTTCTTTGAGAGAAGAAGGTGAGTCTTTAAACAAAGTGTGCAATAATATGACAAGGTGCACTATTTGTTTAAAGGATCTCAAATGATAAGGTTGTTTCTTCCTCACATGGTACTGCATCTTCTAAGAAGTACTATTGCATCTTTTGCAAGAAAGATAGATACACTTTTGAGTTGTGCTTTTGCCGTATCAAACACGAGTATCAAGTACATCATCAAGCTTCACAGAATACATATCGCCCATCTCATGGCATATGTGCACCTAGTGCTGACATAAGCACTAGAAGTGATGGTGGCTCTTCTTGTTTGTCCCAAGTGACTTCTCCTTTGAGCAATAGTGGCACCTTATCCTCCGAGACCATGTCTACCTCTAGACCTTTGTGCCATTGCTCATTTTGTGAGAAGGATGGACATTTTGTGGAGTTTTGCTTTAGACGTGCCAAATGTATGTGTCGATCCTGTGCTTCTAAGTCTTCAAGTGTTCATAATCTTTCTCATGACATAAACATTGAAAATCCTAGCATGAGGACTCATTGTGTTAATGACTTCTTTGATCCACCTTTTAGTGACTTTGGACGGCGTCGTGGACTTGTTTTTAATTGATTTGTTTTGGTCCATGCGCTGCTCGGATGAAGGATTTCTATTGTTTTGGTCCACAACATGGATATTTTAAGAATGACATTCGTCACTTTCCTAGAGATGGCACTCGCTTTCTTCATCGAGTTGTCCGCTTGCGGTGTGCCTCTAAGCTTGTTGGATCTTCTCGCTTAAACCTTTGTATGCATCATGCTAACCCTCGTATTGGTTCTTTTGCACCTAATGGTCATGTGTCTCAGTACTAGATACCTAAATGTTGTTTTGCTAACCCCAGTATCGAGGCGCATGCTTTTTCTGTGTTTTTTATGTAGGCTTTTCATGTGAGGAGGAGATCATGTGGATCATGACAGCTTCTTTGGGTCCCCTACCTCACTTTTGGGTATCTAGTGATGATTTTCACTTTTCAGGATGCAACTTGCTCAATTTTGACTAAATTGACTATATCACACTACCAAACAGTGTGATGTGGATTCTTGCTTAAGCTTTGTCAATTCTCTACTTCTATTTCTAGCATTGCATAGCATCTGGGATTGTGAAGGTTTTTAAGTCTTCAGGTTGTTGTGAATCACACATTTTATCTTGTGTCTTTCTTAGGCACTTCTCTTCTCTACTAGATTTACTAGAATCTCTTACCTTGTTTAGGTTGAGTTTCCTTCTTCTTTTACTAGCTTCTAGTAGTGGGGCAGCTAGTGTGGTAGATTCACTCCTTAGTAGTGTATGTTCTTTGGACTAAAGACCATGTAGTGGAGAGGTTTTCCTTCTTGCAAGAATTTTTCTTTTTCTTGTTTTTAGCTCTTTTTTTTATTTGCAAGTAGTGCTTGTCCATACGAGGGTTTTAGTTCTTGCTTCCATTTTGCATCATACATACATGGCATTGCATTATAAATTTTGCATTTAGATATGAGTTTTGACTATTACTCAATTGTGATGTAATTTTAACTTGATATTGCTCATTGCCATGTATGCCTACTTAGCTAGATTTTTCATGCTTTTGTATGTATGATTAAATCTTTTCCATACAAGCTTAACTTGCCAACCTAAACTTAATTTCACAAGTGGCGTCAATTTCTACAATTGATATCTTTTAAGTTTTTAAGGATGGATCTTTTGACTAGTTGTTCTCTAGTAATCCTTTTATGATATATGACATATCAAAAATGCTCTATTGAGTCTTGAATCGTATGTTGAGTTTTATTTAGTGATTTGCTAGTTCTTTGAAAATCATGTTTTGCTCATTGAATTAGTGCCTAACTTGATAAAAAAAATGATCTCTTCTATCTAAAAACTGATCTCATCAATTCTTTCTAATGAGACAGCTTGCCATTGCACTAGACATGAACTCGGAGGAGTTTTGGATAACCAACACCACTCTTTTAAGATTTTTGCTTGGGATGGTCGAGTAAGGCTTGAGATCTAACACTTGGCTAAGAAAACAAAAATATGAAAAATGACTGAAACTTAGGAGACAGTAGTGGATGACTCCTAGTCTAGGACTTGCTTTGCTAAGACAAAGCCTAAATGATTTGTAAAATACCAAGAATGGTTTTATCTAATACTTGAGTATAATTGGCTAAAATTGAATTTCTAGCACTTTAATTAATTCAATTTGAGTTTATTGGCTCTATTTATCATTCTTAACATGTCTTAGCTCATAATTAGATATCTTAAGATGAACTTGTCATTGTTAAGCTTTGCTCATAATTAGATATCTTAAGATGGTGTTCTTAGTTGGCTAAGCTATATGAGTTGGATAGGCTTTGAGATTCATAAAAGAAGTTTTGGAAGATTATTCAACATGGATTTAGAAGCATTATTAAGGCAAATAGAGCTATTAAGGTGGAACAAAACATATTAGTACTACCCTTGTTCACCTACCACAATTTGCATTTCCATCCATGTGTAAAACTTTTACACACTTACCAAAAAATTACATATGAAGGGGAGGTGATATAACATGTAATTTCAAGATCAAATTCAATCACATTTGGAAGATGAAATTGACAAACAATAAAATGAATAGTGATGAACAATGAAAAATCACTATTCATGTTGAACTTGTCTTTCATATCTTGCAAATATGGTTGAAGTTGATCTTAAAATTTTACACAGAGATATAGAGTATCACCTCCCCTACATATGATAATTTATTCAAGAACTTTTGAAAACTTTTACACATGGTTTTACGGAATTGACACGGAAAGAGGTTTCCGCATGATATTTAATTAGCCCCAAATAATTTCTGGTCTAACTCGACCTACCCTATATATATGGCCTCTTGCAACCGACCAATTTAACAACTCCCGTTGAGTAGCAAGGATGAACCAATACAATATTTAGCGTAAATTCGTGTAGTGGTGACTCATGCATGCCTCTAGCTAGTCACTTAATAATTTGATTCTGAATTCAGATATGAACTGTAGTATTGGCATATACTTGCTCATGCATGAATGTAGTATAAACCATTTTCTATGGCCACAAAAGACTGTTTACCTAGCTTCTTTATCTGATCTAGTTCCTACAATTTTTTAATTGGAATAATTTTGCAGCTACACGCTTAGCAAAAACTCTAATAAAACATAAATAAGCAGCAGAAACTGGAAATGGCAACTTGGCAACAGGAATCCATCTAGACCAACAGAAAATATTTGATGTCAGTTAAGGCATACCTTAAGCTGCGAGTTGGGATTTGCGACAAGCTGCTGCAGCTCCTTCGCTCGGCCATATCGGTCTATCACTGACTTCATGCTGTACAAAACGAACAGAAGACTAACCAGGTCAGATTCTAAGTAATCTGACAGAAGTACGTGCTTTTCCGTCTGTATATATATAAGCAAGCACTAACTACGACAAGTCATATCTCTTATTTGAAGTGAGCATGGAAATCATACGTATGATTCACACTCAATTAATACTAGGAAACCCTAGATCTATATTTTTTTCCATTCCTTTGCAAAGCTAACATTTAGCCGAAAGCTGCAAGATGAAATAATAAACACAAAGGGGGACTGGAGAGAAAAATGTTTAATTTACAAAAAAGAGCAAAGATGATCGACTTAGCTAAACTGATGCCAAAAGGTAAATAATTTGTCACATGTATTCTTCTTACACACTTAAGGCCCCTTCATACATACGTAATAGGGAACTGTACTCGGTGCAGAGATGCACAAATAAATTTTTCAATAAGATTTCTCGAAAAAAAGAAAGGAACTTCCAAAGGAAAAGGCACACGCATCAGAAGCTAACAAGCTGACAAACAAAAGACGCATGGAGTTGAAGACCAAATTAACAACCGATCGATTAATCAGCAAAGAAAAAGAAAGAAAGCTGAAGCGATGGAGTCCATTAACCTCGTGCTGGCGTACTCATGGAGGCGGCCGGTGCTGGAGAAGATGACGAGCCCGACCTCAGCATCGCAGAGGATGGCCAGCTCCTTGGCCTTCTTGAAGATCCCGTTCCGCCGCTTCGAGAATGTCACCTGCCGGCTCGTCGAGTTGTCGATCCTCCGGATCACTATCTTGCCCCGCCCCATCTGCAACCTCCGGCCGGTCTTGCACGCTCACACACGCAGAGGACAAGCTGGTACAGATGGTAAGGGAGGCGCTAGAGATAGAACTGAGATCTAGCAGGAGCTCTGGAAGGAGAAAGCTCCCAGGTTTCCCAGGTATAGAAGAATTATTGGGGGGAGAGAGAAGAGGGAGAGAGAGAGAGAGAGTCTTTTGTTGTTGGTGGCTTTGCAAGTTGTCTTCCTTTAGTTGTCTGCTTCCTTTGTTTAGCAAGGAAATCGAGGGGAGAGATATCATCCTATTGGCTAGGATCATAAGACGGCTATTTTATTGTTAATGTTAAATAAATGATGATGATTAAGGGGCCAGGTACCTTCTGGAAAGGATGACTGAAATTGGTTGCACGCATAAAAGGTTATTATTCGTGCTAGCTCTTAGTAATTACTTTTTAAACTTGCAGGCTGTTTAAAAATTACGCCTTTCGTATATATAAAAATTGCCAGGGTGCTTAATTTGTATTCTTCAGTAACATTGTGTTGGTAGATATTAAATATTTTTATACATGATTATTTGGCGTGTTGAAACATTACATCTTTGGGACTAGTGTGTTATATAATGAACATGAAGGCGACAAAACTAACATGATATTTCATGTTTTGTTAAGTTAGAATAATTAGAAACGTCGTTATTATATGTTTCACCGGCTAGATGATAACAACTAGTAATTTTAGATGTTGGTAACTAGCAAATTTCCGATACTAGTAATGATAGATTTCACGACGTAGGTGCCAGCAGCTAGCAACTCCATGTGTAGTTAACTATCAACTCTACATGGTATCTACTATATTATTTGCTAGCATCTAGTAACTATAATATGCTAGTAGCTCTATGTGTTCTCTGCTACATTAGTTGCTAGTATCTAGCAATACTAGCAACTATAACTACCACCTACGTACTAGTAATTTTAATATGCTAATAGTTTTACATGTTCATACATTAGTCAGTAGCACGTAGCAACTATTACTATTGGCTAATAGCAACTATAATTGCTAGTAATTAATTATAATTATTAGTATCTATGTCCTGGCAACTACTACTCTCTGTTCTTTTTAAGTGATATCCTAGAATTTGTGCTGTCAAATTTTCTAAAGTTTGACCACTAATATGTTTAAAACTATCTAGATTTGCAATATAAAAACTATATCATTAGATTTATTGTTAAAATATCTTCATAATATTATAATTTTATTATTATATAATAAGATAAAGTTACAAAAAATAACAGTCAAAGTCATATCTCAGAGACTGTAAAATTCTCAACCATAACACTTTGACCACGGATCTTCGACCATGATGTTGTTGGAACTAAACTCATCAACTCCGATCGCTACTCGTCGGGAGAAAATGCGCATATGCTTTCTTCCTTGGAACAACGCACACGATTGCGACTCATTGAGTCATCCGTTACTCGGACGCCCAGTGACAACTTACAATCACTGCACCTCGACCATGGCTTCTCAACCACGGCACTTCGATCACCCCTCCGACCACTGCTTCTCGACCACACCACTTCAACCGTCCCTCCGACCATGGCTTCTTGACCACGGCACTTTGACCGCAACTCCAACCATGGGACTTCGACTGCAACTCCGACCACGGCACTTCGACCGCCACTCCAACCGTGGCTTCTCGACCATGCCACTTCGACCGCTTCTCTGACCACGGCTTCTTGACCATGGTACTTCGACCGCGTCTCCGACCACGGTTTCTCGACCATGACACTTCGACCGTGACTCCAACCATGGCTTGTCCACCACGGTACTTCGACCGCTTCTCCGACCATATCTTCTCGACCACGGTATTTGATTGCTTCTCTGACCATGGCTCCTCGATCATGGTAGAATGACCGCTCGGTACTATTGCTTATGACTACCGACCATGGCTCTTACTGCAACTTTGGTCGTACTGCTCACACAAAGCTGGTACTAGTGGGTCAACCATGCAGGTCTTCCGAGCACCGACCAGGTACTGTATCTTACGACTACCGATCAGTCATTGTAGCATACGACTACTAACCAGTTACTGTAGATACGACTATCTAATCAGTGATGGGAAGCATATCTTGGCATGGGAAGCAAATCTTGGCAAATCTCGGTACATTTAGTATGTCCTTTTCCATAATATTATTTTCATTTAGTCGACATGGAAAGCAAATCTCAGCATAGGAAGGAAACCTCGGCTTGTTTCCATACGAAACATTTAGCATTTAGCATGTCCTGTTTCCATATGAAACAACCGGTGTGGAATGGAATGTTTAGTAACGTAATGAATAGTGAGATTATGCAATGGAATGTTCCCATGCGGAATGTTAATTTTCTTATGTTTCCATACACTAAACATTTAGTATTGTTTCCATACGGAATGTTAATTTTCTTATAGTGTCTTGACCTACATAAGAACATAATGTTAGTATTTTCTTGCACGACTCGACCAACTCAATGATTCAGCCGTTACTCGGACGTCCAGTGATGACTTACAACCACCGCGCCTCGACCATGGCTGCTCGACCACGGTGCCTCACCACTTCACTTCGACCACGCCTGCACAATCGCGCCACTTCGACCACGGCTGCACAATCGCGCCACTTCGACCACGACTGCTCGACCAGCCACTTCGACTATGGCTTCTAGACCATGGCACTTTGACCGCAACATCGACCATGGCGCTTCGACAGCTTCTCCGGTAGTACCACTTACACAGAGCGGTACTACCGGTCTTCAAGCACCGACCGGGTACTATAGCTTACGAGTACTAAGTGTCTACTGTAGCTTACGAGGACGACTGCGACTACTACGATCGGTTCACTGTGTGCATGACCGGTCCACTGTAGCTATGACTCATACGCAGTTCGACTTATGACTGCATCCTGTTTACTAACTCCGAGGTCTTCAACTACACAATACTGAAACACACGAGTACTTAACACATGATTACATAGTACTTCGACCACGGTGTTTCAACCATGATGCTTTGATCACGACGCTTCGACCATGGCACTTTACCACGGCTTCTACCGCGGAACTTCGACTGCGGCGCTCGACTATAACTAGATAGGCATCCGCATGGGGGGCCAAAGGGGGGTTTCGCGAGAGGGGGCAAAGGTGGAATTTCTCTGCAATGGGTGCCAAAAATGACCACGCTTCGCTAGGGGTCCAGTTCCTTGATCTATGGTCTAGTATAGCTATCCTATTCGTTCAAGAATGTGACAGAATTTCTTAGCTGTATATCATAAGGTGTGCCTGACTACATGACTCATGAGAAAGTCAGTCATGAGGTATGGACCAAAATTTGTATTTTATTTCTGGACATATAATCAATGTTTTTAACATTGATTTCATGTATGCGCTTACTAGTACTCATTTAAAGATTAAATGATGAATATGTACAAAACTTGCAAATCACTTCTATATTGCCCCACCAACGACTACATGTTGACATCAGACTACTAAGTACCGTTTCACTCAGTCCCCGCTAGTCATGACTTATGAATATCGCGTGGCTCCCTTTCTTGTACCTTTCATCCGACGGCGTAGGTGTGTGCTGTGGTAACGCGTGACCATGAGCGCGGAAACATTATCGATTACGGTACGGTATGAAACGCGCTCAAGTGTTATCATTGCCGTCCGCTAGCTGTGTACATTCGTGACGCGTGGAGCATGTGTTCTCACCGATCCGATTATTGCCTTGGCCGGTTGGTCAGCTGATAGTTTTTTTTATCGGTTTGTCTATGCTAGATTGGTGGTCATGATGTAAGTGATTACATGTCATCATGAATTATCAAATATTGGTAACATATATAAGAGTACTATTTTACATAAGGATATCATTAATCATGAGGCTACTCAGATTTGGTGCAGGAATACTACTTATATGAGTCTATATTGTTGCTAGTCCTTGCAATCTATACATGGCACCACGTCAGCGATTGCCTTTTTTCTTCAATTTTCAACGACATTTTAAAGTTCACAGTGTGTAGTATTAGAGTTCTCCAAGTTCACACACACGCATATATATAGTAAAAATATATAAAATTTAAAGTTAGAACAGGAAGTCTTTGGTGCATATATATAGTTCATACCATGAGGTGGTCACATCACATACCTAGCTCGGTCCACATCTCGCCGGAAGAGCCGTCGACGCAAACAAATTTGGTGCCTAAACTAACCAATTGTACCTAGCTAGTACTAAAGTTGAGAAGCGCATCTCGTAAAAATTGTCGCGCTGATCACATGGGACCTAATATAATGCGACCGCCGTACTAATCACATGGGAACCTAGCTAATATATGCGCATCAGCCAATGAGAGCTGGCTCTTCGCTTGGTGGTTAATTAATTGCTCCAAGGTCGCTCAACAAGAAAGGTAACCTAGCTTGTTCTTATTTTATTATAAATCGAGCAAAACGACACGGTGACCGTTGACTGGACTGGCCATGCATCAAGCTCCATGTCAAGACTGCTCTGCCGTAAGCAAATTAGCTGGTTAATTAAGCTACCTCATGTGAGTACGGTTGATTGATTGTGACTGCTAATGAATTAAACCATATTAATTAAATTGGAGAACATGTATCGAGAAGTACAGATAGATCTACGGAGTGCACGTATCTAAAGACTGTACACAGTACAGGGGGTTTCTGAAAGGGAAAGAGCATAACATGGCATAAGCCATTAACTAGGGGATTGTAGAGCAACTTGATGACTTTTGAATTCTTAGTAGCCATGGTTCTTAATTTTAATGGGAAAGATTACGTACACGGATGACAAAACACTGGCAAGGATTACATTAAGTGGCTTCTCTCAGAGGTGCTTTATGCTACTCCTATGCAGTATTGATAGGATGGATTGACCGAGGACAAAACGTCTAGTCGTAGGGGAAGCTAGGTCCGTCTTTTGGAGTTAAAAATCTTTCGAGTTTCAGCAAGCCAGGAAGCTCCAGGTACGTACGTGTCGATGCCCTAGCATGAGACATGCACGTGAGCGCGTCCCAATTGCTGGTTTCTGCAGCTCTTGTTTGGTACCTGTCGATCAGTCTGGATCATCTTGTTTGGTAATTGTATACAAGACATTATGTGGTTATGAAGTGTAAGCGAATGGCGTAAGCCATCCAAAAGGCCAGAACCGATCAGAGATCTACTCACAGTGCTTCCTGTAATGCCCCTATTTCTGGGGCTATTAAGATACTCTCGTAATTATTCAGCTACGAGTACTATAGATAAGTATACATCATTGTCATTACAACCTTAAGCATAAAAATCAAACTTTATTACAAAATTAAGACTTAGCAGCCAAGTTTTACACAACGGGGTATACAACCCAAAGTTATATTACAATACAAAAGAACTCCACAGGCATGTTTGAGTATAGAATAAACCCTAACACTAGATGTTGTCTACATCGAGTGCTCCTCAGCGTCATCTTCGTAGATTTCTTCATTTTCTTGACAAACATTTTCTGTTTATGATTTTAGAAACCTTGAGTACAATCAATCGTACTCAACAAATCACGTGGAAAAATGCTATATAACTATTTGCTAGAATTTCCAAAAGATGGGAGCATCTTTGGGGTTAGGGCAAGCTCGAGAAAGCAGTGGATTGGGCGGGGTGGTCGGGGTTGGGTTGTCACGGTGAGGCTCCATGGCCGGGTGGCGGCGCTAGTCGCTAGAGCAAGGGAGGTCTCGGGAAGCTATGGCAAGGTTTGGTGGTGTTTCTGGAAGTGTAAGGGTGCTAGGGTGGAAGCAATTGGAATGCAATTGATTGAATATGCGAAATCAATTTGGGCTTGCCTTGGAGAATTCCAACGATCGTCGGCAATGGGGAAGGTCATCGAAGCTTTTGGGGTGTCTGGCTTTACCCTAGGCATCGATGTATTTGAATGGAAGGGTTCGGGGACTTATATAGAGCGGCAGAGGTGGCTCGGCATAGTGGCGGGCTACGGCGGCGGTGGCACATGGCTATGTCGGGAAGGGTCGGGAGGGCTGGCGCGGCTGGCGGGGGTTTCTTGGCGGCCTCTAAAAGCAATGCGATGGTCAAAAGTGGTGTAGGGTTATCAGGTCGGCTGTGAGAGCAAAGAGAGCAGAGAGAACAGGGAGGTCGGTCGGCGATGGCGGGCGTGGCCGGCGGTCTCTGACGCACGGTCAAGTCATTTAAGAGGAGGTGTACGGTCTCTGACAGGCTGCCCAAGTGTGGCAGCGGCGAGATGGCGCAGGAAGGCGCGAGAGTGATCGGGAGGGATCAAGCGGCGGCAAAATAGGGGCGGCAGCAAGATCTTTTCAGGTGATGAACAGTGCTAGCGTAAAAATCCTCCATTGAGTCAATGCTAGTGAGAATTGGTGGCTTGGATGGCTGAGATTTGAGGTAGATTAGGCTGGGGCTCAAAGGAAATCAAATCCAAATGAAATTCAATTTTCTTTTGAAATTTTCAGGTTTGTTTCACTTCCTGTTTCATTGAACTTGAGCATTTTAGACAGAGTAAATTTGCTCAATACCATTGCAATTATTTGCAAGTTGTAGAATATCATTGCAAAGAGATCGAGCTTATAAATGCCATTGTAAACACAAAATTTTAGAGAATGCCATCGCCGTTAGCTTTTCCATCCATTTGCTCTAATAATCTCTATTTAGGTGAGAAAGAACTTATAAATGACACTTTTGTCCTTTGGCATATGCATGGGCTTATCGATGCCCACCTTCTACTTGCTCAGTTCCCTTGCATTACCCTCCAAGTTATGAGCTTATCTTACCTCAGCGATGTTGATGCAACATGGCAACACCCAACAACAGGAAGACCTCATTGTGGCTGCCGGAGATCGAGATGGCAACCATTGCCATGGCAGTTCTCTGTGATGGTGAGGATCAAAGATGTGGTCCTTGAGCATCTACAACATGTAAGAAAGTAGTTGATAGCAATTGATTGGATGGAGATCTCTTACTATGAGCTAGTGATGGGAATGGGAAAAGGCGGCGCTTGGATCGCTGGTGCTACAAATCCAGCAGTGTGAACAAGAAATAATTTGTTGGGGATGTTCAGTGAGATGTGGAGATGGTAAATTGATAGCCAATTTGGGTCGAGATGAAGTGGAGATAGCGAATTTGAATAGAGATTGAGGATTGGGGATTTTGGCCATGGTGGCTTACTAGCAAAACTGAACGCCGGTGGTAGGCTCTTGCGAGGTGGATAAATGTCAGACACAGTAAGAACAAAAAAATAGATGCACTTTACCCACGATCTATCAGCGTCACTTGCTGACGTACGCAAGATCGTACAACACCAAGCTCTCCTCCTGCTTTATGTAGAGGAAGAAGGGGGGAGAAAAAGGAGAAAAAGAGAAGAAGAAATGAGGACTGAGATTTAACTCATTTTTGGATAGACGGATAAGATGCCATGTATAGAATCACATGTGGACGTACCCTACTAAGAAAAAAGAAGAATAGATAAAAATGAGGGCATAATAGTCATTTCTCATCCTTTGGATGGAAAAAGTGATGATGATGGTATATTCGCAAACCCCAATTGATTGCAATGGTACTAAACAAATTTACTCTTTTATGAACTATTGGCTTAGTACAAAATTACATACAAAGCAAGCATCAACCAAATGCATGATCACTCTTAACATGTCTTAGATTAGTTTTGGAATTGCTAGACCAATCAATCACATCCGGTTGACGCCATATAGGGTCCACCATACCAGAACCCGATGCTTGTTGTTGTCCTTCTACTGTTTTTTTTTTTGGAATTAATCCTTCTACTGTTGGTTGTGCAGTAACATAGAACCGTCATGCTTTCGTTTTTAGAGTTATTCGGATATTTCATCGGCAAATTCTATATAACCTGTGGGAACTATAATGTGACATGCAACAAACTAAACAATTTTTAACTCCGACGGTCTTAAGACTAAAGCCTTTTTGAATATGGGTGAGTTCTTTTAAGGTATAGTTTATGATTTATAAATTTTAACTGTTTATGAGAGAGCGTACGAAGAGAGAGACAGTTACATGAGATTTTAACTGGTGTAACTGAAGTCGGTACAGTATGTAATATAATCAATTTATAAATCTAACCTTAAAAAGACTTAAAAATAAATTACTATAGCAAAATATAAAAATCAAAAATAGCAAGCCCTCTCGAGGAATTACATGGCCAGCTATGGCTGCAGAGCCATGTTTCATAGGGCCTGTTCTTTTGGACTTTTGAAATCAGATTTTGGCTTCTGCTACAGTACCTAACTTTTAAACGGAGTATTTTCTCAAGATGGGGTCTACAAGCTAAACGATCTGCACGTTAAAAGCCCAACATCTGTACTAACCAAAATCGCAAGTGAGTATCTGTCTCTCCGTAATCTATACCGTAAATAACCAAAATTCAAAAATTTCAACTAAAAACTATAAACCACAGTCGAAAAGAACATGTTCATACACCACAGAGCTCTTGAACCGTGGCAAGCAGATGTGCAGAGCTCGAAATCGACGAAGGGCCATGCTTGCGCCAATGGGAATGGCTGGGACCTGGGGGCGTGCCAGCCATATTGTCATGTGACGGCCATACTCTCCCACACAGTACTTGCACGTTGCAGCGTAGGCAACGAGCATAGGATGCAGCCTTCCCAATGCTGTCAAGGAGCAGCAGCACTACAGCCTGCTCATCCAAGTACGACGACTTGGCTTTTTTCGGAGCCGTTAGCTCTTTGTCGGGCTAAAATCTCGTGGATTCCAAGCCAATCATCGTCTACTCGCCACTGGCTAAAAGCAAGATCTTGTCCAGCCGGTGGCAACTAGTATCGTTTGTTTTCCCATGTTTGGATTCCATTTTTTTGGGGTCCGGATCATGAGGAGACTGAAAGTTAGCAAATAGGAGCACCTTGCAGTCTAAAGGTCTGTTCTTTTCTTTCAAAACTGACGGCTTTTAGTTTTTACTATAGTATCTAATTTTTAAATAAAGTATTTTCTCAAGATGGGTCTACAAGTTAAACGATGTACACGTTAAAAACTCAATATCTGTACCATCCAAAATCGCAAATAAATATTTCTCTCCGTAATCTGTACCGTAAACAGTCAAAATTCAAAACTTTCAGCTAAAAGTCATAAACCACAACCGTTACCAAACAGGCCCTAAATAACTTATCATTGTACGGTTGTTTATAAGATAAACACTTATTTGATGTTTGAATTAGTTGGGAGTAAACCCGGCCAACGGACAAAGTCGTACCGTATGAGCTCTGCACGTACGTGAAGATTAGCTTTGGAAGCTTAACCACCGTCCAACCACGTGTAACCAACAAGAAGGCGTTGAAGGGAAGCCTCTCAAAGGATAACTGCTACGCATGCGTGTTGCCGCCTAATGGATGTGATAAGGAAGGATAACATAAAAATTAACACGAATTTGGTCAATCACGTGTTGGAGATTCAAGCTGTCGATAACCTTTTTCTGTGGACGTCGCATTTCTGGACAATTGATTGCTCAGTTTAATTTATCAATACATGATATATGGGGTCACTATCCTTCCTTGAGATTTAAAAGAGTTTGTAGATTACTTTTTGCACCATTCCCGTATTGGCTAACCATTTCCTTGTTACATGTCAATTTGAAGACATCGTTACAAGGATTCACCTGAATCTATTATATGAAAACACTAGAAACCTTAGTAACATCCTAGCTATATTAAGGAAAGTCAAACTATGAACACTGTTGATAGTGGGTATAATATACCCTTCTCCATATGAGACATAGCCAAAAGAATTAGGGAGAAAGAGGGCTAATGATAAAATAAGTGGATCTATCCTTTGCATGCCCCTTTGGGGGTTTATATATGAGTAGGGTAGGATGAGACATTTCTTATCCTACCTTTAATAATTACAAAATGTAGAGGTATATTGGTATATTCCTCTTACCATTGGACCTATTACATATTATGCCAATTGCAAGACCTAATCACAGAAGGTTGGACCACTTCTACAACAAACACAAAATAAGTATTTTGATAACATCACGCAGGTTATATACCAGGTGATACTTTTTAGTAAAAAAGATAGTTAGTTGCTATAGTTATGAAAGCTGTAAAGTTTTTAGGTCAATGTGTCAACAAATTAGCTGCATAGTTTGGAATTCGATCAAAAGGCATATTCATTTCAGTCTATTCGACGTATGACGATCTTCCGTAGACGTGCATAGTACACGCCAAAAGAAAGTTTATTATACAGAAAAGAGAGGATGTGGCCCTTTATTAGTTACAAGGGTCGCATGAAAATACGAATCTATTACCCCCATCATGAAACCAACGGTTGCATATGGTAACAATATGATTCTACTCAAACGATCCGATAGCAAATAGAAATAGACTACCCACCTGAAGACGCCTCCGAAATAATGTAGCAATAACCATCGGTCAACAATAAGAAAGACTATGTGCTCGCATCAATATAATAGTCCAATTATTTGTCTGGGAATAACATTAATATAATGGAATACGAATAGATTCATAATAAATTGAGGACAATAGTCAAATAGTACTATTAATACAAATAAATTAATAGAGAAATAAGAATCTTAATGAAAAAGAAATCCAAACCAGAAAAGAGGTCAGACGCCACGACCCCTCCCCTCCCTCCCTCACAATTCACAAAACTAAACAGCATGATTATTGTGGTGCCTTCGAATTTTTTTGGTCGGTTTATCGGTGTTTTCCCATTAGAACACGTATGATTTGCAAGCATGCATGACAGGCCTAGATCTATATTTGTGATCCACCGTTTAGTGTATATCCCAAACAGTTAGGTGGTGATCATTTTGGCTTATTTTTGGTGGCTTATAACTGAAAAGCACTGTAGCTGGCTGACAGAGGCTTATTTAACATAATTAAATTTAAAAAAAATTAAAAAATATGTTAGCCCATCACAAACAACGCAAACGAATACGGCAAAAAAAAACCGGCAAAAAAGCTAAAAAAACTAAAAATTCAGAAAAAGACGAAATTATGAATAGTGAAAAATAAGCCAGAAATCAGAAGCTGAAGCCGAAACAAGCGGGGCCTTAATCCTAACACACGGATGCCCAGATCACCCAGTCTATACAGAGGATCGCAGATCCGTACACCAGACCTGTTAATTTGTGGTTCTACTAAACATGGCAGCTCAAACAAAACTAGGTTTTAGGGATCCAATCTGTGGCGGAGCCCGTGCATGTGAGCGCCTTACTACGGCGATGCCGCACTAACCATCTGGCTCAGCGACCGCCCCTAAAAATGGGCGACCAACACCACCTGATTGATCCTGTCGGAACGTCTCTCTCGGGCCGCCCATAGTTTAATCCTGCCAGCCACAAGCGTCGATCATCGGATGGGAGAAAAAGGGGCAAGGTGACGAGACTGAGGCCGTGCGGGGCAGGTTCCAAATGGGGTGCATTCGTCCTTTTCAGGTGCATTTCTCATTTTATACTGTTTGGAGCTCAGCTCCCGGACAACTTTATAGAGAAGTGTCGATGCTAGCGAATCTTCACTATCAAGTGAAGTGGCATGTTACTTGCTTTGCAAATCTCCGCTTCCAAGTAAAGTGGTATGTTACTTGCTTTGTATGAACGTGATATTTCGGAGTACAAGTTAAGACCTTGTTTTAAACGTCTTGAGCTTCTAGACTTTTAACTTTTGGATTTTTATCTTTGTTTTGCTTTTTTTTCTCATTCTTTTGCGTTGTCCCAAAAGATATATGGTGTTTTTCTATTTTTATTATCTTTTATTATTTTTTATAAAGAAAAAGTTAACCATTATTATAGTGCATTTGTAAATACATGTAATCAAACTTTTTAAACTTTGAATATCAATATTTTTTAAATATTTAGACTAGATACATAAAAATCATGTATAGATTCGTCTAGAAAAGTATTTTTATAATATTATAATTTTAGTAGGTTTAATAAATTTATTATATTAATAGAAATTAGTAGTCAAAATTATGCTTTAAGAACGTGATGATGTTCAAAACATATATTTTATAAACAGTACATAGTCAATTAGTAAGCCATAAGCCATATCCTCACAGAGAAAAATAAGTGATCTTTAGTACCCGTAGTACATGATTATCAAGCAAATAGAATACTCCAGTTTCCTACGTGGACAACCTATCCATGTGGCTGGCCCTGTGCCCGAGATGATGAGAGCACCCACAGTATACAGGCAAAACAACATCTAAGAGAAGAGAGACAGTCTTAGGTCATGTTCTTTTCAGCTTCTAAAAGTTGTTTTTCGATTTTTCTACAGTAACTAGCTTTTAAACGAAGTATTTTTTAAGATAAAATCTACTAGTTAATTGTAGTACATATTTTATTGACTTCATTTATATTGGCAAAAACCGTATGTGAGTTTCTGTTACTCTATAATCTCTTATACAAATAGCTCAAAAGTCACAAATCACAGCTAAAAAAAAACAGACCAACTAGAGGCTGGCTCCATACATTACAAACGTTTGGCCTCCAAGCTCTAGAGACTGGCATCGGTGCTTCTTGTGGAGGCAACAACTAAGGTTAAAGAAATAATTTTTTCCCAATCGCTGCTTCCCAACCATTGCATTCAATCTTCTCCACTGCAAAACTAGTGCATTCACTTCTTCTCCACAAGCAGACTGCACTACATTCATTTTTTTTCTCCTCCAAACTGCCTCTTCTCCACAGACGAAGTGAGCTCCAGCACATTTTCTCCACAGGCCTGGTTGAGAAGGATGATCATCTGCTTCTGTGAGATCCACTCTTTCTCCTCCAGCTTTGCTCTTAGCTCCTCCCATGCATCTTTCCGTGGCCAAAAGTAGTACGGGCTTAACGGGATGCTGCCATAGCCAGGAATCATCTGGTCGAGCGCTATGCCGATGTTCTTGTCCATCCATATGAATTTCAGCACGGGCATCGGATCCCGCCTCTCAGGCACCTCCACTTTGTACTGCCATAAAGAATTCAATTCATCTCAAATTTCATTCTCGTAATACTAATTTTACCTATTCTAGTGAAACCAACTATGCAGTTCCAACACAGCTCAAATTACAAAATAAAATATTTACAATCACTATTGATGTTCCGTTGTCAACTTTTGTGATGCTGGCATTTCTTTACAAAACTCCATTATTGTCATTAGTATTTACATTTTGCTATTGCAAAGGCGACTGAAATTTTTTTATCTCTCAATCACTTAAAGTTGCACTCTCAATCACTTAAAGTAAATTTCTTTACTTGTGACTTCACCCAACTAAATTCATCAGGGAAAACTAGCACGGACACCTGGTCTCATCTATGAGCCTAAATCAATTCAGCAACAAAAAATTGATGAAGCACAACACAGCTCATTTGCATGAGCTAAATTCAGAGCAGTTTAAAAGGCCAATACCTCCTCCCCGGAGAGCGAATCTCCGTCTCCCCCCTGTTTCTCCTCTTCTCCCTCCCCGCCGTACGACTCCTCCGCTTCGACGGCGGCGGCGAGGCTGCGGAGCGAGAGAAGGGGCAGCCTCCTGCTGTTAAAGTGGACGAGGCGTGGGTAGGAGGATGAGGAGGTGGAAGGTTTGGGTGGGGAGAGGCGGGCGCACGAGGCGAGGGCTGGCGTAGTGGCGGGGTGGACGGACATTGGGAGCATGGTGCCCAAGGCTTCCGTGCGGATAAGAGGAGGACGACGGTGCCGCGCGCTGCCTCCGCCCTTTCAGGAGAGAGCAACAACCCTGGGCCTGGACATCTATGGGCTGGCCCAGTCAAGCCTAGTGCGGCAGAGAAGCAGGCCCGGCCCAATCCGAAGCCTCAAGTTAATCTAAGTTGGCTTTGTGTGCCGACTTTAATTAGTTAGTTCGGCTATCATTTTTATCGTGCTTTCCTTGATAATGCACTTAAATCTCAAATCTAAAGGTTGCTGCATGCTTTGCCACTCACGATCTATACAATCTTGACTGGTCTGTTTCGATGTGCTGTAGCTAAAAGGACTATCGTGTTATTCCTTTGCTTCCGCTTTTGATTCTTCAATCAAAAATATGAACCAGTGCATGCATATGGCATATAGCTATAGAGTCTGTACGTATACACTTTTGGTTTTGGTTTATAAATAGTGACAGTTTATACAGAAGTTTATAGATAGATACTTACGTATGATTTTAGTAAATATAAATAAAGTCGTTGTAGCATGTACTAAAATCGGCTAGTAGACCCCGCCTTAAAAAGACACTTAATTTAAAAACTAGTTACTGTAGAAAAGCTATTTACTATAAAAAAAGCGGCTTTTAGAAGCAAATATAAACATGGTCATAATATGTGTGTTTTTGCTGATGGCTTTTGATCCTAGTATGAGCACTTGTATAAACAAATCGAATATTGATAAACTGATTTAAAAAAATTATTCTAATAAAATGTTTTGAAACAGTGACGTAAAAATAATTCTATTTGTTTGTTCGAAGAACCGGTAAGCCGTACGGAAAAAAAGATCATTGATATCGACGTAAACAGTTACTTCCAATCTCGGATCCTCAAATATTTATGAGTCCGTACCAGGTTGATTAGCTCCACTGTATTGCCGATGGAAATTGTTGTCAGATTACAGTAGTAACAATACTAATCCACCATGTAAAACAGTAAAAGATGCGAGATTCTGGATGAGTGCGGTTTTTCTACATGCACTATCCTAGCCTTCAATTTGCTCCGAGATTGGTGCCTCTCTCCACTCTTCTCTCTTCCTCTCCCCTTCACACTGTCTCTCTCTCTCTTCACGCCGCCGGCTCGGCCCCCGAGCCGCGCCGCCTCCTCCTCCGACCGCGTCGTGCTGAAGCAGCCGCCGCCGCCTCTTCCTCCGCCAGAGCCGAGCCGCCATCGTCTCACCGGCGGAGAGAGAGCGTGAAAGTGAGAGTACGAAGGGGAGTGGACGATAGATAGCGTGAAGGAGCCGCACGAATCAAGGAGCACAAACGGACCGCTGCGATAGCGCTTATAGCTACAAGTCCTAATAGAGATGCATTTTCGGAGATTCTGGTAGTAGTTTTACTCTAAGGAACTAGACTGAACGGAACTGGCAACGAATTCCGACATCGATACAACCACCTTACTCACACGTTTAATCCCGGGGAGGGGGGCACTGTCAGGTTAACCCAGGATCGTGATTAACAGTTACTAACATTAGTCCCATCTTATTCCACAATTACCGCTAATTGTTTACTGTGTCATGCGCCCGGCGGCAAGCGTATCCGGAGCTCACCACTCAGAACTCCGGCGCCGAAGAGTACGCCTCGGGTGCTGGCACCACCACCGACGCCGACGACGAGTTCACCAGGTTTAATATGCTGTTCCAGTAGTTCTTCTCCTCCTCTGTCTCCTGCAGCCCGACGTCCGCATCTGCGTCCTCCCTCGTGGCCGGCCTCGTGTTCTGGTTCAAGGAACCGTCGAGAAGCAGCCCGGTGAACCCCACTCCAGCGAAGCCCGCGTCGGCGGCGTCGACGTCACCCCAGTGTTGCCCCTTGCACGCCTCCTCGTAGGCCTGCATGGCTGCCCCCGCGGCCGCCGCGGCGCTGTGCGCCTCCAGCACGGAGGCGAGAGCCGCGTTCTCGGAGAAGCTCAGCGTGGACGTGGGCGATTCGAGCCCGGGCGCCGCAGGGGGCGGCAGGTGCGGCGCCGAGGCGGAGGCGGATGCGGCGAGCGAGCGCAGCTTGGCCTCGCGCGCCAGGCGCGCCTCGGCCTCGAGCCGCGCGCTCTCCCACTGTGCCGTGTGGCTGAGGTGCGCCGCGGCCTTGGCGTACTGCGCGCCGGCCGCCCCCGCTGCGCCGCCTCCCGCGCCGGCCACGTCGGAGCGCGGCTTGTGCGTGACCGGGTCGATGCCCATCTTGGCCAGCCGCTTCTTGAGGTGCGTGTTCCAGTAGTTCTTGATCTCGTTGTCGGTGCGCTTCGGCAGGTGCGTCGCGATCGCCGACCACCTGCATACAGCAGACCGGCAAGAAAAATTTCAGGATTCACGTAAAAAAAAAACCGCATCAGCAGCGTGAGAAAAAAGAGCTTCTTGAAACGTAAATAATCGGAGGTAACGTGCGCGTAAGTGGGCGAGTGTTAAGGAGTGCATGGCGTAGTACAGAGATGACAGGAACCGTGAGTCAAATGGTAAGAGAGCAGGTGGCTACAGTGGAAAGCAAGCCCGGCAATGACAAGCTTGAACGCCGAATCACGAGAGAGAGAAAAAGAAAGGAAAATTCAGGAGAGAGCATCCCATGACCCAAATTTTTCACACTTTTTTTCCAAGTTGATGCGTGTATAGATTAATCAGCTCTTGCGACTCATGAGTAGTTGTTCTACAGGGGAAGTATGAACAACACTAGTGCTATGCAGCATGATACAAAACATAGAGTTGATGGTTGCTCTTGTAGTGAGGTCACAATTTTCAAGCCAAATGTTATAAGCCCGTTTAAAAGTGTTGTTGCTTTTGACTAAAATGACGCTGCACCGACTATTAGTTTTTTTAATATATTTAATTAAAAATAAATAGAAAATATTATTATATCTACGTAGATAATCCAAATAAAAAAGAACGTAAAGAAAAATCATGTTAAAAAATCAACAGCTTCGTCTTAATTTTGCAGAATGCTCAAAAAAACATGTCTACGGTGACTGTAACTCTGAAGAGACTAGTACTTGCATTTTTTTTTTGCCATGTCAGGGCTCTCCCAATCCAAGTTCCTATCCCTCGCTCTTGCTTAACCCCCATAAATGTGTGCAGACTACTGTGCAGCACGGTTGCTAGTAAGCTTGCAGGTCACTCTGCAACTAGTACTACCAGTCAAAACTCTTGCGAACTATCCAGGGGTCAAATTCCATCATAATTACGCAATCAACTGAATTTATCTGGTGCAAAGTGGTATAGGACAATCCATGCATCCATGGTCACCTATTGCCGAGAAGCGCGTGGAGCTGGATGATGGTCTGCTCCTCCTGCAGGCTGAACTTGCCCCTCTTGATGTCCGGACGGAGGTAGTTCGTCCACCGGAGCCGGCAGCTCTTCCCGCACCTTTGCAGCCCTGCAAAGAGATCACAGCCCCATTTGCGTTGTCAGAAACGACCGAAACAATTTGACCCTCGCAGGATGCAGGTCTAGCTGGGAACGAGGAAGGCCACGCGAGAACAACTGATGGAGCTAGCTGGCGGCGCTCACCGGCTTTGGGGGGCAGCGAGCGCCAGCACCCGTGGCCGTGCTGCTCAATGTAGGCCAGCAGCTTCTGGTCCTCCTCCGGCGTCCACGGCCCCTTCTTCAGCCCCTCCTTCTCGCAGCACGGCGATCGCCCCATCGCCCGATCAGAGCAGCAGCTCCCTTTCTTGCCCCCCTCCTCCTGGCCTTCCACTCCCTCCTCTCCTTCCGTCTCTCGCTTAACTGGCCTGCCTGACCAAGGCAATCGACTACGAGAGATCTTCTTGGCAGCGCGCGCCGAGTGGCTACGAGTGCAGTGGCGGTATGTATGCCAGTGAGCAGAGTGATAGAGAGGCGCCAAGTGAGGTACTGAGCCAGCTTGTGTGTTGAGGTCGGTGGAGAGGCATAAATAGATGGAGGAAGGGGTCGGCCGCCTGCATTGGCATCGGGGTCGGCAGCGGTATCTCGGGGCTCTGCGATCCTGTCGCGGCCGAAGTGGCCTCGTTGTCAGTGCACCCGGGCGCGCGAGGGGCAGCACGGGGATTTCGCCCCGCGGCGAGCGCGGAACCATCGCTGCCAATCGCGATCCACCCGATCAGAGGGCGTGCATTTAATCGGAGGCCTCTGATCAGGTGGTCCTCCTTGCGGCCTCTCCCACTGTGAGGTGGCCGCCGTACGGCGTGTCGTCTCCCTCCCCGTGCCCATCGCCGACCCGGCACAGACCCTCCCGCGATCGGCCTCGCCACCGTTGCTAGCTCGTGCATGAGCAACACGGTGTACCACCAACAAACTCCTGCGTGAGCTATCTCATCGAGCACGTACCGACGTACGTACTACCGTTCCGTGCGACTCATGAGCCGATCGCGCGCGCCACCTACCTTTGGAATCCTTTGGGTTTGGCTGGACGGCTGGTGATCGGGCACGTTCACGGCGACGGCGGCGGCGGCACCCGCGACGCCCTGATCGATCGGATCTCGCGATGATTTCGCCCGTAGGAGCCACAAGCTGGGGCCGTGTCATCGCCTTGGTCGCACCAAGCTGCGAGAAGCGGCAACGTGATCAGTGAAATTACCCTGCTGCTGGTCTTGCGCCGAGACGCGTGTCGTTTCTTATCGATACGTACATGGCCCGGGGTCCGGGCAGTGGACGAGACTTTCTCCGTCCGTTTGGGCCATTGACTTGATTGCAATCTCGCGGCGTTTTTGGGGGTGTATTTGTTTCACTCATTCAATTCGATGCTGCGCGTCAGTTTCAGCTCCCTTCCCCGGCTCGTTCTGAGTGAGATCCTTACTCCAGGTAACAGGCAGATGTTACTTGCCATTTTCAGGGGTGCAGGGGTGCTAGCCTGATGGGGCTCTCATGGCTCATTTGTGTGTCTCCTTTCAGATTGTGGAGGTGATCGCAGATTAAAATTTTGCTCTGTTGGGCCCTATGCGTCGTGGCTTAAGTGGTTTCTGAAATTAGCTGGTTGTTCGCTTCGAGTAAGTACTATAATTCACTCCGTTCTGCATTTTCAGTAAAGCTTTTTTTTTTCTTTGGGAATTCTGCCAGTTTCCAAGAAGGACCAAAGAAAGTCCCCATCCTATTTCTTCCTGTCATCCTTGATCATGTAGTGCTCCAGCTCCAGTACCCTGTGTTTTGTTCCTGCGACGAATTGTCACCAAACCTTAATGCAAACATGCTAGGGAGACCGGGGAAAAAAACAACGCTACCATTAGTGATGATGTACTAGCAGAGCAGACTACACTGTAAATTCTGCCAACCTGCAATTGCGAGGCCCCGGGCGGTACGCAGAATGGCTTTTGCCATTTATTCCGCCGTTCCCGAGGCCAGTTGCCACCGCAGACGAGGGTCGTTCGCGCCCAAGCGTAACTGCATCTGCGTCTTCTCGAGGAGTTAACCGTGCCTTGAGACTGCAGGGAATACTTGATCCGATTCCTTCGTAACTCGTGAGATATATAGGCCGTTCTACAGATGGTAGATACGAAAGTCCTGAGACTGCAGAGTGGTTCGGTGATTCGGCACTGGGCGCGCTCCAACCGGTGTTTAATTAGCGTAGACAAAAACTTCAATCGCCGACTGAAGTAGATCACAGGCCACCATTAGGGCATGTACGTATGGGCTAACCCTATGTCTGGTCTGTAATGGGAAGGAGAACCCGATGCCGCGTGCCTTGCACCGTTTCGGAAACCCGACGTGGGCCTCGCCACCAAAACGGACGAGGACGTTTTCTCGGACGGGTTGCCGAGTTTGTTCCGGGACTGCTCCGCGTCCTAGGAACTGAAAGTAACGTGCGAGAAATGGGCACGGCGTTCATAAAGAAGACTGTCGCATGAAGCGTAAAACAAGATTATTAATTTGCCTCTAATGTGTCTAGATCGATGAAGCCTTTAATTCTTCCTGTGTCATCTAGCGATTGTTTGGGAGCACTGGATAGTTTATACTAGCCTCCTTTTGCAGACCACCAGGAGCTTTCGGCTACTTTTTTTTTTTTTTTGTCTTTTGGCTTCTTTGAAAATTAAAATAAATTGGACGGTTTTTGAAGCAGATTCTCTAAACGATTTTTGAGTAAAAAAACTATATACGTCGTCCACATCGACGTCTTATTTCAAAAATATATACAAATTTTATTAACCACAGTTAAAAGTTATCATCTGTGGTAAAAAGGCCCATCATCATCCACCGATGGACTGATAAACGGGCGAGTTTAGCCAGAGAGGGCCCGTTTACTGACCGAACAGTAAACGGGCAGTGCAAAGGTGAAGTGAGATAATTGAACTGTGTTAGTCTATTGACACGGTCAATGTTCATGCTGGCTAGATCAGCAGGATTGACATCGCGAGAGGAATCTCATCTTTTTTATAGCGCTGAGAATTTGCAAAGTAGAATGAAAATTTCAGATTGTTTGCGATGTGGTACATAATTACTTCCTTTGTTCGCTTTTACTTGATTTTTTAGAATTTTTATCATCAAATTTTCTAAAGTTTGGCTACTAATTGATTTTAAATTATCTAGATTGACTATACAAAAATTATATTATCGAATTTATCATTAAAATAATTTTATAATATTATAACTTTATTAGTATATTTTAATATAAAATTATAAAAATGGTAAAAATCTTATATCAAAGACCATGAAAATAAAAAAAACAAGAGAGTATTCATGTTGCCACCGTGCATCCAGACGTATGTACATGGATCCGCCGTCAAGGAACATGCAAGGCAGCACTACTTAGGTGGTGACTTAAGGCTTATACTCTGTGTGGTTGAAAAAAACTGCGTGAGAGAGGCTTATTTGACATAATTAAATTTAAAAAATTAAAAATATAAAAATATGCTAGCCCATCACGAGACAACGCATAACGAATACGAGAAAAAAAGAACCGACAAAAAGCTCAAAAAGTCAAAATTCGAAAAAACGAAATTATGAATAGTGGAAAAATAAGCTGTATTGAGCAGGGCAAGAACGTGGAATTTTTTTAAACAATAATTTTTTATTCAGAATATAAAATTATATCTGTATTTTTATTTATATTTACAAAAGTAGCCACTGTCGCCTAACCGTCCTATCGCCCAATGACCGAGCGACACGCAGCAGTAGCTCTATCGTTAGGATTCAGTCGCCCAACAGTCGAACGACAGGAGCTGTCACCGAACGATTGGGCGACAGCACCTCCTGTCACCCAACAGTTCGGCAACTGCAGCCCAGAGTAAATAATCTATTATTTATTCGGATATGAGATTGAACAACGTCAGTTGATGGTGTTGTTAGACTATAAGGTAGTGCTATGTGATAGTTCGAAATATTTTAGGTAGTCCGTTGTATGTCATATGGTGAAGAAGTTAGTGTTTGAGATCTTAATTTGTAAATAAATATAGTAGAGTTGAGTATCAATTTCGTTGTCATAGTTGGAATTGTTGGGTGAAAAAATATAATGTATACAAACCATGTTGTACAGTGCGAATACACCAGAAGGTATAAGAGTGATGAAATGTTCCGACCAAAGATAAGTGGGAGACAAGGAACATGTATGACTAATCTACTTGGTCATTCGGTCATGTCCTGCGTAAAGCTAGCTCGTTGGGTCACGTCGCAGCAAAAAGATGCTTGGTATGTCACATCCTGCACAAACCTAGCTTGTTGGGTCACATCCTACGCAAACCATTGCTGCTCTTCTATCTCTGCTCGATCTCTCTTCTACTCTAAATAATTCCTAATAACTTCGAAGAATTTACATGACACTGACAACATTAATTAAGTACGTGACATAGTGATTTAAATGGCAATATACCAGTTTTAACAATACACGTGAATTTTCAATGTACTTATGACCTTCCTAATTCTCATAAATGTTGTCTACTAATGTTTTGCATTTTAACATGACTACTAAAATTTTTCACAACACTCTAATATGCCATCGGATCCTCGCAGTTAAATATTCGCAACAAAATTAATTAATTATATGCTAGCTTCTCCTCTCTTTTCTTTTCTTTCTCCTCTCTTATTGCCTTTTCTTTTCAGCATCTAACTGAAGTTATACTATTTTTTCTAACTATGATTTTCTACGGATACTAGTTATACTAAATGCATGATCAAATATTGATTTGCCATCACTATTGTTTGTTTCTGTAATAGATAATTGGACGAGAAATAATTGTATGTTGATCTTTATTTTGAAATAGGTGGTTTACCATACAACCACCCGGAAACCCATCTCGAAGGATTGCAACCGGATCAACATGAATTCGTCTATATATTCAATATCAGCGAAATTTGTCTTAGCTAGGTCAGCAAGCAAATTATTTTTTATTCCAGCTGACATATAGGCCTTGATCAAAACTTGTGGCTTTTGGCTATAATGACACTATAGTGGCTGTTAGTTTTTTTAAAATATTCAATTAAATAAAAAGAATAAATAGGAAAAAACCTCTACGTCTCCATCGATAATGCAAAGGAAAAGGAAAAAAAACTATGTTAAGAAACTAATGTGTTTTCGATGACTTTTAGCTTTTGAAACTAGAAGCTGTTTAGAAATAGGCCATAGTCTCACTGGTGTGTATAATGTATATACATTCTCTAAAATGCCAAACGACCAGGGTTTTCTAACCACTACTATAAAAGAGGTTAAATTGGACGTTTAAGTATTACAGACGGTTCATACGAATAACCGTTTGTTGTATTTTCACAGACGGGTTTTAATACAAACCATCTGTAAAGTATCACACACGGTTCTAGATAAGAATTGCCTGTGATAATGGCAGACATCACAGACGGTTCTTAGTGACGGTTTGTATTAAAAACCGTTTGTGATATGTTTTCAGCCTTGCAATCCCTCAAAATTTCATAATTTTCCGTCTGAGTCCAAGTAGATTTCAGTTTTGAGACACTTTCAGTAAAACGGACATAATTTTTGCATGCGGTGTTCGTTTTCAACATTCTTATACTCGTTGGAAAGCTAACGACAAGCCCGATCCAAAAACACCAACCGTCTCATGCCAGTTGCCCTATAAGACCCTCAAAATCGTCCATCTTTAGCTCTAAATTTGTGTTGCAAGTTTTTGGTTTTGTTTTGCCAAAATTTTCAATCTTTTATTTGGAATTTGGGTTTTGCCTCAACTTCAAAGTTGTAGATCTCATCAAAACCTTTCAAATGAGTTTATATAAGCCATATAAAACTTTGTTATTTTATCTTTTCGACTAGCTATTTATATTATACCAATATATTGTCTTTGTGATATCATAGACGGTTTGTAATCCGGAACCTCTGTGATGTCCCGCCACGTCACCGATCCGTAGCATATCCCTAGGATCTCGATCTCACTCGTACATTCTCTCGCATCGAATGGCAACACCGTTCTCCTCCTCACCTCTCGCCCCTTATTAACTCCCTCTACCTCCCTCTCCCACTGTTCTCCTCCCTCTCCCCTCTCCCATCGAATACCACCACTACTATCCAACTCATTTGTGCGTGGTAAGGGTAGGAAGGGTTCAGCAAGAGCGACTAAAGTTTCACTTGAAGTAAGATGGAAAGGAAGAAGGCCGACATATAGAAGCTATTTATTTTGTCATAAAAGTTAAAAATGGTGTTCGTTGCCTTTTTATTTCAGTTACTTGAAAAAATTTCGCACCACTTGTTTTAGATTATAGTTTAATGTAGTGTAAACATTTTTCTGAATTTGTAGCCGTGAAGTTTATATTTGTAAAATTGTAAGTGTCTTCTTATGTATGAAGTGCTATAGGTAACCTACTCGATATCTTGTGATGTTGTAATGGTGGATTCTAATCTTAATGAAAATAGAATGTGTTGCTATATTTGCTTATTTTCAGATGATATAGTTAACATTTCCTGAGGCTAACTGAAAAATAGAAAAATTTATGTATAGAATGAACTATCATAGACGGTTTTGTGGTATAAATCGTCTGTGAAGAATTATCACAAACGACTCGAACCAAAAACCGTCTGTGATAGAGAAGTATCACAGACGATTCTATATACCAACCGTCTATGATACTCACACATCACAGATGGTTGGTAGTTAGAACCGTATGTGATGTATGAGTATCACAGATGGTTGGTAGCTAAAATCGTCTGTGATAATGTTTTTCACGGACGGTTCTAGTTATAAACCGTTTGTGATGTAGTTATCACAGACGGCTTACAAATCGTCTGTGATAACTTCTGATTGTCACTAACATAAATTTAAACGGTTCAAAAAACTATCTGTGATAACAGTTTTAAACTGTTTATGATGATCTTTTTATAGCAGTGAACGCATCTTCAGCACCGACGTGATAGCAATTATGGACGTAGGAGCGCCGAAGATAGGGATATACTGGATACTTCTCCATGTTTCGTTATAGTTTACGAGGCCAGTAGACATCACATTTATGTCCTTTTAATGGTTGTTTTAGTAGTTACTCGAGTTAGATACTACTCCTAATCTACAATGGTCCTGACAGAGTCTTCCATAGGAGTTGAGTGCCCTAATTGAGTCATTTAAGAAAACCAACGTCGATCTAAACTTCCTCTCCGATCTACTACAGTATTTACTTCTACCATGATATGTTACTCACTGCATTGCACATTAACCTGAATCAACCACATTTCATGATTTGCATCAGTGTACATACCCAATTACCCAGTATAATTAGTATTGATTCTCAGAGAGAGAGAGAGAGAGAGAGAGAGACAAAGAGTATTTACGTGTGAGATTTGGTGAGCTGCTTGCTTGTTTGTGTGATTAGCTTGAGCTAGCAGTACCTGCCTAGCGGTTCCAAACTTCCGATGGATCCGGCAGTTGAGTACGACAACGGCGTACCTACTCCGCTGCTGCTACCTAGAGATGCTTTGGGTGGTCAATGTAGCGAGATCGAGACAGGCCCGGTCGTCCAGCTTAATGGCAGGGTACTGTATTCCCGTACTCGTGTAGTCGTATATTTGAACGTAGACGTACCGATCAGTTGTCGCCATAACTTCTTCGTGTGGGTTCGTTGAACGCAAATTACGTGGCGTTGCTACAGTGATAATCGATCGCGCACTGTTAATGATCAGCTGCACCCGGAAGAAAATTCCAAGCCATTGTATCATCTCTTCTAGGACCCTAATCTCTTTTTTTTTGTAAAAAAGAAAGTTTTTTGGATTTACATACGTGCGATTTGACTAGCGCGGGGAGCCAGGGACTCCCAACCGAGAGAACGAGCGTCCTACGGCCAGACAAATCCACTCGGTTTTTTTTCGCTCTCGCTAGTCATTATACGGACGCCGGAAAGTGCAGAGGTGCGTATGCGAGATCGGTCACGCCCGTTCAGATTCTTCAGATCGGCGAATAAGGCCACAGCACGCGTACGTATCCAGCGACGTACAGCGTACGTGCGAATTGAAAGGAGAACGATGGCGCAACCAACGATCGATCTCGGGAAGGATGGGTCGAAGGACACGGCACGTGGTCAGTGGTTACTGCGACGGGAGGACCGGCAATTCTGGCCGCGGGAGGGAGGTTAATGGCGGTGGGGGGCGGCCGCGCGCGCCTCCGAACAGCCAATCAGCCGAGCCGGCTCGATCGGCCTCGCCTCGCCGCCGCGGTTCGTGGACGGTGGCGCTCTTTCTGCGTGCATAGGATGCTCCCGAGCGACAAATCACGGATGGTTTCGGCGTCCGGTGGACTGATCCCCCTCGGCTTGGGAGACTCTGATTCGTCACCGCTTCATGTCGTATTTATGCACCGCGCGATCGATAGTGTACAGGGGACGGTCTACCATGAACAGGATGGGTAAATAACTGGGTATACTCCTGACGAATGTACTGCCTGCCTGACTGGCTGCCATCAGTGGTTCTGGTTTCGCTTCATACGGACGGACAGCCCCTGGGTCCTACGAGTCAAGAGTTAGCTTCTGGTCCGTGGCAGAACCAGAACTTAAACTAGCGTTGCAACAAAGTCATAAAAATAATGAGACATAACTTATTGCCTGATCAATTTCACACATCAAACATTATAGAATCCGAAGAGATGGGAAAAGTGGAGGGTGGGCGGTTGTATCCGAGAGAGAGGAGAAGAGACGAATGATCCAGATCAAATCGGATGGCTGAGAAGAGAAGAGTGAGGACGGACCAACCACCAACTCCTTCTTTTATAATAGTAAAGATAGTCCAAGGTCTACCAACCAAAGTCTATATAAAATTCATAAAAAATCAAACAAAAAAATGAAATTAGTCTAATAGTCAGTCAAAAAGCAGCTAGCTCAGTCCAGGATTTGAACTTAGGCTGATTCCGTCCCTACTTATGGTGCTATTTCTTTTCAATGGTAAAATAGCCCCAAAAAAAAAAACACACACACTAAAAGTCACTGCCATTGCACGCTTAACCTCACGTAAGTCATGTTCGTTTATTGACACCCCACAAGCCATAAAACTGCCAACATACCCCCTACAAATCCATTTCCCTCATTTTATCACCAATTCCTCACGAATTCGATCGCGACGTAATCATCTCCATATCTCATGGCACATCCTAGCTACTCTGGATGGCGCTGTTAGTGACGCCATGACGAAGAGAAAGGGAGGCTACCAGTGAGAAAAGTGGAAGAGAGAAACCAGGAGAGGCTAATCCTGCGTGTTAATGCAATGACCTTCAAGGCATTTCTTTTTGGATTTATCACCGGGTAATAGAAACAGCAATGCACTCATATGCTTATATCAAGTCCAGGCCAAAGTACGCTGCGGTTCGCAAAATTTACTTTATTTCGCTCTATTGTTATCCTTGTTTAGATGTTTGATGTTGACTTCGGCATGAATTAATACCATATATGTACCCATCAGATGTTCACGAGATTTTATTTTTTTGCGAATGGGTTATTAAATAGTAAAATATGTGTATAGTGACTTCTATTCGAAACGGTTCCTTTCATTAGCGAGGAGCGCTTTGTGTGCACAATATGTCGTTCAATTATAAAAGTTACCTTTAGTTTGTTGCTACCGTCGGATCCGTGGCGCAATGGTAGCGCGTCTGACTCCAGATCAGAAGGTTGCGTGTTCGATTCACGTCGGGTTCAATGCCCGATCCAATTCGGATCATTTTAAATCATTTTAATTCTTTTGGGCCGCAAATGGCTTTCAGTTCTCGGTTTAGAAGGCCTTTCATTCCTCAAGGCCCAGTTTTTCGATAGCGCTCTTCACATAGGCCTCTCTAAAGTAAATACTACATACTGAATCCTCAAAACTCAAACCTTTTTCCCCTTAACCTTCATCTAACGAATTCATATGAAAATCAAATCTCTAATTTTTTATTTTTATTCTAAATTTGCGTATTGTTGGATTGTAAATGACATGGGATTTTTTTTATATAGTTTTAGGTTGGAATGGGATACAAATCCAACTGATATTTTTAATTTCATTTTAATTCCGAATTCATGAGTAAATGAGCTCTTTTTTCATGTCTCTATTTCCCATGAGAGAGATTGATAGAGTGAGTTTACGGTATTAACTGCAAACAAAAGGAAGATAATGTGGAAATGATTGAAGGGTGCCAAGGTCATTTCATCAACTTCCTTAATTCTTGTGCTCAAAGTCTAAAACCATTTATATATGGAATCAGAGGGAGTATTACTCTATTACAAAATCGTTCTCATGCTAACGTGGCTTGCGAATTATCTTGTCTTACCAATCTAAACAACCAAAGTATGAGCAGAGCACCAAGTCTTGCTCAAAGACGAGATCGTCGTAGCTTTACTACACGTGTAGATAGAGCTTCAGTGCTTCCATCGTGTGAACTTCGCTGCGTTCTCTTTACCGCTGTGCAAGGTGGTTTCGGCAGAATCTCCATATTATACGCGGGGACTCTCCGGCCGAGAGGCTAGCCACGTCAGCAATTTTGTAAAAAAGTTCATGCGTTTTATGAAATTATGTAAATGTCCTCTATTCTCTCAAAAAGGTCTCTATCAGGTTTTTTCCGGAAAGCACCCTACGCTTCATCGAAATTGCGTATCCTTTATTGGATAGCACCCCGCGTTTTTTCAAAATTACACATAGGTGCTTGTTTAGTTACGTACAGGTCCTTACATGTCCTCAGTTTTTTATGAAAAAGTCCTTTGGTTTTTTCGAAATTACGCATTTGTCCTCAATTTTTTAGGAAACTCCCCATGAATTGTCGTCTCTTTTGCTTCAGTCCACACGGTAGCTAGCGCGTTGCGCCCCGCTTATGCAGCTAGTATCTACATATATAATCAATTTGCAAGCCGTGGAGACGCAACACAACAATCAAATCGGTACATTTGCACGCCGTATCTCGTACTTTGTCCCACGCAGCCCTAGCTAGATTTGGGCATATCCATGGATGGGAAATGCACGCTTCCCGTGAATGACACACTGCTCGATCGACAACTCTCGTTTCGCGAAATAATGATCGTGTTGGGTTGATCTCGGCTAGCTACATTCCGAGATTCCAGAGAGGTCATGCCTCCACACGCGTCCTGATCGGAGGCGCAACCAACTGTATTTGGTTTCGGTCCGGTCACCTAGCGCTATATAAAATTAGAGAAGATTTGGCAGGTCTTGGATTACCAGTTGTTCAAGGCTACGAAACCCCATACACGCCCGATCTCTCACGTGTGCTAAGGTGGACGAAGACCGGGCCTCTTTCGTCCCCGACCACGGCATCAACTACACCATCGGCCACCTCTACATCAACCGAGCACCGACTGCCTCATGGCTTCTTCTAGTTTGGGTATGTTGATTTAGCTTCCGCTCTAAGAATCTTGCTAGGTGTTCATGTTTGATCTATGATTAAAGCCTATTGTTCATGTTTAGACTTAGATCAATTTAATATTTGGTATCAGAGCTAACCCTAGATCAACTAGAACCCTAATTAGTCCCAACCGAACTCGGATCTAAGGACTAACAGCTCGGATTAGCAATTAGAAGGAGATCTAATAAATTTGTTTTTGCAAAACCCTAATGAAATCCCTAAATCCAACCACCCGAGCCCTCAAACCCAACTAACAGCTTAAAAATGGATGAAATCAAAAGTACATGGCAAACAAGCACATAAAGGTTGGGTTCTTTTAGACTGTGTCTTATGGCTTTTGGTTTATAGATTTTAAATTCTGGCTATTCGTAAGAGAGTACAGAGATAGACTTATGTGTGATTTTGACCGATATAGATGAATTTGGTATATTGCCTATTATAATTGATTTGTAGACCCTGTCTTGAAAAGTCACATCGTTTGAAAGCTAATTACTGTAGCATAAGATAAAAGTCACAAGTAACAAACTCAAAAGAACAAAAAAAACCCAACAAGTATACAACATAAGACAGAAAGAACATTTGAGGGGGAGAGATAGGGGTGATAATAAGGTGGATTACCTTTTGGAACTGGTATGGATTCAATTGATAACAGAACTCGTTTCAATTTCAACTTCTAACTTTTAATTCACTATTCCTTAATTTTGTTCTAGGTTTTTGACTTCACTTGCAGCCTCCTCACTAGGCGGCAGGTGATTAAGGCTAATTAATTGTTTTCTATTTAGTGTTTATTTTAATTTTAAATATATCAAATGAGTCAAGAAAATTATGAAAATTTATGTACAGTCTCCCGACACAATATAATTGATAAATATAATTTTTGAGTATTTTTATCCAATGTGAATGTTGCTCAAAAAGTCATAAAATTTTCACATTTGTACGAGTTTTATATATAGCAAACGAGCTCGAAAAATTACGAAATTTTATGTAAAGCCTCTCGACATAGTTATAATTATTGTGAAATTTTTAAAGAATTTTATGTGGTATAATTTACCATATTTATTGGGGTCAATTTAATCATGAATTAAATTCACGATTAAATTCACCGACCGTAAATTCACGAATTAACATGGAAAATTAGGACCACATAATTTTTTTAAAAAAATTACACAATAACTATGACTATGTCGAAAGATTTCACATAAAATTTTATAATTTTTGAAACTCGTTTACTATATGTAAAACTTGTAAAAATATCAAAATTGTATGAATTTGTTAGCAACATTTGCAGTGGATAAAATTATCCAAAAATTATACTATGAGATACGTTGTGTCGGAAGGCTGTACATAAATATTTGTAATTTTTTTATCTCATTTGTTATATTTAAAAATTCAAATAAAAAATTAGGCGGTAATTGTCGGCTAATTAGTCGGATTAATCACCCGTCGCCGCTGGCCTCGTCGCGTGTCGCCTCACCGGCGCTGCCGTCAGACTACTCAACAACAGAAATAATATTTTTGTCAATACAATATATTTATAACTATTTTTATAAATATAATATAAAACAGTGTCAAATATGATTTTAACTCTGTGTACATACGTACGAATGCACCAAGAGTACACCAAGGCCAACGGCCTCCCGATTTCCGCGGAGCGGGGGCGCGGAAGCGGAAACCAGGAGGGCCAGCCCAAGCGCGTGTCGAGGCGGTTTCCACGTCCGGGTGGCACAGAAGGTTTCCTTCCGTGCTCCCAATCCGCAGGATTCGCTATGTATCCAGCTTCACTGCCTTTATGCTCGTGAGGGGACCAGATTCATAAAAAAAAATGCCATAGGAGTTAGATTTGTAAAAAACAGACATAAAGAGGCTACAAAAGCAAAAAAAATTCCAACCCTTTCCTCAAAGAGTTTTTACACTTAGTTAGCTCTATAACTTTTGCTTAGACTGTTAGAAAGATCATATCAAGCCATTAGCATTCGATAATTCAGGGCGAAGGAACCACGAATCACTTCACAGAAATGACAAAGATGCTAATGTTTGGCTGTTAGTAACTAATAGCAGAAACCAGAAAGAAAGCAGGGCGCTTGGATTTCTCCATACTTTAGGCGGCAAAGAACGTCATCTTTTTTGGATCAATCATGTGTCTTCTTTCCTCAGTTCAAAAAAGAGAGCGATTCTTATCTTCGTACTAATAAGGTACAGCCACTTTTTTTCTGTGGATTGACATATACTCGAATCTTCAATGCTGGTGTTGATTTATCACATTTCAAAAGCAAATATAGACATAAAAGAATCCCAACTACTTTAGATTTGCGGTGCTCATCGCTAATGTCATGCCATGGATTGTCTGGGTCTCTATGTGAAAATTACTACCGCTTTCTGGCGCAAAGCCCCGTGCTCAGAACTGAATTGTGGGTCATATCAGCAGTAAGGAGCTTAAAGAAAATCAAACATCATCAAAGAAACAAGAAGAGCATCAAAGATTATTTGTGTGGAATATTTGCATTCTCATATTCCATAGTCAGTCTCACCTCCTGCATGTTTGGCCTATAACCTACAATAATCCGGTTTTCATGATGAAATTTCAGACCTGTTTCCACATGCTGAGGAAATGCTATATGCAGATTGTCACCCAGAATAACTAAATAGGAACCAAATATCACCTAAAATGATTTTGATGTGCACAAATTCTGATCATCCCCAGCATATCAGGCCAATAGGTTAAACAATTGTTATGTTCGATCACATCAATATGAATAAATGTTTTCCCTGCATCATGAGAAGGTAACCAGATCATCAGAGTAACAGAAAGCAAAGACGATACCACCACTGGTATCTGTGGTTGGTTATGAACCAAGTCACAGCAGTTAGGCAATGTTAGGGTTAAGAGTTTTGGGTGTTTGCATGCTTCATTATCACAAAGTAGCTGAATGAAAGCAAACTAATACCTGCAGTTGTTCATTAGGATCTCCATCTCCTGTGATTTTAGGGTGAAGAAGTCAATAAAACATTAAACATGAGTCCATATTAAGATGTCTGCCCAAAGATAATGAGGTTGTAGAATACTGACTTAAGATTAAGATGTAATAATTTACCAATAAGTGGGTTATGATAATTGAAGCACTGCCATCTAAGTATTTATGCACACAATAAGTTGATCAGGGTACAAGATGAAGAGCAGTGCAGGGCACCGGCCATTACTGTGGTTTACTTGTTGTCCCTATGTTTAAGCAGGTGTATTATTCCAACTTGTTAGAAAACATGAAAAATACATGCACCGTCAGACAGACATTGTTATTGACACCATCACACCAATTGAAGATTACATGAATTTTATTTTTCCTGTTTAGAACATACAGGACCCAGATGATAAAATTTGAATTACAGCTGTGAAGGATCTCAGATGTAGATTGGTTAATAATTGCATCTATTGTAGAAATAAAACTGTCTGTTTATGCACTTAGAATTCTTCCAACACAGTACGAGACATATCTCAACATGGTTATTCTTAACTTTCATCTACCTTATATTGACATGTGCACAACAGTTCACATCAAATGCAGAAGCAATGGTGGAAAATTGACACTACATCAGGGAAAACATGCATTTGACAACAAGTAACATATCCAGTTATTCTAAAATCATTGAACAACACATTTAGATCATTGAACAATGCATTTACAACAAGTAGGTTCTTTTTTAAAGAAAAAGAAATCAGCGCTGATGACTCGAAATTAAAACATTCCAGAAAGCATGCATTTAAGCCAAATCAAAATGGTATGAGAATTATAATTTTTTATGCCAAGACCATGCTTGTAGTTCATGTACCCAGAACAATAATTGGAGCCTCTAATTCCTGGACCAGCTTCCACTCTTTCCCCCCGACTTGTGCTGGAGACAGATATCTGTTATACAAATGTCCTTTGAAGCAGCTTTGCACATGTCATATACTGTGAGGCCAGCAATGGCCACTGCAGTCATTGCTTCCATCTCAACCCCTGTCTTTGCACTGGTTGTGGTTTCCCCTTCTATGACTACGCTAGAGTCCTCTTCATTAAGAGTAAGATCAACACGAACATGAGAGAGATTAATGTTGTGGCACAGGGGTATGAGATTGCTAGTTTGCTTTGCACCAGTTATTCCAGCAATCTTTGCAACAGTAAGGACATCTCCTTTGGCAATCTGGTTCGATGCCACCAAATTAAATGCCTTTTGTCCTAGCAAGACCCTGCAGCTGGCTATAGCAACTCTCTTGCTGTCTTGTTTCGGTGACACATCAACCATCTTTGCCTGTCCACTGCCATCAACATGAGTAAGCACTGGTTGTGCATCCCTGGTTCCATAAGTGGGCTGAGCTGGTTGCTGTGGAGGACTTGAACCTAAAGGACTAGGTGAAGGAGATTCACCAAATATTGATTCCATTTCCTGGAATTGCAAATTTTGAGACAATTACTATTATAGTAATCATTCATTTGAATGCCCAATGACAAAGTAAATTAGTTAAACACATTTTTATGAGGACATTGTACAAGACCAAGTTACAAACCTATATTTAGTTTTTGTAAATGATTGTAATTATTTTAAAATTCTGCATCTAATTAAAATTCAGCACCTAAGACCATGGATTCAGATGGTAAATTCTAACTCATGAGCACAACATAGAAAGTAAAAAAATGGCACATTATGCATCGTTAAGAGTATAGACAGAAGTTGGCCAAAACTCAAGTGCACAACAACAAGGCATGATTCTGTTTCAGTCCTGTGGTAGTGTGGCACATGTTTTTCCTTGTACCTTTAGTGCATCATAGACTTGTTGTTGATCATATGAAGAAATAATGCATATATTAATAGGTTATTTTACCTGAGGCCTCAAAACTATTATCCTGTGGGCAACATCATATGCAAATGCTCACCCTCATTAAGAAAAGAACAAAGACTAATGCAATTAAAAGGAAGGTGCTTGTGAGAACACTAGACAATGATGCAGATTTTGGCTTTCAACTTTCAAGCCAAACCATAATTACAACACTCGAACCTGATTATAAAAGTACAGGACCAGTTTACAGCTCAGGCATAAAGGAGAAATTGTGTAATCATATTACAGTTCAATTTCAAGTTTCAACTGAATCTATACTTATAATAGCATGCTTGCACACTGGAGTACCCCAACCTGAAGATATCGAAAATGCCAAATAATAAGTACAAAACGATTCTATAGTAGCCATTATCCAAAGCATGAAACGGCAAACATACATACCCAAGTTTAGTTTCAGTAAGATTTCTAGATAAGAGGAAAAAGCTGAAGAAGACAATTTTCAAAAGAGAGAGACTTCAAATTCCTAACCTTATTTAGCTCCGCTATAGTATCGGAAGGAACCCCAGTAGCAAAGCATCTCCAACCACTACTTCTTGCTATTGTTGGGAGAATGGAGCGGAAGATGGACATTGTAAGCAAGCTAAATAGTCGTTACGCTTCTGCAACAAGGAAAAAGTAAACAGAAAACACAAAGAAATTTTAGCACAGGGATACTCCATACCTAAAGAACAGTTCCTTGTCCTTCAATATTCAAGGACCACACGTTCTAAACGGTTACAAAGGGTGCAAATTTAAAGAGTGAATGAAGCTTAATCGGGAAAATAAGCCACACGACAAAATCAGATGCATGCATAATAATAATAATACCTATATTATAGCCGGGAGTTCCGGCTCTCACAGACTCATGTCGACTTTTTGCAAAAAGCCCTGTTTTTCCGAAATCGTGTAAAGGTCTTCCGTTCTCGCAAAAAGGTCCTTGTCAGGTTTTTTTGCGAAAACCCCCTCGGATTCATCCGAATTGCGTATTCTTTATCGGATAGCACCCCGTGGTTTTTTAAAATTATGTACGGGTTCTCGTTTAGTTACGTATAGGTCCCTTCAGGTCCTTGATTTTTTGTGAAAAAGACCTTTGGTTTTCTTGAAATTACGAGCATGTCCTCGATTTTTTTTAAGAAACTCCTCACGAATTATCGTCTTATTTGCTTCGGTCCACACGGTAGCTAGCGCGGCGGTACGCACGCATGATCGATCAGCAGCATGTACACTGGAAAGAAGAGATCTCCTTCCAAGTGGCATCGAGCCGCCGATGATCAGTGGCGCCTCGCGAGCGCGAACGCCGAGAGGGCGATCGATGAGGACAATTAGGATGACCATCGCCGCGAAGGATCCGATGAGGGAGCCCGAGATGAGCTCGCAGAAGGAGTCGAACTGCTGGCAGATGGCGAACCAGTTGGCGCGCATGTTGGCCTTGTGCGCCAGGTACACGATCGCCGCCGCCGCCGGCCGTCAACAGAGCAAGCATCGCCGGCCTTCAGTACATACATACATACATACACATGGATCAGACGAACGAATGAGATAGTGGTCGATGGTATCAACATTTCAAGCAGCGTTACCGCGTCGAAGAAGACCAGGCCGTATCGCGCTCTGGGCCTGATGATGTGCACGATGGACAGCGGTACGGACAGGACGAGGTACGTGCACACGACCGCGTTCGCCGCGACGAAGAACCTGACCATGCATCACATAAAGTTAATTATTTCTTGCTGTCGAATGAAACACCGCGAAGAGTACGTACGTGAACCATCTGTAAATGCGGAAACTTACGTGAAGGACGGGAGGTCGCTGTACTTGGCCTCGAACTGGATGAACTGAGTGAAGAAGGGGAGAGTCTCGTTGGTCGTGCCCATGGCGATGGCGCTGCCGATCGTGCCAATGATCGAGATGAACCGGAGGAAGACGTCGATGATCGAGACGGGGCGGCGTGGTTGACGCCGGCCGCCACCGGCGCGACCAAGGGCGCCTTGGAGCTCTCCCCCTCGCTCGATCACCGCATCCTTCATCATGGCGTACTCCGAAATCCCGACCGAACTAGCTAGGCCCCGCTCGGTTGGGCTGAAAAACTGTGGTTTATGACTAAAATTGTACTGTAGTGATTAAAATTTTACTGTAACTGAAGGTGATTTATTTGATGTAATTAAATTTAAAAAAAATAAAACTAGAAAAAATATGCTAACTCATCACGAACAACGCAAACGAATACGAAAAAAAGAACCGGCAAAAAAGCTCAAAAAAACTAAAAGTTCAGAAAAGACGTAATTTATAAATAGTGAAAAATAAGTCAGAAGCTGAAGCCGAAACGAGCTGGAAACTGGTTGAAACTGGTTGCTAAACGATTCTTGCAATTAAATGTGAGAATGGCCGCTGCTTGCTTCTTGCTTGAGAGGACTAGTGGCTAGACCTTATACATGAAGGGATCATTTCATTAGGATATATAGGCAACATTTGCCCTAACAGAACCAACAATTTGTTTGGTCAATCATGCGGCAGGCAGTGCAAAGGTGGTGATTTAGGTGGCTTTGACACTTGTTAACAACAACTAAAGCACACCTTGCCATTGGTTGACTCTGCACATGCCCTTACTTGCTCAAGTGAGACTACCAAGTTGCAAATATTTTGCTTGAAACAAACATTCTTTAGTTCCAAACCCACAGTGCAATGTCGAAATCCTAATCCATTTCGACTTTTGGAGCTAAAATCTATCTATTATAGTATTAAACCGACAGAAAAAGAAATCGCTACGTTCGTTCTCAAATGGTAAAAATTACCATGTTAATTAAAGTAAAAAAAATCAACATCATCGATTATAATGGATCTAGATTATAATGGTTTAGATTGATAGTTAGGCCGATGGGTCCACGTAAAATCAATTACAGACATATCACGATAGCAAGAGGAGTTTGATTCCTACATTGCATTGAGCGAAAGGTTTTTGGTAAGCTGATTAAGGAAAGAAGGTCCACCACAAAAACAAAAATAAAGAAGTGTTTCCATCGATCTCTACATGCATAACATCCACGGGTGAAAGCAACCATCAAATAAGCACATCTACGGGGGAAAAAAAGAACGCTTCCGCCGTCCTCGCTCTGATCTGTACGCCGCCGCGCGAGGAGCACCATCCCGATCGTTATCGGCCCAATCGCCGTCAGAGAGGAGGTCTACTCGGGTGCACTTATGGGTGGCTGGGCGCACGAAGAACGCGACGAAGAGGATGAAGGTTAACCCACGTGCTTACGAAGAAAAGAAATTAAAAGGTGTGAGGCCGCCAGCTCATGAGCCGACCTCACTGTGATCTGATGAACAAAAAATGGCAGCACAGCCTCATGTATGAAGCAACCGAGCTGATTATCAAGAAGATGAAAACGAAGAACGATGGCACGGAGCCTTCAAATTGTACCTGTTTTACTACCAGCGTACCACCAGATCCAAGGTGTCTACAAACTTGAATGCACAGATCCTCGAGACACGACTTCATACTGATTTGAGCACCATCTAAATTCAAATCAGTATGAATTTAGATGAAAACGAAGAACGATGCCACAAAAAAAAAGGAGATTGGTTCATCCACATCGTCTTCACATGTGGCAGTGCCAGCTCTCAAACAGGTAGGCGAATTTGAGCACCATCTAAATTCAAGGTGAACCAAATATGTGGGCTCTAAAGTCTAAACAATGACTTCAGAAGGTCTGAGCAGCTAGGTAGAAGTGGGAGCCGGTTTTAGATTTTTAAATTTGAACAAAATCGAAGCTTGGTAGAGGTTACTTCTCCAATTCTAAGATGCATCATAGGGAAGAAAGTTTAGATTGCCCTGGTGGCTACTACCATGCGCTAGCTAGGTTTCTACCATCTTCTTAAGCACCGTCGATGCTCATGTCATGTGTTGTCCTTTGAAGAAGAGATCATTAAAAATAAATATGTAAGAAGTAATAAAAAAAAGTAGGTTTCCATCTAATTTTGGTTTGCTTAGATTGTACAGTCTTGTTTGAAACGCATGAATTTTTTTATATTTTTGTAGAAGTGAAATTGTTTTATGTGAAATTCATGCAAAGCACATGTGAAATTATTGCATTAAAAAACCTTAAAGTGCGTTACATAAGAGAGAATAAAATAATCCTATATTATAGAGTAGAATTATATTAATCACAAGAAGAGTAGAATTTTATTAGTGCTAGCTACGCAATTGCGCGGAACACGGCTGGTTACCTTGTAAGGCTCCCGGCAACCCTCCACAATGATGCAATCTTTTCTTTGGTTAAAGACTTTGTAGTTTATGTTCTTTTCAACTAGATACCGTGTGGACGAAATAAAGAGACAAAAATTGGTGAGACGGGTCATTTTTCTAAGGATGAATGCGTAATTTTAGAGGAAGGAAGCTTCTAAATAGAGTATTTTTTTCAAGATAGGATCTACTAGTTAATTGTAGTATATACTTTACTGACTTCATTTATATCGGTAAAAATCGAACTTATGTGAATTTACATAATTTCAAAAAAATCTTTTTTGTAAAATTATTCACCAAAAGTCACAAGTCACGGCCAAAAAGCTACATGCGCGGGGCGATGTGGGCGAGCGAGACCCGTAGTCACTTGGTTGCATGATATGAACAATTCTCGAGGCAGTTCAAGATCACGTCAATGTGTTGTGCTGTATTTGATGAAGACATCAACTTCCCAAATACAGGACATGACTTTCTGGACTGCGTTCACCTCGTACTCGCCATCTTATATTCTCGTGGCCTTTTTTAATACGTTGCTACAGACCGGTCGCGCATCGGTTCATCGTTCCGCACCGTACACTTTATAAAAGAGTTAAACGATAAAATAAAAAAGAAGACGTGTGAATTATTAAAGGAAATATCAATAAAATCCATATATCCTTTCATTCAATCCCTTTGTCATGTCAATTTCATACGCACGTAGCTGATTTTTCGATGGTGGATCTCTCTCTCTCTGATGTGGACGCTCGACGCTTCAAAAAGCAAGTAATCTCAGAATAATGTTGAGATCAAATCGTTATAAGTTTGAGAGTAAATCAAAATAATTCATAGAGCAAAATTCAAGATAAATTTTAGAGCAAATCAATATAATTCCAAGAGTAAATTCAAGATATTTCAAAAAGCAAAATCTAGGAAAATTCTAAGAGCAAATCAAATAAAAATTTAAAAGCAAAATGGGGATAAATTTGTTAAGCAAATTCAAGATAAGTTTGAGATCAAATCAACATAATTGCGAGAGCAAATTATGTAGGTATGATTCCCTCTATTATTTCCTATTGATTTGAGTACAGGCATGTATTAATTAAGTAGGTAGTAAATCATGGGTGTTTGAGCAGCAACCAATAAGACGTTTTTATTTGGATGAGCAAAAAATAAAGAGGATTGATTGGATACGGCGCTCGCACGCCCGAAAACAAGGATTTCAGTTTTTTTTATGAAAAGGAAACGTCATCTTATGGCAAACTGGCATGCATGGGCTAAAAAGTTTTGGGTACCTGTGGGCTGGGCCGAAAGACTGCTTTCCCAATCAACATGCAAATTAACATATTCTACTAGAAAAAGGCAGCCATGTTGTCAGCCCATTACGAGACTACGAGAGCCCACTCTCTCCTTCCTCTCAAGGTCGTCCTGACTTCAGCATTTCATTTCTCCCTATATTTTCAGAGATGAAAGAGGAACACCAAAAAGAAATTCTTAATCTTAGACCGAACACACCTCGATGTATTCCAAAATGCAATCCCATGGTCAATCACTTCGCAAAGCACAGTGAAACGTGTGAGCCACAAATGACGCTTCCCAACTCCGAAAACGACACCCCTGACCTACCAAACCATAAGCTAACTCCGTGCCCTCTCAGTCACCGGCATCAAAGGCGTTGACTTTGCAGTTTTAATTCCCCAACCCCCACTCCTTGCATCGCAGACCCGCAACAACATCCACACAAGAAGAGAAAGAACAGCAGAAAGTGAAGAAGCAATCGGCGGCGGCGGCAGCATGGACCGGAACCTGAGCGGGTTCTTGATCGGGTGCGTGGGCGTCGCCGTGACGCTGCTGGCGTACCAGCAGACGGTGGTGTCCAGCACGCAGTGCGTCGCCGCCGGCTTCGTCGTCCTCCTCTTCGCCCTCTTCGTCAAGGAAGGCTTCATCTCCCTCTGATGTTTTATCAAACTTCTCCTTTGCAGCTTAAGTTGCCACTGCCTCTGTTTCTGTGGCTCCCGTTGTGCTAGCTCCTCTGGAACTGCTGCCTCTGGTTCTTGCAAAGGGAATAACTTTTGTTACGAGAATCCTTCTTTGAACGGGGATGCCGGATTGGCCGCTTAGTGGTTGGTTGGGTCATCATGTCTTCTGGATGCTTGTCGCCAAATCGAATTGCTTACTGAAAATCTGTAATGGTTGTACACTTGTAGGTTGTAACTTGTACTATGTACCCTCGTCCTTTGCATGATGAACTACATAGTTCTTGTTGTACCCTTCAGCTTATCATGCTTCACTTGTTTGTTTTTCTATGGATTCTTTGGCGTGCCAATTCAACTGTTCATTAGCGAAATACGAGCAAATTGTGTTGGTCTGTGAGGGACTGAGGGTGTTTCTTCAGTTGAACCGAGCAAATCACCATGGTCATAACATAAAGAAACTCGAAGAGCGAATCAATTCACCTAAAACGGTTGACTTAATTTACTATAGTTTTTGCAAGAGATGTTTTTACCCCACCACCGTTTAACCTGAATATTCGAAAGCAATAGGAAACGGAAAATCGCACAACTGCAACAAAATGTTTCAATGCATTTAAATTCTTACAGTGGAATCGGATGGAGTGCTCTCCTATTCTACACAATATCATATCACTTGATTGCATTCCTGACAACAGGAGGAACACATGGCCAATGGCTCAAACATACATAAGATTACAAAATAAAGCACCCTAATTCTCCTGATCTGTGATTCCCTGCCTCGCCTACAGCATCTTAGGACCAGACTACTCTGCTGATGTTGAGATTGCATTGCTACAAAAACACCAATTCGGACATAGGTGTTACAATGTCTGATGCGCTGCAGCTATTCGCTTCAGAACTCATGAACAATCTTCTTCAGAGAAGAGTAGGTCCCAGTCGCAGCAACCAAGGAGCCAAGAACGACGATCGTGGCGATCAGCGCAACCTCGGCCTTGCTGCACCGTGTCACGCCGAAGATCTTGAGGTAGCAAACGCACGGGAGCAGCATCGAGGCCATGACGCTGAGGAGCGAGCCAACGAGCGCCATGAGATGACCGAAGAAGGGGACCGTGAGGGCTATGATGACCGTGCTCAGGACGATGAGGGTCCTGATCAGTATGTTCACGGATCTCTTGTTGCCAGTAAGCAGCCTCTCTTCAATCGCTGTGGCGACCGGAGTTACCATCAGAGCGTACTTGGAGAACGGATTGATCAGTGTCGTGTAGATTGCTAACTTTGAGCTGATCTTTCCCTCGGGGAGGTTCAGCGTAACTTGAGATTTGACGTCGTCGCCGTACATGAGGTAGCCGAGTATGGCCATGGATCCATAGTTGAGAGTACATGCGACGAAGCATATGACTAGTACCTATGCAAGTAGCAGACAGACAAAACTAGTTTCAGTCAGGGACAGTAAAAAGATATAATACTTTAGTTGCCTTGAATACTGTAGAGTGTAGAATACTTTTCAGTCACTGTCAGACATTTTTGCTCCTACTGTTCAGTTCAGTATCGAATTTATTAATTCCATTTCAATAAAAGTATCGGATTTATTGAATAATTACGGAATACAGAATCAACTAACACATCCGTTTTTTACCAAAGAATAGGAAGAGACAAAGCAACCAGTTCCGACGTACTCGGTGCAGTATCAGGTATCACGACGTTACTGACAGCAAGTTTGCAATGATGCTACAAAGTGCTGGATAGTTGTTAGTAGTAGTTACTACTATACGTTGAGGCTCAAAATTTACACGGCATTGTGATACTTCGATTCCCTTTTTGCGGTTCTTAGTTTCTGTGTCAGAGCAAATGTTAATACATCCCATTTTTCCTTCCTGCACTAAAATGCAAAGATAAATGTACTAAAAGAAGTGAAGATATTTTAGTTACGTCTTGTGACATCAAAATCATAGGCTACTCACCCTGGAGAACTTGTCCTTTTCCTTCATGGAATTGCACAATGTGGGGAATATGGCATGGCCACAGTAGCAGAAGGTGTACAGGCCCAGAGCAGTAGGCAGGCCACTGACATTCAGCATCCTGCCGTTCCCCTGAAACCCGACGCCGTCGACGACGGCGGCCGAAAGCACGCAGAAAACCACGACGACCGACGCGAGCACGCCGCTGGCCGACACATAGGCGAGCACGCCCAGGCTCCTCAGCCACGTCGTCGGCAAGATAACGACCGCGACGAGCACGACGAACAGCTGCTTCCCCGAGACCACCAGCCCGCCAAGGTTGAGGCTGGTGCCGGGGAACAGCTTGTCCAGGTTGTCGCCCTCCAGTATCAAGAACCCGATGGCGACGAGGTAGAGCTCGGCGTACAGGAACGCCGACACGGCGAGCCGGCCTTTGCCCCCGAACGCGAGCGCGCCGATGTCCGGGTACCCCCGCACGGCCGGCGACGCGCCCATGCACCGCTGCAGGAGCAGGCCGGTGTAGCAGCAGACCATCGCGACGACAAGCAGCAGCGCCAGGCTCAGCCACCCGCCCTCCGACAGGGCGTACGGAATGGACAGCAGCCCGACACCTGAACCCAAGATCGATCAGGTTGGCCGACTCTGTGCAAACCCCAAACAGTACCGGACAGATTGGAGCAAAGATCGAGTTTCGGGCTCACCTGAGAGGGCGTTGAGGCCATTGAAGCAGGTGCGCACGAAGGTCGCGCTGTCGCCCTCCGGCGAGCACTGCGCCTCGTGGTCGTACGCCCCCGGCTCCTTGCGGGCCTGCACGGCGCCGTGGGCGTGGAGGAGGGGCTGCTCGAAGTCCGGTAGGGCTGCCGGCGAGTCGTCGGAAGGATGAGGCTGCGCTGCTCCGCCAATGGCCATCTTATCCGTCTTCTTGGCGACGCCTCCTCTCACCTCTGCGCCGTTGCGGCTGGTGTGCACGCGATGGAACGGAGCACGAGTTGCGCAGCTCGGCTAATCCGCAGCTGTATATAAAAGGGAATCCTACGTTGTTGTTTTCCCGTGGCCACGAGGCGAGGCCCACGATTCTGCGGATTCTTGCGCGCGGTCCATGCGGACGAGAACGACGACTGGAGAGCAAAGCGGCACGGAATGCAGCGGTCGCTCCACCTGAAATCCATGGTATTAGATCTGCCACGTGGGTTTAAAGCTTTCAAGAGATTGGAGTATAGTTTCCTTTCACCTTTTCTTTCGTGTAATCTCCGAAGGTTAAACCGTAAGTTCATGTGGTGGCAATTCTATATTAGTGATGAGTATTTGATATTGTAATTCTGGTTATTGTGTTGTTTGAGTTTGATTTTATTCGAATTTGCAAAGTTACAGTTTGCTAAGTGGTCTGACCGACCAGGCAATGGCAGTATGACCGACGGTTATAGAACGGTCAGACTAGCCATATGACCTTTAAAAATAGATACCAAACACTTGTGCAGGTGTGTTTGAGATGTCTTTACACTAGGTGTCACTTAAATTAGTGTTCTGAGCTAAAACTAGATAAAGTTTAACTAAAATACCTTAAGCGGTGTTTCTTAAGTGGTCTGGTCGATGTTGGGCCAGCGGTCAGACCGCTCCCCTGTTACCAGGAGAAGTTTGAATCAGTTCTCAGCAGTCTGATCGGCCTTTGCCAAGTTGTGTGCGATGTTTTGTCTCGGTTGTGTTGTTGCTCTTGGAGATTTTCGAGAGTCCATTCAAGGTTTTAATCATGACGAAAGTCTATGCAAATGTTAATCATGGTGGGAGTCTATGCATTGTGTTAGTCATAGCCAGAAGTTGTTGTTTGCTAACGTGAGTCAAGTATGTGTCATTTGTGCTTGGGACAATTACTTGTTCTTCGATATGCAGAGCGCTTGTTGATTATTGGCGGTCAACGGTACGACCGAGGGTAGGGGAGGAGCCCAAGGCTACAGGGGGTCGTGTAAGTCCATGTGAGATTATATCTCAAGCGGAAAGACACGAAAGAAAGACAAGGATCATAGAAGGCAAATGAATGCATGTGGTGTGCCATTGCATTTGGACGTTTGAAGTGGTGACATTCTTCTAGGAGGAGGCTTACGATCTCGACGGTAAGTTATTGGGCACCACCGACTACGTTATGGAGTTGGCTTCGAGGATAAGCGTCATGAATGATAAGAGTGTTTTATTGGGCTATTAGAGTCATGTAGAAGTTACACTTTGAGAAGCGTGCATATGTGTAAGTGTAAAACCCATTTATGTGTGAGTTACCGGGTTTCCCATTTGTAAATGGTCGCATGTGGGTTGATTGTTAGGCTTAGGTGTGAGGTGAGTAGCCTCCACTATATAAACTATAGTGTGTGTTGAGAGAAAATATCTCTTTGCTTGGAGAGGCACTTTAGGGTTATGGTTTACTTATGTTGGAAACATCACGTGAGTGCTCCAGGGAGAGTTATGTCCTCTATGATGGAGTGATTGTAATCATTCATCTCCAAGTATCAATAGATCCACTAAACTCATCTAAGTCTTTGTACTCAAGTTGTTGTTCTTGATTTTTTGATTTGGCTTGGTTTTTTGTATTTCCTTCTCCTCTCTTAATGTTTATTGGTGCCAAGGATATGTAAGTGATGGAGATATCTCTTAGAGACTAGATCTCATCCATCTAGTTACTTTCTATAAAAGTTCTTGACTTTATCTGGTTTCGGTTCGTTTTGGAGACCTCCTTGTGAAATCTTGTTCTGAGAGTTTTGGCTTCAAATCTTTGAGTGTTCTTGCTTGTTGTGACATATGAGAACTTATCTAAGGTTATCTTGAGTGTTTACTTATGTTTTGGCTTCGAATCTTTGAGTGTTCTCGATAAGTATGGCGTCACTACTGTGGACCTCGAACGTGCAAGATACAAAGATTAACCATTCGTACTCACGAGCCAATTTGTTTAAGTTTTTTATGTAACCGACCCGGCAAATAAGAAGCGGCACATAGTTCTTCATGAAAAAGAAGGATTGTCGAAGTTGAGAATATCATGGATGAGGAAGAGTACAATCAATTTGACGAGTTGCCTCAATTCGGAGATAGCATCAAGCTCAAGGAAGAACCAAGGGATGAAGCAAAAGCTATATGCGTGCCGATCATTACGAATGGCTTTATTTAAAAGAAAAATAGCCAACTGGAATGATCCCACACGTTGAACACCTATTTGAAAATTATTCCAATGTAATTAATAAACTTGGCATGTAATTAAGGAATTGTTCTATTATAATTGATTCAGTGATTTATAAATAATTACATCCACGATTATATCTGCTTACTTGTTTTCAGAGGGCATGGCTAGCATTTCCTAAGGCTAGTCGAAAAATCCGATATTATCACATGCGGTTTGATGGCACAAACCTCTGTGATAAGTACAATATCGCAGACGGTTCCATAATAAAACCATCTATGATAATGTATAACATCACAGACGGTTCCATAATAGAATCGTCTGTGATATGCTATAGATCACAGACGGTTATATCATAGAACCATCTGTGAAATATCACAGACGGTTATTTAATAGAATCATCTATGATAGTTCTTCTATAAGAAATTCCCTTGCTAGGTTTTGTGCTCTTACTCCTCTCACTCATGCACCCCCACCATCTCCTCGTCCTCTAACCTTCACCGCCGCCATCGGAGAACTTGACGTCTCCATCCTCTCCTTCCTCACCTGGCGTGCTGGTCCCGTCACCTCTCCTCCTGGCGCCGCCTCTCCTCCCAGCGCTGCCTCTCCTCCCTATCGCCTCTCGTCTTGACGTCGTCTCTCGTCCCGACACTGCCTCTCCTCCTGAAGGTATGGATCCTAAATCCCACTTTTTTTTACCTCATGTGTGATAGATCCGTCCATATCTGTTAATGTGTATTTATGAGTTCTCTCCTCCCTGTCGCCTCTCCTCCCAAAGGCATGGATCTCAAATCCCACTTTTTACCTCATGTGTGATAGATCCGTCCATATCTGTTAATGTGTTTTCATGAGTTCTCTCCTCCCCGTCGCCTCTCCTCCCGAAGGTATGGATCTCAAATCTCACTTTTTAGCTCAGGTGTGTTACATCTATCCATATCTGTTAATTTATTTTTTGTGTGGAACCCAAAAAGGAATGGGAAATGAATGTGGGAGGGAAGGTAGGCCTACTTGTGTCAGACTGAAAGTGGTAAGGTTGTTGGAGGTAGTCTTGGTGTGGTCCCCATGTAGATGAAGACATGGATGGTGGTCCTTTGTCATTGCCAAAAACGTCACCTTTATATCATCCTCACAGTCGGCCTTCTAGGTGTCCAATGGTCCATGCTCTCTTTCGACTTCCACTACGTTCTTGTCTTCCCTCCTCCAACTCTTCTTACTTTTACGGGTGGGCTGCTGAATCAAGTAAAAAAGGCATAAAACACTATGAGTCGGAGTAGTAGTTGCATAAGAGGAATATTATAGCACTATACACTTGGGTTTCGAAGGGCATGAAGCAAATTAATTTTCTTTATGCCTTACTTCTATGAGTGGGCTACTGGTTCAAGTAAAAAAGGAAATGAAACACTAGGAGTTGGAGTAGTAATTGTACAAGAGAAACATTATAGGGCTGTTTGCAACCACATGGCTTATGGCTTTTAGTGAAATTTTTGAATTTTGGTACATTTACTGGTCTGATTACAGAGAGAAAGATACTCACTTGCGATTTTAGATGGTACATATATTGGGCTTTTAACGTGTACATCGTTTAACTTGTAGACATCGTCTTGAGAAAATACTCCGTTTGAAAGTTAGGTACTGTAGCAAAAGCCAAAAGCCGCCAGCTTCGGAGGAAAAGAACAAGCCCTATACTATACATGTGAGCTTCAAAGGGGTTGAAACAAATTAATTTACTTCAGCCCTTTTCAAGCCCATGTGTATAGTGCTTTATTGTTCGTCTTTTAGTTGTTGAGAAATATATGTCCTGTTCTCCGACTCTCCTCTCCTTACCTCTATGGGTGGGCTGTTGGTTCAAGTTAAAAAAGGCATGAAACACTAGGAGTCGGAGTAGTAGTTATACAAGAGGAACATTATAGCACTATACACTTGAGTTTCAAAAGGGTTGAAGCAAATTAATGTGCTTCAGCCCTTTTCAAGCTCATGTGTACAGTGCTTTATTGTTAGTCTTTTAGTTGTTGAGAATACATGTCCCCTCCTCTGACTCTCCTCTCCTTACTTCTATAAGTAGGCTGCTGGTTCAAGTAAAAAAAGGTATGAAACATTGGGAGTCGGAGTAATAGTTGTACAAGAGGAACATTACAACACTATACACCTATACACCTGGTGGATGCCTTAGCTCATCGTGTATCGTTATGTAGGAGGCCACGCCGTGCATCCTCAGAATCAGGGTTGTTGGTTTCATTCCCGTTGACACTGAGCGGGGGTTGGCATATCCATGCTTGCCAGGGACGTTGGTGCACGATTCCTAGCTAGGGATCGATTTTGCGAAGGTCTAGGTGTACAGGATTAATGACGTTTTCAGGGCCGTCTCGCTAGAGAGGCCCCTAAACGGAGAAATCATGACACTAGGGGATGTCGTCCACACATTCGTCCAATGGCCCAAGGGGGACATCACCTTGGACCCTTTCGTGCCGCGATCTCCACACGACCATGCATGTCAAACAGAACCCTCTATAACTCCACCTAAAGCTCCGCTTCACAAGTCCATCACATCGACTCCCGTGGAGATGACGCCGAAGATGTATCGCAAGCGAGGCGCTAAGGCATAACCAAAGAAGACTAAGCCACCTCTTGAATCCTAGAAGTATCATTCGGATGTCGTTGGTCCTTGAGTCATAATTACCTAGCCTTGGGACCGACTTGCGGATCTTTGCATACCGGTACATACAAATAGCGACTTATAGAAACTATGACTTTTATATTACCTTTAGATTCTTTGAACAGAAACCAACGTCAATACAAACCACCCTAAACCTCAGTCATTGGCGAGTGAGCATAGCCAAGCTACTGTGCCCGAAAAAGACCACCACGTTTGCGCACTACAGCTGCTCCACCGTCTCCATGTGCTGAAGTAGCTAGCTGAAACGAACAACGTGACGCTACAGTATACTACTACATCCTCAAAGCCAATTCGCTCTTTGCCGTTTAGCTCCAGCAATGATCGGCCACGGCAGGGCAGGCGCGGGTCTATCCAGATCCTTAGGTCGGATTGGTTAATTTGGACCGTTCATGCGTGTATGAGAATCATAATACTATTCCGTCTTCATCGCCCCACTGAGCACGGGGGTTTTTGTCCTGCGTCGCGTCACGACGTGCCCCGCCGTCTAGAACATTGTTTATTCTTAGCGCACGGTGCTCGATGGCAACCTAACACGGAAATGTACTGAAAACACTAAATTTTCTGTGTGTACGTACTGCTAACGGGCACGGGTCAAAAAGTTTCTTCATTTATGTCTCGATCTGGTGCAATAAATTTGGTCTTTCGGTTTTGAGCTTCTGATTTATTTTTTACTATTTATAAATTTTATTTGTTTTTAAACTTTTTGTCTTTTTGATTTTTTTGTCGGTTTTTTTTCATATTTGTTTGCGTTGTCGAGCTAGCATATTTTTTCTATTTTAAAATTTTTTAAATTTAATTACGCTAAATAAGTCAGCTTCAGTTACAGTAAAATTTTAGCCGCTATAATACAATTTCAGCCATAAGATACAATTTTTTAGCCCAGCCGAATAGGGCCAAGGTCTCGCTCCGGATAGGTTTGGAAGTAATTTCGTAAGGTTTTAAAAGAAAACAGTTTGATTCTCGTTTGATTTAGAAAAAAAAATCTGCGTTCTAAACGAGACCTAGGTACAGATGGATGGAATCTGTGGCTCTGTTTAGGAATCTTTCTGTCTCCTCCTTCAGTTTCGGTTAACTTCTTTTACATTTGAGAGGATAGTAATGCATGCATTTTGTCCTTCTTGCACGACAGATGTTTCATGTTGGTGTCTACGTGAATCGTGATGTGTACTTCTTATCCACTGTGTTTCCACAAGGACGAATGGATTGGACCCAACTGCCCAAGAGACTTTGTCCATTTGCTTTGAAGACCTTATCCCAAGAGACTTGCAGCCTAATATATTAGCGAGTACCAAACGTTCTAATATGTTTGTAGTTACGTACCCACATAGTGTTGTACTTATGTACATACTCTCGCGTACGTACGTTCATGTCACATGAACATAACTGTTGAAAAACAACCACTCCGATTTTGATTACGATCGCTCAAAGATGTTGGCTATGACCACTCTAAATTTCGATCACTTCAGGAGATGAATGTTACGACCACGCCTTCCAGGCGTACTCGTAACCTTGTTACGATCACTCCATCTGAGTGCTTTGCATGTACTCGTAACCGAGTTCCAGCGGATTACGAGTACTCGAGACTTCGACTGCAAACACATGCGCCTTCGACCAAGACCACTCCGTTGCTTCTTTGAGTACTCCAATTACTCATAATCTTTCGAATCTCTTGATACTTGTTATCTCCGAGCAGATTGCACTTGATACTCGTAAACTCAAGAACGACCGGTCTGCACTCGAACGCTTCAATTTCTTCGCTGTGGTACTCATATGTCATGAGTGGTATAGTACTGTAACCTTCAAGTACTGAACACTCGATACCCCGAGCACTCAGATTTCAATGCGCACTCTCGACACATTCGTCCAATGGCCCAAGGGGACATCACCTTGGACCCTTTCGTGCCGCGATCTCCACACGACCATGCATGTCAAGCAACCCTCTATAACTCCACCTAAAGCTCCGCTTCACAAGTCCATCACATCGACTCCCGTGGAGATGACGCCGAAGATGTATCGCAAGCGAGGCGCTAAGGCATAACCAAAGAAGACTAAGCCACCTCTTGAATCCTAGAAGTATCAGCTCGGACTGTCGTTGGTCCTTGAGTCATAATTACCTAGCCTTGGACTGACTTGCAGATCTTTGCATACCTGGTACATACAAATGTTCAACAGAAAGCCAAACCAGCAAAGTGGATTCACTGTGAGATACACGGAGGTGCATTTCCTCCACGACTCAGGTTACATTGTTGTGACCTTCAAAGACTTATTTTTACTATTCAACCTCGATAAACTCGATGCCTCATTTCTACGATGCTGGACATTGTAAGTGTACTGTACAATAAAGCTCTACATTCACGTAATACCGATAAATGACATAACTCATTGTTTTTGTATAGATCCATGATGCAACGAGTCTGGTGACGACGACAACCGATGGGTTTCCTCGACCCACACTTGGTCTCTGAGCAATCTATCAACGCAAACACATCCTTCATCGAAGAGAACATAACGGTGGGATTGCTTGCTCACACTGACAAGGAGTACATCCTCGTACCCTTTAACCAGGGGTAAGTACTTCACTAGTTGCCATACAAATTTTATTTGTACTTTATACGCAATATAAACTTAGAATTAATCACTATGGCGACACACATGACTAGGCCACATGAACTTAGAATTAATCACTATGACGACACACATGACTAGGCCTTACTGGATTCTGATTGTGATTGTACCAAAGTGAAGCAAGGTAATATATATTGATTCTCTACTTAGAAGTAACCACGACTTCACCCATATGCAATAAACAATTGACAGGTAAACTCATTTCCTCGATACACGACTCTATTGTAGTTTTCACTACGTTTGCAATGGCCGAGGCTAACTTTTTTGAATCACGTAGGTCGTTCAGCGCTTACGTTGCCCAAGGAGGGAGACACAAGAAATCCAGCGCCACACTGCGACACAGGACACGATTTTTGGTATCCCACTACAACTCAACAATCCTGCTATATCACACTTCGTTATAATGCATATAGAACTAATAATACCTATGTACGTAATTCTATTTTTGCTGTGCCACCAGCAGCTATAGGGCAACGTGTGTGGATTCCACGTTTGCCGCCATATGCAAGAAATCATGTACGCTAAGACAAATGATCCAGAGGTTTGTCAACCTGCCAATAAATATTTCGTGATTATCAATATATATATGCTAATAACTTTAACACTGCTAGTGGCAGCACGTGAAATTCGACGAAAGTATATTCGATCTTGACAAACTCACCGAAGTTCAAGGACAACTCTCCGAATTCTTGATGGGGGGTCATACTCATACACAAGAATGGAGAGTTCCACGCCAGCGATGATGATTAAATGTTCAAAATTTGATACAATTATAATCACTCAATTGTTCTTAATCAAATAATTTATTCAGGTGTACTTCCTTTATTTGTTTAATTCATTTGTGAGATCTGTGTAATGATTATCATGTGCTATATGTGTGATCTGTTTGCTTTTCGAGAGCATGGCTAGTATTTCCTAAGGCTAGCTGAAAAAATGAAATAATTTAGCTATTAAAATTAGTGAACCTAAGCTATTACAAACCGTCTGTGATATATGATATACCACAGACGGTTTTTTGTATTAGTTGTCTGTGATATTTCAGATATCACAGACGGCTATGTTGAAGAACCGTCTATGATATCTGTTATATCACATACGATTTTTAGTATTAGCCGTTTGTGATATGTGAGATATCACAGATGGCTATATTTAAGAACCGTCTATGATATCTGTAATATCTCAGATGATTTTTAGTATTAGCCGTCTGTGATATCTGACATATCACAAACGGCTATGTTTAAGAATCATTTCTGATATATCAGATATCTGATATATCACAGACGATTTTATTGAAAAAACCGTTTGTGTTGTAACTTATCACAGACGGTTTAAAAATCGTCTGTGATAACCACATGTTATCACACACATAAATTCAGATAGTTCGAAAACCGTCTGTGGTGACGGTTTTGAACCGTCTGTGATGACCATTTCTATAGTAGTGAACCTAAGCCTGGGGCAAACCCAATCTAACCCAAGGTCGAACAAATATACAATTGAGAAATTCGTCGCAAAACGACAATTATGATGAAAACTTGACTTACATTGATGAAATTTGTCATCACAAAAAGGCTAATCCCTTGTGTACGCTTAAGGGCCTATTCGTATTGGCTTTTGCTAATGACTGATGAATAGTGGTGGCTGATAGAAATAGATGATGAATATAGTGGCTGATAAATAGTAGTACATTATGTAAGAAGGATGGTGCAACAAAAGACACTACAATATTTAAACCGCTATGCTACTTACGAAATTGTAATATAATAAAATACAATGTATGTTACAACATATGAAAATGAAAAATAGTAATTGATAAATAGTAATAATTAATAGAAACGACTTATAGAAACTATGACTTTTATATTACCTTTAGATTCTTTGAACAGAAACCAACGTCAATACAAACCACCCTAAACCTCAGTCATTGGCGAGTGAGCATAGCCAAGCTACTGTGCCCGAAAAAGACCACCACCTTTGCGCACTACAGCTGCTCCACCGTCTCCATGTGCTGAAGTAGCTAGCTGAAACGAACAACGTGACGCTACAGTATACTACTACATCCTCAAAGCCAATTCGCTCTTTGCCGTTTAGCTCCAGCAATGATCGGCCACGGCAGGGCAGGCGCGGGTCTATCCAGATCCTTAGGTCGGATTGGTTAATTTGGACCGTTCATGCGTGTATGAGAATCATAATACTATTCCGTCTTCATCGCCCCACTGAGCACGGGGGTTTTTGTCCTGCGTCGCGTCACGACGTGCCCCGCCGTCTAGAACATTGTTTATTCTTAGCGCACGGTGCTCGATGGCAACCTAACACGGAAATGTACTGAAAACACCGAATTTTCTGTGTGTACGTACGTGCTAACGTGCACGGGTCAAAAAGTTTCTTCATTTATGTCTACCACTCGATCTGGTGCAATAAATTTGGTCATGTTTGTTTCGATTTTAGCTTCTGGTATATTTTTTACTATTTATAAATTTTATTTTTTCTAACTTTTGTCGAGCTAGCATATTTTTTTCTATTTTAAAATTTTTTAAATTTATTTACGTCAAATAAGTCATCTTTAGCTACAGTAAAATTTCAGCCGCTATAGTACAATTTTAACCATAAACCATAGTTTTTTAGCCCAACCGAACAGGGACCTGGGTCTCGCTCCGGATAGGTTTTAAAAGAAAACAATTTGATTCTCGTTTGATTTAGAAAAAAAAACTGCGTTCTAAACGAGACCTAGGTACAGATGGATGGAATATGTGGCTCTGTTTAGGAATCTTTTTGTCTCCTCCTTCAGTTCCGGTTAACTTCTTTTATTTGAGATGATAGTAATGCATGTATTTTGTCCTTTTTGCACGACAGATGTTTCATGTTGGCGTCTTCACGAATCGTGATGTGTACTTCTTATCCACGGTGTTGCCACAAGGACGAATGAATTGGACCCAACTGCCCAAGAGACCTTTTCCGTTTGCTTTGAAAACCTTAGCCCAAGAGACTTGCAGCCTAGTATATTAACGAGTACCAAACGTTCTAATCTGTTTGTAGTTACGTACCCACATAGTGTTGTACTTATGTACATACTCTCGCGTACGTACATTCATGTCACATGAACATAATTGTTGAAAAACGACCACTCCGATTTTGATTACGGCCGCTCAAAGATGTTGGCTATGATCACTCTAAATTTCGATCACTTCAAAAGATAAGTGTTACGACCACGCCTTCCTAACGTATTTGTAACTTTATTACGACCACTCCATCTGAGTGCTTTGCATGTACTCGTAACCGAGTTCCAGCGGATTACGAGTACTTGAGATTTCGACTGCAAACACCTGCGCCTTCGACCACGACCACTCCGTTGCTTCTTCGAGTACTCCAATTACTCATGATCTTTCGAATCTCTTGTACTCGTTATCTCCGAGCAGATTGCACTCGATACTCGTAAACTCGGGAACGACCGGTCTGCACTCGAACGCTTCAATTTCTTCGCTGTGGTACTCATATGTCACGAGTGGTACAGTACTTGTAACCTTCAAGTACGCCGAACACTCGATACCCCAAGCACTTGTATTTCCAATGTGCAGCTCCTCAACTCCTCACACAGCCATCTGCCCGCCATGATCCGCAGAGCACCTGCGTCCCATGCTTGCCTACGCATGTGGTTCACCTTGACCTCCCGCACTGCTGGCTTCTACTTCTTCCTCTTTACTTGTACTCCCGTACGTCGTTCCTTCCTGGGCCGTCACTGCCCCACTGCCCGTGCTTGCTCCATCCTGAGCCACGCACAACCAACACTTGCCATACTTTGCACCTGGACCAATCTCATCCTTCCTTGTACGCCTGCTTGGGCTGGAGTGCCTGCTCCCACAGCTTCTCCGTTACCTGAGCCTCCCACTCCTCTCACTTGGACCAAATCCATCTGCTTTCCCGCATACATCACAACTGAGGATACATCGCATCTAACTCCTACGCTTGCGCGTCTTGTCTCCAACGATGACCACATTTCTTCCACAAAACCATAGAAAAATACACCAACTTGTACTCCAAGCCTTCCTCTTAGAACTTGTGCATTTGCATGCCGACGGGACTGCTCCCGACCATCCGGGCTACCGCCTGCAACATGCATGACCGTGCTGCCTGCATGTATACATGTCTCGCACACCCAAGCCGTTGCACTCCTCTGTGCCAGTTGTATGTCCCCCTGGGATCCGCACGCGTCGAGTTCGTTGCCTGGCTCCTCCAGGCTGATCTTGAGGCAAACCAATTTACAAGTTTTCAAAGAAATTTTATACAATCGATTCTACGATCTTTTCACCTTCATTAAGAGATCATTGTTCTTGTCATAGAAATGCAAGAACTCATCCTGCAGCACCACCTTTCACCCTTCTTCTGTCATCTATCTAAGACTGAGTATGTTGTTGTATAATCTCATTATAAAGTAAACTTCAGACACCAACTTATGATCGTCATTATTGCATTGCAACAACATTGATTCTTTGCCTTTTATCTCCATCGTGGAGCCATCGCCAATTTTAACTTTGCCCGAATCTTCTCGTCGAGCTCATGGAATATGAAGCGATCTCCTATCATGTGATTGCAGTCTCCATTGTCCAGGTACCACCAATCAGTGAGATCGTCGCTGCCTTCCTCCGTGCGTAGATTAGGAACTATGCTCTTCTCATTCAACATCACCATGCCTGGCATCTCTTCAACACATAAAGAAAGAAGTAGTACTGACTCAACATCCTCCTCAGCACGGGTGAGGTTCACCTCCTCATCCTTCTTCTTGCTTAGGCAAATTCGAAACATAGTGCCCATACTTCTCGTAGTTGAAACACTTTATGTGGTGCAGCACTCTAACGCGTAGTGCATGTATTCGCCACATTTAAAGCACTTGACATATGACGTGTCATGGGATCTTTCACCACCGCCTTGCCCAGCCTTGTCTCCATAGCCACCTCTGCGGCTCAACCACTTTGGCCGCCTCACCGCGCCATCGCTCATGATGCCCTCCTCTCTCTGTCTTTGAGTTCCTTTCTTCCCACTCGATTTGGGACAACATTAGTTGTCTGTCAGCATTGTTATTAGTTTGCTGATTGAGTCATTCCTCATACGCTTTTAACGTCATATTGCTTCCTCAAATTGCATCACTTCAAGATTTGAATACTGCTTAATTGACGCCACCAATTGTAGAAACTTACCAGGTACTAAGTCAAGAATCTTCTTGACTAATGCGACATCCTCTAACGTAGCACCGAGGGCGCTATACTTGGCTGCCATACCACTCAAATTCCGGTGAACTCATCGATCGTCTCTCTTTCCTTCATACAAATCGAGTCAAACTCGCTCTTCAATGTTTACGGACGGGCCTTTTTCACACGATCAGCACCTCCTAGATGCCTTGTGTGTCAATAATTACCTCCATCTTGATCGCCCATGTGGTATAATTCATCACCGTCAACATCGGGTATTGATACAGCACACTGCCGTATTCCTTCGCCTGGATGGTGAGCGCCATGGCTGGGACCACAAGGTCTCAGGTGTGTTGAAGCTTTGATAGCACTATTGGAAAACTACCACTCGACTTTGGTTACGACTACTCAAAGGTGTTGGCTACGACCACTCCAAGTTTCGATCACTTCAAGAGATGAGTGTTACGACCACACCTTCCTGACGTACTCATAACCTTGTTACGACCACTCCTTCTGAGTGCTTTACATGTGCTCATAACCGAGTTCCAACGGATTATAAGTACTCGAGACTTGACTGCAAACACCTGCGCCTTTGACCACGACCACTCCACTGCTTCTTTGAGTACTCCAATTACTCGTAGTCTTCCAAATCTCTTGGTACTCGTTATCTCCGAGCAGATTGCACTTAATACTCGTAAACTCGGGAATGACCGATCTGCACTCGAACGCTTCAACTTCTTCGCTGTGGTACTCGTAAGTCACGGGTGCTACAGTACTCATAACCTTCGAGTACACCGAACGCTCGATACCCCGAGCACTCGTATTTTCAATGCACAGCTCCTCGACTCCTTATGCAGCTCCTCTGCTCCTTGAATATGCACTAGATAAAACACGTGAACACATATTGTTTTCCCAGGAGCCAAAAGAACTCTGTTTTTTTCTTTATTTCTCTCCCTCTCAGCTTCTGATCACAACCAACCGCTCTCATTCGCTTGTCTTTTATTAGCGACTAGACTGTGCCTTATAAAGGCTAGTTACAGGACTCAACAATACGACTCGGCTTCTACTACAGACTCGACTCAAACGTTGTTACAGACTTGAATAAGGCTAAATAAAAAACAAGATTAATTCCAACAATGATTAACTAGTGGATAATTTGCATCAGGACATGAAAATGATTTACTCGTGGATAATTTGCACCAGGGAAGAGTGCGTCCCCGTTACAGCCACCAGCAAACCCAGCGCCAGTATCACCACGATTGTTGTCGCCTCCGTGGCGGCGCGACGACCCCTCATCGACGGCGCCCCGAAGATCCTGAGGTAGCAGACGCACAGAAGCAGCATGCATGTGCCCACGCTGAGCAGCGACCCCACGAGCACCATGAGCAGTGGCGGCCGAGGCTCGGGACTCAGGGCAGTGGCGCGGCAAGGGGACCGACTTGCGCTTGGGCTAGGTTCTTGGCACCGGCCGCGAGGTGGGCGGTGCGCTGGCGAGATGTGGACATGTGCGGTGGTCTGTGGGGGCAACCCGAGCAAGAAGAGAATTGAAGTCAGCACTCAGCATTAGCAAGAAGGTTTGGCCCAAGCCGTAAATGGTGCTCATAGTTTTGTTGCTCTGATGTTCACTCATTGAATATTTGAATTGAACTGTTGAGCTTTTAAATCCAGATGAAATCAGGGCCTTTGCTTTTAGTTTAAAACTACCTCAGTTTTTAACTTTGCTAAATGTTCTGTATGTATGCCAGACTTATTGGCGCTCATTGGTCACAATTAGTCTTGCCTAGGCTTCAAAATTTTTCTAGCTCCGCCACTGCAGAGATGGCGGTGCCCACGCCGACAGCGCAACGGCCACGGATCCTCTCCTCGACCGCCGTTGCGATCGGCGTGATCACCAGCGCGTACTTGGAGAACGGGTTGACCAGCGTCGTGTATATGGCGATCTTGGAGCTGAGCCTCGCCGCGGGGAGGTTGAGCGTCGCCTCGGACAGCACGCCGTCGCCGTACATGAGGTACCCGAGCACGGCCATATATTGAACCGTAGTTGAGCGTGCACGGCACGAAGCATATCGCTAGCATCTGGTTGTTGTGATACGAATAAATGGATCAGTAAATTATTCGAGTAATGCATGTATCTTACGATGATTCACACTTCCACAGCAGATCGATCGATTGATCAGGCTAATACTACCTTTGGGAACTGAGACGACTTTTCCTTCATAGATGTTGGAAGTCTTACGACTTTCTATGATCAATTACGATCGCTTACGATCGATTACGATCGCTTCTAAGTACTTACGACCGGTTTCGACTGCTGTCTGTTGCTATACGATCACTCAGGCAGCCGTTTAACCGCTCTTCCCTACCACTGCGCTCGAGTTACCGTGATCGAACTCCTCTACGATCACGCAGTGATGCTGGTGATCACTGTTTACCGTGGTCGAAACCTTTTTTGACCACGTTCAAAGCTTCTCGGCACAGTCGCAGCCTCCTTCGACCACTCACGCTGTGATCGAAGCCTTCTCGAGTTTTTACTGCGTGGTCGTAAACTTCTCAATGTGGTCGTAGCTTTTCTACCGTAGTTGATAACCCTTACGACCATGTTCTGCACTCCTTCAACGTGGTTGAACGCCTCTTCCACCACGTTCAATACTGTCTTGCCATAGTCGTAGTCTCTCGATCATCTTCGCCAACGCTTTTTCCGTGGTCATAGGTCCTCTCGACCATGTTTGCCGTGTCGTGAGTCCTTCCGACCACGTCTTGCAAGATCACACAACGAAATCAACGCTCGGAGTTTTGTTTTTTTCTTTTACTCGCAATTGCTTGGCATATAATCTGATTACATGACTCCTCCTTATATACTCGAAATCTACAACTTCTACTCGGTTTTCGACTATGATTCCGAAATCGTTTTTGACTCTGTCTAATACTCTGTTTCGGCTACGACTATGAATTCCGATCATAATTCAACTTCGATTATAACCAATCTTATGAAAAACAAGATTATTTACAACAATAGGTGTATGCGATGTCGGCGACCGCGTGGCGCCGTAGCGAAGGTGTCTGACCCAAGAGCCGTGGGGAGACCAACGAGCGCGGTGGCATCCTCGCCGGAGAACCCGCGTCGCGCCGCGGCCCGACGCGCGAGGGCGATGACGACCGACGCGAACACGCTAGTGGCGGAGAGGGGCTGGAGGGCTGGCACCCCAATTGATCTTGAGGCTGCCCCGGCGTGGCGGACTCTTCTCAATTAATTGAGTCGGATGGAGGATCAACGACAAGCAAGAGGTCATGATTGGGTATTTAGATTCAGGCAAGGATGTTGGCCGTCTCTCAGCAGCAACTAAGGAATATTGTCTACGGTTGGGTTCTTGATGAGATGGCTGTGGTAGCAACTAAGGAATATTGGTCCATTGGTCCATTGTCTTTCAAGAACCATGCTTCGTCGAGTATTTCCGCCTTTAAGTCCTTGCTCTCATTCATCGTCGGTGCAAAAATGTTATGACTAAAGTAAACCTTTGAAATAGACCGAAACTTTGACCGATAGTAATTATGAAGTTCATGCAATGAATTACCATGGCAGTCTTATACTTAATTATGCAAATATTGGCACAATAGTGAATTACCATGCCACTTAACTTATTGTGCCACAATTTGTATGACAAACTCAAAAGCCAACGGTATATTATCATCTAAGAGAGGTAATTTCCATAAGGTGTAAACTAGAGTACTTAACAATCAATCTTAGAGCCATTCAATTAGATCTTACATCACCCTAGATCTGTAACATTGTAACTACTATATCTGGAAGATTATGACTAGATCCAAAAGCAGAATAAAAATAGAGATGTAATTTTGCATTGTAATTTGCGAAACATATTCGTGATATGTGACTATTAGATCGGTAAATCCAGTATAGTTCATTGGTTCTATTCTACTTATTGTTCATGTTGCCCCTATTCAATTCACCCGAACACGCCCATCGCGGAGACGTACGCGAGCACGCCCAGGCTGCATAGCCACATCATGGGCGCGATCACGAGCGCGACGAGCACCACACATGCTTCCTGCGAGGACACAGCCCTAGGGGCGCGGAGAAGAGCTTGTCCGTTGTCGTCGAGATGAGGAAGCGATGGCGATGAGGAGAGCTCACGACATGAAGGCCAACACGAGGCGGTCGCGCGAGCGCGCCGATGTCCGGATACGTCCGGATTGTTAGACTTAAGTCTATTACATCACTTGTATTTTACTCTGTCAAAACTAGTGATCTGAGAGCTCATGTTCACGTCGTGACCGTGATACTCGTTTAGTCTGTTAATTAGCGGAGCTGTGTTTTCGCTGGACGTGAGTTAGCACAGCTAAAACAGATCATAGCGTAAGAATAGGGAATAAATTTACCCTTTGCTTTGTATTCGAGTCCTATAAATGGAAGAAGAAAACTAAGAAAAGCTGCAGAAGTTGAGTAGCACAAATCTCAGTGTTTCCCCGAGTGTTGCATCCAAGTACGACTTTATTATCGTAGTCGAGTACGAGTTTGAAGTCTTCGTGGTCGTAGGTTGTAATCGACTATTGACTTGCTGCATCTTCGAGTGGTCATAAACTACTACGTGATCGTAAGCGGCTTCGAGTGGTCGTAAACGATTTCATCATCGTAAGCGGCTTTAAGTGGTCGTAAACGACTTCATAGTCGTAAATGAATTCGAGTAATCGTAATGAGTACCAGGTACTCGTGGTCGTGTGACTATGTATATGTCTGCTCCGACACGGATGGCCGGGTCAGCCACCATGCAGCGCCCGAGGAGGAGGCCGGTGTACCAGCAGGTGGCGGCCACGGCGGCGAGCAGCGCCAGGCTCAGCCAGCCCCCCTGCGAGAGAGCGTAGGGCACCGACAGCAGCCCAACCCCTAGTCGGACAATGCCACGTTAAATAAAGACGAGGGACGAGAAGATGCACGCGAAGATCGAATGATCGATACGACGTACACACACACCAGACAAGTCATTGAGGCCGTTGAGGCAAGTCCGCACGAAGCTGGCATTGCCGTCGGCGTGAGCTCCGTTTGGCGCCGCGGCAGCGGCCGTCTCCGGCCGCGCGGCCTCGTACCGCCCGTAGCCCACCGGCACGGCGTGATCACATTGTTGTGCGTGCACGCCAATTGCCATATCTCGCGTACCTCTCTACTCAGTTTAATTATTTCATCAATTAGTACTGGTATGCAATTATTCGAAAAGGCTAGCTGCGTACAGAATGGAATATCTTGATCGAGTTGACTAAGGTTGTGCGATCCGCACAAAAAGGCATACTGCGACAAGGTTATCAGTATCATGATATCCCACAGAGTTCAGAAGACACGAACCAACATATGAATCGCAATTTTATAGAATTATAGTATAAAATTAGAATCGGATAAAACCTTTAGGATCGATTACGGAGAGAGATACTCGCTTGCGATTTTAATTGATACAGATGTTAGGCTTTTAACGTGTACTACAATTAACTTGTAGATTCTGTCTTGAAAAAATACTTCATTCAAAAGTTAGATACTATAGCAAAAATTAAAAACCGCTTTTAGACACCATAAAGAACAGACCCAGAAACAACCATTCTCGCTCCCAGCACCGTGCCATTGGCCCCATCCTTGGGTTCCGAGAATGCTATTGTTGCGGCCACATGCTATATCAGTTAATTTGCAATGTATCTCTCGCCTATGTGTTCTAGCTCTGCACAAACTCATTTTTAAAATCTCTCCCGTGCTTGCTTGGTCCAGTACTCCAGTGTGAGGTTGTTAGGATATTGATACAGATCCTACAACATCGCAAAGCCGATATGATACTAATCAGTGTATGAATTAAAATGTTGGATCTATTCTTTTGTGCCTTTTGGTTTCACTTTTTATCTTTTCTATAGTAACTAGCTTTTAAATAGAGTATTTTTTTAAGATAAAGTCTACTAGTTAATTGTAGTACATACTATACCGACTTTATTTATATCGGTAAAAGCCACACATGAATTTCAGTTACGCTATTATCTCTCACACTAACAGTCAAAAGTTAACAGACCTATAGAATGGTGATCTTAAAGGTAGGATCACATATGATACTGTAGGATCGTTAGAATTAGGTGGTGATCGGTTCGGCTGAAAGCTGAAGGTTTATGGCTGAAAACACTTGGTGGTGAAAAAACACATGAGTGACGAGGCTTATTTGACATAATTAAATCTAAAAATTAAAAATATAAAAATATGTTAGCCCATCACAAACAACATAACGAATACGAGAAAAAAGAACCGACAAAAAGCGCAAAAAAGTCAAAAATTCAGAAAAAGACGAAATTATGAATAGTGTCAAAATAAGCTTAAGCCAATAAGCTTAAGCCAAAATAAGCCATAGTGAGCACGCCCTTAACCTCAGTTTTGGATAGGATCATGATGTTAACAATAAACTATATCATCATAAGAAAATTGATATTACCTATTGTTTTTTCCTTTACTTGTTGTTCTGGGGCAAAGATATTGTCATTCACGTATTAGACTTTTAAATGATTAATTTATATAAAAATAATTTATATAAATTATTTTTATATTAACAATAAACGTTGAGTAATACCTGTGGAATTGAAAGGGCTTCTTCAAATCCAGTGGAAAATTTACTCAGTATCTCATGCAGCTTATTCTTTGCAAGGTTGAAAGGCCAGAACATCGTAGGCGTTAGAAATGTAATCCAGCAGACATTAAAACAAAAGGCACTTATCTTCTTGAAGAAGAGCAATTGAAAGCTTTGTTTATCAGTTTACGGCAACTCTATGTCTGATCAGGCAATATCGAATCAAAAGTGTATATGAAATGATGGACCAACTGACCACTGAGTCAACTCCATTGATGGGTACAATTTTACCGTTACTCAAATCCTATACATAACATAACCAAGAGAGTCATACTAAAGAAACGATCCTACTAGCATGTAGACAGCATAAGCGTTCAGATACCTGTTCAAATGAATCACTCGGTGATTGTGCTGGATCTGTAGACGCTATGAGTGTCGTCGATTCTCCACGGCTGGCAAACTTCACAGCAAAAGATGCCGCCGTGCTGGTTTTCCCAACACCACCTTCGCCTCCAAGAACGTAGTATCTGTTAGAACATAATATCAGAATTCTACACACACATTTACCCATGGACACACACTACACGGAAAAGACGAGGAACATAGACACACAGAGAGAATTTCCCGACACGAACTTAACTTGCGCCGGATTTTCTCTTGTCTTTCTATTCCATCGCTCTCAATTTACGCAACATATTATCTGGCTTAAATAGCCTCACCTAGTGGCCCGGGTCTCATGCCACACAAGGACTCCACTAGCTAACAATAGACTTAGCTAACAATAGATTTTCTCCACTAACCACTAACTCCATGCAGCTATTCTCATGCCACTTCTCAACGTGGCTTTGACTAGCCCCTTGCATGCACACACATGCATGTAAAATGCAATAACAATCAAGATTAATATCCAACATTCCCCCTAATCTTGATTGCTTATTCCTTTTGCCACGGGATGGACTAAGCCATCTTTATCTTGTCGATCTTCTCCTCGCCGAGACACGGAGATAGCCGCCAATGCCATCTTGTCCGTTGGTTGTTGATGGCACGCATCGCACCACCATCGCCTTATAGCACCTCACGCGCGCCGTTGTCGTAGCGGCCTCGCACCACCGGCCGTCGTTGTCGGCATCACACCTCCACGAACACGGCCTCACACCATGGTTCATGGTCGTCACCAGAGTGTGCCATCATAGCATCCTCTCGCCGCCACATCTTCGTCCTGGTGGCGCAACTTGCCGATGACTCGCCGCTTCTTCTCGGCGTGACACGCTCGGCGGGGCGAAGACTCGTGCCTCGACACATGAGGTATAAACTTCGTGCATGGGTGAGCATGGATAATGCAGCCACGCCACGGAACTCTCCTTTGCGGTGCTCCGGCGTCGTCACGTCGGCGTTCACTTTCTGCCTCGCTACCCGGTGATCACACACGCACCAAGCTCGATACCAATTGTTAGAACACAATACCGGGATCCTACACACATTTACCCATGGACACACTACACGGGAGGCGAGGAACATAGACACAGAGAGAATTTCCGACACGAACTTAACTTGCGGATTTTCTCTTGTCTTTCTATTCCATCGCTCTCAATTTACTCAACATATTACCTGGTTTAAATAGCCTCACCTAGTGGCCCGGGTCTCATGCCACACAAGGACTCCACTGGCTAACAATAGACTTAGCTAATAATAGACTTAGCTAATAATAGACTTTCTTCACTAACCACTAACTCCATACAACTATTCTCATGCCACTTCTCAACATGACTTTGACTAGCCCCTGCATGCACACACATGCATGCAAAATACAATAACAATCAAGATTAATATCCAACAGTATCTCGGTGTGCCAGCAACCATCTCATCGAATCCACCATTCGCCTCCACCAGACTGGAATTGTATCTTGCTGTTCAAAAAATCAGAAATAGCATAGTATGTCTTTTCTGCTTCAGAGCAGCCGTTCTGGTTTTGAGTTTCCAATTCTGGAATTCACTAAAGTAGTTACTACTGATCTAAGACAAGCATGATCCAACCATTGATGGAACTCTATGTGAAGCAACATTATTGATCCGGTGATCCCGCAAGACGAAATTGATGGGCGCCTACAAAATCTGATATTTCAGATGTTGCCGCAACAAACAGAGCAAGTGCAAGCCAAGAACATGGACCAGGAGGAAACAGAGCCCAGACCCATCTGGGCACAGCCCAATTAGGTAAGGACCCATTTGACCTGTTACTTAGACGGGGCTAGATCGGCCCATACACTGAGACACTTACCCAAGCATGACCCGATAACTTTAGGAGCCGTGTCAGACTGGTCTGACACAATTAGCCTATCAGGCCAACCCAAACACGGTTAACCTATTTGGTATGAAACTATTTGAAAATTTTTAAAAATTCCTAGAAAGCATATAAATTTTTAAAAAATACAAAATAAAATTATTTATACTTATAAAATTAACTATATAAAATTCAAAAATATAAAATAAAATTATATAAATATTAAAAAATAAGCGGGCCTAACAGACGTCTGGGCTGATCATGTCGAGCTATGTCGTGCTAGGCCGACACAATTCGTGCCATGTCGGCCACGTCGGACCGAGGTGGCGCCAAGCCGATCCGCATGCCAAGCACAATGTGGTGGTGGGTATCTAGGGGTGAAAACGGATCGGATTCGGACATATATTGTTTAAACCGTATCCGAACCCACATTTTTTCTCCGGATTCGGAGTCGAATACAGTAAAACCGGATACGAATACGAATTCGAAATATTCAGAGTTTCGAATACGGTACCGTCGGGACGGATATGTAACGGATTCGGTTACGGATAATATAGGCGGATGACTACAGTTCCAAAAGCTTATACTTTAGTTCCAAAAGCTTACAAAGTTACAACATCTCTTGGTTTTATATAAAATGTGAAACCAATACTCATCAAGAAACTTTGTAAGCTAATTATATGAACAATAGGAACATAAAGGTTCAGCAAAACAAAGAATAGAAGAAAGTAGTGAGAACAATAGGAACACAAATTATACATAAGTGGTAAATTCATACAAGCCACAATAGAAACACAAAAGTTCATACGAGATTACGAGTACAGAGTATCATACATAACATAAGTTTATCTTACCATAATAGAAGAATCATATATATTCGTTTCAAAACGAATTCAAAGGCTGATGAAATCTACGTAGAGTTAACCAAAAAAGTTACGCTGATCGCAGATTAGCTTGTTCCACTCGAACCGATGCCTCCAGTCAAACTCTGCATGCAAGATGGTTGGGGGCCGTGCGGGTGGCCCAACTAAACTTTCGCCTCGCCTTACCTGGCCCGGTAGAAAACCAAGCTTGCTTACTCTTCCAACGCTGCGGCCGGCCCGTGCACGCTTGCATTGCCATGTTCGCCGCTTGCTAGTTGCTGCCCACCCGCTCGGTGTCAGGTAGTGCTAACGAGTAGATGCAAACGGATTGAATATGAATAAATAATTTTTCTATTATATTTATTTTTATAATTTTTCTTTGATGCGGATAAAAAAACGGATACGAATAGTATCGAATATAGATACGGAACGAATACGAATCCAAACGAATACGGTCACGAATGCTTATCGGAACATAAAACCCCTTAAATCATAAATAGTTTATCTTGTCAAAATATTCATGAAATCTAAACAAACATAAATATTTTTATTCGCAATAGTCATACCATTGTACAGATTTTAAATTTTTAAATGACAGTTAATTTTTTCTAAAGTCCTAAATAATTCTTAATGGATTTCTACCATTTACATGTGACTAATAAATTAATTAAGTATTTAAATTTGCATCAGAATGATTTAAACGGCATTACATCAATTTAATCTGAACAAATTTTAATCTACCGATAATACTAAATTTATTTTTATAAACATAAATATTTGCTAGTGGTGTTTGCAATTTAATATGACTAGAGAACTTAATGTCTAATAGTAATGGAGGCTTATGGCTTAGTTGGGCTAGTGGGCTGATGGCAGGAGAAATGAGAGAGGCCGACCTGGGCTGGGCAATGTTGGGCTGAAATTCCGGATATCCGGTTCCGTATTATTCGGATATCCGGTTCCGTATTATCCGGATAATCCGTATTCGTATCTTTATTCGACGGATATCAGATCTAGTGTATTCGTATCCGTTTCCGACAAAAAATCTGTATTTTTTCCAATTTGATAATTATCTGAATAAAATTCGATTTGACATAATCCATATTCGTTTTTATCCAAATCGGTTAGACACTATTCCATCCGTTTTCACTCGGACCAAGGATACCACGGCACATCCTCCGCCACGCCTACCATTCTTCCCCAAGCTAAGGGCCTGTTCTTTTCCTCCGGCCGGCTGCTTTTGGCTTTACTTCTGATGACCTAACTTTCAAACGGAGTATTTTTCAAGATGGGGTCTACGGGTTAAACGATCTACATGTTAAAAGCCCAACATCCATACTGTCAAAATTGCAAGCGAGTATCTGTTTTCCGTAATCTGTATCGTAAACAGCAAAAATTCAAAATTTCACCAAAAATCATAAGCCGCACCGAAGTTTTCCCAACACCACCTTCGCCTCCAAGAACGTAGTATCTCGGTGTGCCAGCAACCATCTCATCGAATCCACCATTCGCCTCCACCAGACTGGAATTGCATCTTGCTGTTCAAAAAAATCAGAAATAGCATAGTATGTCTTTTCTGCTTCAGAGCAGCCGTTCTGGTTTTGAGTTACCAATTCTGGAATTCACTAAAGTAGTTACTACTGATCTAAGACAAGCACGATCCAACCATTGATGGAACTCTATGTGAAGCAACATTATTGATCCGGTGATCCCGCAAGACGAAATTGATGGGCGCCTACAAAATCTGATATTTCAGATGTTGCCGCAACAAACAGAGCAAGTGCAAGCCAAGAACATGGACAGACCAGGAGGAACCAGTAGCAGCGAGTAAAAACTATTACATTTCTAAGGCACCTTAAAGTTGCATGCATTGGCTTCTTGTTACATGAGAATGGGGTGTCGTCGAGCGGGCCATAGGGCAGATGTGGCCGAATAGGCGGCATGGCCAGGCCCATCTGGGCACAGCCCAATTAGGTAAGGACCCATTTGACCTGTTACTTAGACGGGGCTAGGACGGCCCATACACTGAGGCACCGATCCTAGCACGACCTGATAACTTTAGGAGCCGTACTAGGCTGGCCTGACACGATTAGCCTATCGGACCAACCCAAACACGGTTAACCTATTTGGTATGCAACTATTTGAAAATTTTTAAAAATTCCTAGAAAGCATGTAAAATTTTTTAAAAATACAAAATACAAATTATTTATACTTATAAAATTAATTATATAAAATTCAAAAATATAAAATAAAATTATATAAATATTAAAAAAATAAACGGGCCTAACGGACGTGCTGGGCTAGATCATGTCTGAGCTATGTCGTGCTAAGCCCGACACAATTCGTGCCATGTCAGGCCATGTCGGACCGAGGTGGCAGCCCAAGCACAGTCCAGCATGCCAAGCACAATGTGGTGGTGGGTATGGCATGGGGTGGGTTATGCCGTTCTTGAGTTAAGCCAACAGCAACGTGTTTTAGGTCGGTCCAACAGACACAACCTGTTTGACCATCTCTACCATAGGGTTTAGGAGAGCGGCCATTTGGGCTCCTCTTGGGTTGGTTGGACGGACCGGGACGAGCTCAGGCCTTTTGTGTAGACTGGTGGGTGCCGGCGCGATCTGATCTCAGCCGTTGGTGGCGATCGGCGTCCAACTCTGTAAATCATTTGAGCGGAGTTTCGACATCAGTGGTTAAAACGATTATGAGGAACACCATGCAAGCAAGTCAAGATGACCGAGTTGGTCTTAAGGCGCCGGTTTCACGTACTGGTCCGAAAGGGTATGGGTTCTAATCCCATTCTTGACAGGCAGCACTTTTTCCTGTCAAAAGTGAAAAATAGCGCAAAGGATATCCAAAAACCGTGATATGTAAACTGAGTACTCAACCACAGCGATTAGAACATGGAAAACGATATCCAGATCCACCCTTGGAACATGAAAGAAAATGGATCGAAAATTCTAGCTTAATTAATTCAGTAACCACCAGCTTAGCATACTGAACGGGCTTGACTCAGCACTGATCACCATCTGTCCCCAAAAAACTTTCAGCAAGAGAAAGAGCCTCGACCATTTCATTTTGATGTTTGCTTCTCCTTGGTCTTCTGGATCTTCAAAACCTTCTTCACAATCTTTTGCTCTTCAACAAGGAAAGCACGGATGATCCTGTAATAAACATGTCAGAAATGTTATCTAATAGAAGATATAGAATGATTGACAGCAGCTTAAAAAACACGAGGATGCACTAACCTTTCCCTAACAGCCTGACCAGATAGAACACCACCATTAAGGACGGTTGACAGTCCTCCTATTCCTTGATAACCTGGATCTTTTGTACTCAGCAGGCCTTAGGTGAGGTATCTGCAAGATATCCAACAAACATTATTTCAACTTACATGACCAAATCACTGACAATATACAGCATGAAAAAAATTTGCACCATCAACAAATAAAATCCTTACAATGCACTATTACAAGAACATAGATATATACACAAAACAATAATTTCCCTTGATCTTGTGTTCATGTGAGTTCCACAAACGTCCAATGGAGATTCCATCCATGAAAACACAAGTTCAATGATATTGCAGCTAAGAGCTCTAAAAACAGATTTTCCGCCACAAGTAAAACTGCTAGCAGTCTATTCTTGCATCAGTGACAGATGGAAACAATTGTCAGAACAACACATCTTCCAGTTCGCTTACAAGCTAATCACAAGCAACAAGCTATAATAAACAGAATTAACAAATGAACCATAACATGGAAGGCCCTTTAACATGTACATCGACCAACCAATATCACACATACATTCGCCTGCATAACCCTGATGGTTTAGGTTGGCCTGCTTCCTATATGCGCAGTTGTGACTCTGCATATTACTTGCTAGCATCTCTCTATTAATTTATGATAATTATCAACAATGTGTCCAATCAACTACTAGTGGTGACTCTACGTTTAGTTGCCAGCTCTACGTTCGATGATACGCTATATATTACGATCGATCAATAAAATAGATATCACACATGAAACATGGAAGATCTAGCTTGTTTGGGATGTCTATTACAAGGGGACCTGTGCTTTTCTAAGTAAAAAATCGTATTTTTGAACCGTTGGACCAATACAGAATCATATATATTCGTTTCAAAACGAATTCAAAGGCTGATGAAATCTACGTAGAGTTAACCAAAAAAAAGTTACGCTGATCGCAGATTAGCTTGTTCCACTCGAACCGATGCCTCCAGTCAAACTCTGCATGCAAGATGGTTGGGGCCGTGCGGGTGGCCCAACTAAACTTTCGCCTCGCCTCGCCTGGCCCGGTAGAAAACCAAGCTTGCTTACTCTTCCAACGCTGCGGCCGGCCCGTGCACGCTTGCATTGCCATGTTCGCCGCTTGCTAGTTGCTGCCCACCCGCTCGGTGTCAGGTAGTGCTAACGAGTAGATGCAAACGGATTGAATATGAATAAATAATTTTTCTATTATATTTATTTTTATAATTTTTCTTTGATGCGGATAAAAAAACGGATACGAATAGTATCGAATATAGATACGGAACGAATCTGAATCCAAACGAATACGGTCACGAATGCTTATCGGAACATAAAACCCCTTAAATTATACATCTAAAATCAATGAAAACACATAAATAATTTATCTTGTCAAAATATTCATGAAATCTAAACAAACATAAATATTTTTATTCGCAATAGTCATACCATTGTCTGATTTTAAATTTTTAAATGACGTTAATTTTTTCTAAAGTCCTAAATAATTCTTAATGGATTTCTACCATTTACATGTGACTAATAAATTAATTAAGTATTTAAATTTGCATCAGAATGATTTAAACGGCATTACATCAATTTAATCGAACAAATTTTAATCTACCGATAATACTAAATTTATTTTATAAACATAAATATTTGCTAGTGGTGTTTGCAATTTAATATGACTAGAGAACTTAATGTCTAATAGTAATGGAGGCTTATGGCTTAGTTGGGCTAGTGGGTGATGGCGGGAGAAATGAGAGAGGCCGACAGGGCGGGCAATGTTGGTGAAATTCGGATATCCGGTTCAGATTATTCGGATATCCGGTTCCGTATTATCCGGATAATCCGTATTCGTATCTTTATTCGACGGATATCAGACCTAGTGTATTCGTATCCGTTTCCGACAAAAAATCTGTATTTTTTTCCAATCTAATAATTATCTGAATAAAATCTGATCCGACATAATCCATATTCGTTTTCATCCGGATCGGTTAGACACTATTCCATCCGTTTTCACTCGGACCAAGGATACCACGGCACATCCTCCGCCACGCCTACCATTCTCCCAAGCTAAGGGCTGTTCTTTTCCTCCGGCCGGCTTTTGGCTTTTTCTGATACCTAACTTTCAAACGGAGTATTTTTCAAGATGGGGTCTCTGGGTTAAACGATCTACATGTTAAAAGCCCAACATCTGTACCTGTCAAAATTGCAAGCGAGTATCTGTTTTTCCGTAATCTGTATCGTAAACAGCAAAAATTCAAAAATTTCAGCCAAAAATCATAAGCCGCAGCCGAAAAGAACAGGCCCTAAGACGGGTCCCCGCCTAAGTGCGCAACGTTGGCAGAGTAAGCAACCGCGGGCGAGGCGACTGCGCGCTAGCTCATCGACGCTGCAGACACCGATGCAACCGCGCGCGACGGCGCGCCCACTGCACTTACACAGTTACACATGACATGACACGGCCAGACGTATGTACCACCACCCACGCGGCCACGAGCGGACGTGCCCCACCTCGCGCTTCCGCTGACGCAGCCGCGACGCGTGCCGGAAGCCACTGGCTGCACCGGCCGTCGCTAGACGGCGCCAGCTGGGACATGGGGGAAAACGCACTCGGCACTTCTTAATTGAGCAGCAGTATTTTTGCGAGCAGCAGTTGTCATTTACCTAGGTTCACTCTTTTTAGCTTTTCAGGTAACTTTTGGGTTCGGTTTCTATCAGTCAATACTATTTATTATACATACCAACTACAGCTAAAAATCATCTCTTTAAGGAACGTTTCAGCTCTAAAGAACATGTCGTTAATGAAGGATGAGCATTTCGTTGTGCACATCTCGACTTTGAAACCGATCGACTCACATATTGAAAACTTGAGTTACACTTAGATACACACTTAACACACACCCCTCGTGTGTTGCGGCAATTAACCTTGCCCGCTCTTTCCTTGGCATCATTGTACAAGTATCTCTGTAACAAAATCGTCTGAACTCCAGGAGGTAGAACGACTCAAACCTCAAGAGAAAAAGGTGCTAAAAGAAGGAAACAAAGAGAATTGACCCTTCAAGTCGGAGCATCGATTGATCATGGCCTCATGGGGATCAGCACTTGTTGTGTATCGGATCGGACCCTCTCCGGACTCGCCGCTTGCTCATCCTGTCGGTGTCGAACACCGTCGAAGGAGAAGAGCCGGTCGCCGCGGGATTCTTGGAAGCGCCGAAGCTAGCGGCGGCGGCGGCGCCATTGCTGCCCTCGACAAGCTTTCGCGGCTGCTCAGCTGGTAACGCGCCCCGGTTGCTCGTTCGGCCGAAAACGCCCGGAGTTCTGGCCGCAAGAACCTCGGAACTGGAGGCCAGAAGGGCAGCGAGAAGGAGGATCGCCAGCGCAGCGAGGCTGAGGACCCTCATCCTCTTCTCTCCTTGTAACAACCGATGTGATGACACACCACTGCCTAGCTATCGTTGCTACGTACGCAAGCTTCGACCATGTTTGTAACGATGGCCGCCTTGTGTGTGTGTCTTTGTTCTGCTAGATATAGGAGTATAGGGCGCTCCACTAGGTCACATCTGTAATTGAGACGGGTGGGGTGAGATCTCGGTCCAAACGCATAAAGCTCAAAGACCACCCAACAAGGCAACAGATCGCTTTTACTTGAAGGGGGCTTCTAGCTTGTGCAGTTGCATGTAAACCCCGCGGCTTGGTAAAAAGACACGGGTTTTGTAGGATCTACCTGAGAAGCTTCTGTTGTATAATTTACGGTATAAATATATTTTAAGATTTAATTTTAGCCAGCGTTAACATATATTCAACATATTCCCAGCACTCTCTTATCTCTTCATGCGGGTCACCAACAGGTGGGCCCGCCTACAATTTCTTTTCTATTATTTTCCTTTTTCTTAATTGGGAATTTACAAAACTGCCCCTGCATTACAACAGCTACTAACGTCTACTACGTGCGTGAGCAAATTGGGATCGGTAGTGCAGGGTTTTGCTTTAGTAATCAACATGAGAGAAAAGAAAGAAAAAAGGTGACCGTGCCCACGAAGAGAAGAAGGCACTGAGGTTGTGTTCTGCGTTTACTGTGGACGCTGTTTTAGAAGATTCTGCCAGGTGGGAAACAAAGATGTTGGGGACTGGAGCTAGCCTTGGAGTTGGGGAGACCAAGATTGTTGTTGGTTTCTTTAGTTCTTTCTCTTTTTTTTTCTCCTCCTCCTTTGTTTTTTCTTTGGATTGCAGATCATCCAACCCAAACTGTTGCTTTCATCTTTGTGTACTTTGGAAGCTTCTCTCTGAAGCAAGGAGCACGCCTCCCATGCCAAAAACAACGGAGAGAGAGAAAGAGAGTCTCCATATTCAACTTATAGATTGTATCTTCCTATGAACAAACAAGTAGGACCGATACTTCGTTGTCTTTTTGAAGTGGTTTATCAATTTATCGGTATCTGATTCATTCGTATAAACGCTCATGATAGTACCAAAAGACATCAACTGTAGACATAAACCATCAACCGCAGCCGAAAAGATGACATCACAACACACATATCTCCTGTTTGATGTGCCGTGCTTTTAGCTTGTTGTGCTAGTAGAGCTCCCGTCGCTTTATGTTTGTCCCTTCTTTCATCATTCTTGGCTTGTTCTCGTCGCGTGCCGCCGTTTCGCTGCCTTGGATTTGAGCGGGTCCAAAACCAAAAGCCGAGGCTGCAGGCGAGGATCCCCCGTTCAAAGATCCCAAAGAGGCACGCCGCACAGCGAAAACCTCAGTCACACTGTTACCGCTCGCAGCGACATTCCCTTCCCTTCCCTTCCTCTTTTGCTTTCTCTTTGGATAATCCCTCGGGGTTTAACCTAAAGCGCGCCCAAAAAGCACCATTTTCACGCACTCAATTAACCTTAAGCTGTTCATGGCCCGATGTGCTTCAGCGTGTCCGCTCCGCTTCCCGTTTGGCCGCTTCCCCTCCGCTCGCCTCCATCGGCGTCTACGGATTTTGTGCCTGCCGCTGCGCCGCCGACTTGTGTGATCACCTTCGCAGGAGCGTTACATTATCGTGACTTTCCTTCCTGGCCATCGGATCAAAGAGCGAAGTTTAAGAGCGGTTTGGATCAAGGAGCGAAGTTTAAGAGCGGTTTGGTACTGTAGCAAAACATATGAGCCTTTTTATATGGACTTCTACTTCCAAAAGAAGAAGTCAATACGAACGGCCAACTTCTATAAACTACTTCTATTAGGAACTACTATTTATTAATTATTACTTTTCGCTTTCATATATTATAATATATTTTGTATTTTACTATATCACAATTCCGGTTTGGATATTGTAATACTTTTCGTTGCACCGTTTTTTTAAATAATATACTACTGATCATCAACAACTACTATTCATCAGCCGCTTCCACTACCATTCATCAGTCAGCCAAAAACCTTTAGCAAAAATCAATATAAACAGTGCCAGCAGATGCTTACCCAAAAAAAAAGTAACGTAGCTATGGCACCGTAGCGCCTCTACTGTAGCCTCACTGACTTTGCCGTGAAGCAAGGTCAGGATCTCAATCGCCTCTTCTCCTTCGCATGCCGATACGGCAAGCCCATGGAGCTCTGCGCGCGGCACGCTGCCACCGCTGACCGCTACGCAGCCAGACGGTGGCAAGAACCGCCGTGCACAGTGCACATCGTTACATGCTCTTGGGAACTTACAAAAAAATCTGAAGACATTTCACTGGCTTGAATCCATGAGATCATCAGATTGATTGCAACATGATCTTGAAAAAAAAACTGGAAACTCGTATGAAATGCGAGTACTATATATGGCGGAAAAGGAGCTGTGACTCCGTCTTTTCTTTACAAAATAGCTGTGATTGGAAGCACGAATAGCTTGGAGACGTGTGCTTCAGAAATACATCAAATGCTTGCCTCTTCTAAAGACAAGGTTAGCTCGAGAGTTTCAGTACCTCTTCGGATTGTGAAGGTCACCTTATCTCCAACACCATAATCATCCAGAACCCTCAGGAGGTCAGATTTGCCTTTTATCTGCTCCGGAAGTGACGATATGAAACGTAAGGGTAACAAGACTATCCAAATCACATACTAGTATCTTAAAACTTAGAAGCTTAACTGAAGACTATGAAGATTGAACGAAACGTAATCAAGAAACACTCACAGGTTTCCCATCCACTGCAACAATGATATCACCAAGAACAATATTACCAGCAAACCCCCTGCTGGTAGGAACTAGACCTGCTTTGGCTGCAGCACTGCCCCCAGGAACCTACGGGAAAAAAATTATGATGGGATCAGAGGATACTAGTGACAATAAAACATTGATAGAATCCCGTCCCAACAGAACAGATGGGTACCACCAATTCAATCTACCTGCAGTATAAGAGCTCCATTGCGAACATTAAGCTGATATGCAATTGGATCTGAAGCAAATTCCACATTCAAGCCAGCACGGCGAACCTTAAGAGACAAATGTGAACATAACTTGGGATAAAATACAATACAGAAACAGCACATATGCCAGCAATGAACAATAGAACAAACGATCAAACAATAACAGTGATCTAACCTGCTATAATGCAAGTGTTTTTTTTTCAGGAGGGGAAGGTGTAGTTGGTAGGCAAAACACAGACCAAAATAATTTCAATGATCTCTGACAAATGTTACTATACTATTTACAGAACCTGATCGGTTTAACCTTTTCCTCCTACTACAAATACCTTCCTATAAAATTAACATTGAGCTCGTTCCAAAGAATTTATTTACAATCATACTAACTGTAGGTACTGGACTTTTTTAACAAATGGTTTTGGACAATTTCAACATAAACAAATACAGACAAGGATCATAAGAAGGCAACAGGTTATTGATAAAGATCTCTCATCTGTAAGACGATGTTTTATGCATGAAAAATATACTGGTCAATTGTCATCAACACAAGCATAACACGTGATTATACAGCCACAACTAGAAAAAAATGGTATTAAGTTGATAATGTGACTGAAAGATGCCCAAGCAACATACTTTTCCAAACTGAATTAATTGAGGAGCTATTTTTAGTACAGTTGATGATGGGATGGCGAAACCAACACCTGCGGATGTTCCTGCAACATTGAATAAATAATGTCATCTCAGACTAACCTAGAAACTAAAACAGATAGTTAAATTGGATGTAGTTCAATGAATCTGATATGTGCACTACCAAGTCAACACAATAAAACCAACTTATAGTCTGATTCACAGCTGAGGTGATCTACAATTGATATATGAATCCATTACTAAGAGAATAGTTACAGGTAAAAACTCTTGGCCTCTAGGATGCAAACAGATGGCAAATTGGCAAGTTAGAAAAATGCTACCATGAAAAAAAAATAATGATAACACTCACTGATCACCTCACCACAAACAGAAAGTCATTTAATTAAAACATGCCATCACCAATAACAGGCAGTACAATGAACAGAGTAATCTAGAAAATGAACTAAAATACAGCAATGTAGGTAAGGTTCACAATCAGCTAGTTAAGATCATGATAGTTAACAGTGGTTGAGCTTTTACCAATGTTACATATGCTCTTTCCAATGGTAATGAGCGTAGTGGGCTAGTGGCTGAGGAGTAGTTCATGTATAGAAAGCAGAAACATCTGCTAACAACATCTCAGCATGAAATAAATCATGTTTGGTTTATGGATTGAGATACTAAATCATGTTTTCCCAGTGCCCTTTTGACAGATACATGGCAAAATAGAAGTAACCTAACCTGTCTGTGTGAAAATTGCTGTATTAATACCAATCATATGCCCCTTAGAATCTAGCAAAGGACCACCACTGCATCGAGGTTTATCAGAGTACATGGTTAGTAAAATGCTTTGTAATCATTTTAGATAAAGAAATCAGACTGACACATATTTAATGAATTAACATATTTCCTACAAGTGCTACATATAGAGACACATAACAAACAAAGCACCACTTCCAATGAATGATCCATTTCAATACATGGATTTCCTTTATCCTGGAGCACAGGTAATAGATAGTAGATGGTGTTTGGCCCAGCTCCACCCACTCCAGATGAGAATCCAGGAGCAGGAGCTGTACCAAACATGCCCTAAATGTGTATGAAGAGGATAATAAGGGACGAGCTTGTGTCTTTAATGTGGTAAGCTAAAATATACAAAACATCAAGCATACATAAATAGCTTACTGAATGGATTTCACAAAGAGGTTAGTAAATTAAAGTTAGTCGGGCTTATAACTTGAAGATGATGTGCTAAAGTTCCAGACTATAATGTGGTAACCACTGAAATGATCACTATGCCAACTTCCATTGCTGAAATTTGGCTTTCAGTCTGTGTCCTGACTTCTGATGCTAATTACTTAAAAGAGTAACAAGTAATACTTGTTAAGTCTATGTATTAACATAAAACACAGCTCACTGTTTTGCACTTCAGCATTAGACAAAGATCCTCACTGTTGTGCAATTTGTAATGTGGTGTTGAGTAGAAACCATAAACAGTACGATTGTTAAGTTAGGTGGAAAACTAGTGACAGAATTTTTTAGGGCTGTCCGTAACAATCAATATAACATAATGGTATAACCATTACTGAAAGCAGTGCCGCTAGCAGTAGTTTCTAGAACAAGTTCTGAAATCTGAAGTGCAAAATATAATTTTGAAATAGGTAATCAATTGTCAAAATCGTTTTAAACCATATCAACAAACCTGTTCCCAGGGTTAATAGCTGCATCTGTTTGAACTCCACCTCCAATTGTTACTCCAGCTTTACTGAAAATATCTCGATTTAAACCACTGATAACACCAACAGTTAGAGTATGGTCGAAACCAAAAGGATTTCCAATTGCTAAGCATTGCTGACCAACTCTAAGAGCTGAGGATAGTCCCACAATAATTGGCTTCAAGAGATCTGTAGGGGCGTCCACCTATTACATGTTCATGTATGAGATATTAAAAGAGAAACTGTTCGGAAAGATGTTTTCCTACATGAAATGTAGCAACAAATTAATCAACATAAATATGATCGACTACAATTGAACTCAGGTCGTCACAAAAGGACTTCAAGCTGCAACAAGCCCTGGAACTCACTTCCCAAGTGCCTGCTTCTTGTACTAAAAAAAATCTAATCTTGCCCTTCCAATGCCTGTCCTTGAACTAGACTAGAACAGGGTGGGCTTAAGGTTAGCAGGTAGACATAATTGTCTCGGTAGTCAGTACCCTAAAAACATTGGCAGAATTCCCCAAAGGGAAGAAAGAATTGAGACATACAAAGGGGTATGTATAATCAATCTCTGATACAACTCCCCCTTCATTTGGTCTCATAAATCAATTCTGGCTTCTTCTAAATTAATTTCAATCAAATCAAATCACCTTGTATCACTAACAACTAAAGTAACAAGATATTTGCTTGCTCGTCATCTATGTAGCATGGCAGGGATAAAACTATAAGATTGTATGAAGCTTGTGAATATTGCAATAACCCAAGGGGGCTTATATAGTACAAGGATTCAAACCCTAGAATATGGGAAAAGACACGTATACCCATAACACCCCATCAAATGCAAAGCATATACAATAGCATCGCATTTGGAAGAGTTGACACTAAAATAGGGAAAATTCAAAGTCTGTGTCTTGAAGATGCCGTCGTAGCGTGCGGCTTTTGGAAAATTGTGTCGAGTACCAACCATCCGGAATCATGCAATAACCTAGAAAGCACAAAGTGCAAGGGCTGGGAAAGTAGAAATAAGCGGGAGAAGAGTTGACCGCGGTAACACGACAAAGAGGATGTGGAAGGTGACACAAATAAAGATAACTGTCAAATCAAACCGAAGAAAAAAGATATAGAAGTATAGCGGCGCAGATCGAAGTCCGAGACGACGGTGTCGCAGTGCACAAGAAAGGCAATGGAGGCGCGGTGCAGAAGAAGCGCGGCGGCCTTAGAAGCTCGGGGCGGCAGCTCAAAGAGAAGCAACGGCATCATAAAGACTTCTACGATGTGCAGCAGCTACAGCTATGCGAAAGGAAAGAGATGGCCACACTCATCCAAGAGGATGAATCGTGTCTAGCAAAGCAGTCGGCTGACTAACAAGGGTTTTATGAACTCGCATGGCTTTGACGAACTCAAAGAGAGATGCTACGGATTTGGATGGACGCAAACGAAAGACTTAAAAGAAAGGACTCAAAGGCGGCAGATTATAGCAGCAGCCACATGTACAACATCCTTCGATAGCTCAACACCGAGACCAAAGAACTAACCCCACACATGAACTCCTTTCTTTTCTTCTCCCTCCCCCATTATTTCTCATCTACACCACCCACCCACTCACTCCCCCACTGCACATCAGAAGGCCACATGGGGAGAAAAGGTAGGGAGAGAGAGTGGCGGCGACCGAGGAGGTTAGATTCAGCGTAGGGTGGCCGGGCCGAGGCGGTGGTGGCCGACCGAGGCGGCGGCAGATCTGGCGGCTCGGCGGAGAAGAGGCTAGCGACGGCACGGCACGCAGCGACACCAAGAGGCGGACGGAGGCCAAGGCGGTGGGCGAGCTCTTGGCGGTGGCGCAAGGCGGATCCCAGACTGTAATTCCGAGCAGGCGGTGGATACGACCAAGACGTCGTCGGCCGAGGCGGGCGTGGTGCGAGTCCGACGCGAGCGCGGGCGGCGTCTGGCGGAGGCTGGATCCGCGCGAGGAGGCGGCCGGAGTGGTGGACGGCGACAGCCGGATCCGTGGCGGCGGTCGCCAGATCCGAGGCGGCGATGGCCGGATCTGAGGCGGCTGCGCTGGATCTAAGACAGCGGCGGCCGGATCCGGGCGAGAGTCGGCCTGGCGCAGGTACGACGATGGGCATGGCAGCCTGGAGGCAGCAGATCCGGCGCAGAGGGAGCCGGACCGGACTGGCGGAGGCGAGCACAGCGAATCGTCGGTGGGTGGTGGCAGCGAGGATCCTGAGCAGAGACGGCCCAACGCAGGTGCCGGAAGAGGTGGCCGCCCCCAGGAGTGGAGCACACTCTCCCGAGGGCGGTGGCGGTGACCGGCGGCGGCCGGAGCGGAGACTAGGTTCAAAACCTAGGCTCTGATACCATGTAAGATTGTATGAAGTTTGTGTATATTGTAATAGCCCAAGGGGCTTATATAGTACAAGGTCTCAAACCCTAGAATATGAAAAAAGACACATATACCCTTAACAAAAACAAATTACATGGATAGCAAAAAAAAACTAAATTGTTTGCAAAAGTGATATGGAATTTTCATGGTGAAAATAAAAGATGTTACGTATTTTCCCCCTTTTAAAGTTCTCTTTGTTTTCTTTTTTTTTAGCTTTCTGGGTCCATGAGTAAAATCTAGGTGCTTAGATAGTTAATTTGATGGCTAACGACAAAAGGATTTGATTGAGACATATGTAGAAGACAAAGAGCTGGGACGAAATTGAATGAGAATCATGACATTGTACATTGAAACGAGATAAGGCCATAAGGGGAGCTATAGTGAACATTGCTCATAGACAATAATTCTCTACATAAAAGCAGCAGTATTTTTTAATTAAATACTGATCCTTGCTATTCAAAAGACGTTTTACCTTAAGAACAGCAAGATCTTTAGCACGATCTGCACCAACCAATTTGCCATCAAAATTTTTCTGTATCCTTTCAAGTAGATACAAGAGAGCATTAACTATTAGTTGGCGCACATATTCAAGGAATACTGGCACCCCGTCATAGTTAATTCATGAAAACTTATCATAGCAAGTGTAATTATATAAGAATCTACCCTTCAGCGGCAAGAATGTTGACACGTGCAACAACTTCACCAGGCTTTGGATTTTTTGAAAGAGCATTGCCAACCACTGCCATCATACCAACATTGCAAAGTCATGAATATATCAAAAATAAAATACAGTTAATAGTGTGCAATGAGATAAAATAGTAAAGCACGGTAATCATGTGATAAGTAGGTTATATTGCTCATATACGGTAGACATATACTCATCTGATTGCCATACCATGATAATTTGTAACAATATGTCCAGAATCATCCCAAACTACTCCAGAACCATTTCCTTCAGGGATCTACAATGAATGTTAAGAAGTTTCTTTTACTCAAGAGCTTCTCACATCTTTATCAAAATTATTAGTGTCATTTACAAATGCTATCTGCGAAAGACACCCAAGAGAACAAATCAGCAATTCTTTGTCTAACTTTAGCTCTATCAAACTAGGATATCAATATATTATATATCATATCCGAATGCTTCTAGGGAACATGCTCATAAACCCTTTGTTAATTCTTACAACATTAACAAATACTCTTGAGTCTAAACTTATAGCATGTAAGCATGCTTTTAGTTTACCTCAACAACTCCAGTTACATTAAGCTGGGGACGCAGTGTTGCATCGAAAATGTTGACAACTGAGTAAGTATTTGTTTCAAAAAGCTCTGCGATCCGTTTCTGACATACAAGCAGCAAGATCCAAAGAAATGTAAATATATTTTTAGAACAATTAAATAGGATAAGGTGGGTTCAACTGAGTACTAACCTCAGTTGGAAATAATGGACCAGATGGAAAAATCTTAGGAGTTACATCCTCAATTTTGACGGATGGATCACCCAAAGCAAGAGCTGTAAAAAGAACATATCAAGTTATAAAAGCCCATATACCATGAGCAATTATGAAACCTACTACAGGGGTGAAATCATCAGGTTAGGTGACAGACATCGAATTAATTTATATTACCAACTAAATTACCATGTCACTCAGTCCGAACCTGACAAGTACCTTGAAGAATGTAAGCAAAAACAAAAGGCTGACAATGAAATAAGCTTCCTCTTTGACACAGACAATACAATTTTGCTCGACATTTCACCAGGTTCACATGTTTCCCTCACTGACCTGGAAGATCAATAAAATTCACATACACAAAACGAGAATAATGCAAATAAAAAATTTGTGAGCAACCATCGAAGTAAAGACTGGCGAGAAATCTATATTTCATGCAGCCAACTAGTGACACTTAATTTAGGTTGCACAGAGTGGCAGGGACGTACAAAAGGTTAGGACTTAGTATATAAGTATATTGTAATCAGAAAACATGGGGTATATAAGTATTATTGTAATCAGAAACCATGGGGGGACGTAGACGCCACTTGCTAGTCAGGTGCTAACTGCTAACAAGAAATGTAATTAGACTCCTATCTTCTAACACAGTGCAAAATTACTAAAACACGTAAATTGCTCGTGAGATATGAAACGGAATAAAAAAATGGAACCATCTCCCAGAGCCCACTGCCACATGCAGAGGCGGGCCTAACGTGGGGCAGGGGGGTTCAGTTGAACCCCAAAATTTTTGGAAAATAAACTGCTATCAGTAATCCACCACGCAGCAAACAAATCCGCAGCAAACTGCATGGATTGGAGTATCCATCCCAGAAAGAAAGATTTGGACGAGATTGCTCGCAGCAAAGAAAAGATTCCCCACGGCAAAGAAAAGATCCCCCACGAGGGCGTTGATCGGGGTCTCCCGCTAGAGCTCACCGCGCCGGCGATCTGGTTGGGCGAAGCAGCAAGGACAAGAGGGGCGGCATGGCTGCAATGGCAGCTCGACGCTAGGGGGCTCGGCGGTGGAGCTAGCCGGAGCTCGCCAGAGTCAGCGTGTGGACGGCCAGCGACGTAGGCGCCGTCGGGAGCAGTGGTGATGTGTAGCGGATTCGGGGAAAGCAGTGGGGATGAAATGTGTGGAAGGGAGGAATTAATGTGTGCGATGTGGATGAGGCACGCACAGGGGAGGGAGATGAACGGTGCGTTCGATAGAAACGCCTGTATTGGTGTAGGAGACTAGGAGTAGGACACACAGGATAATCGAGATACTTTTTTCCAACGGCCTATTAACTGATTTCGTTGGGTGACAGAATACAAACCTTTTACGATAGCTATAATTGGCTGACATTTGATAATCGATCATGTGTCCTAAAGTTGAGAGACTATTATTAAAATATTCTAAGATAAGAGACTATTATTAAAATATCCTATATTATATAATATATGATAAAATGGCTTAAAGTTGAGAGGCCAATTGATTATTTACCTTTTTCTATTTTTCATTGCTTTTTATTTGTTTTATTGTTTAACCTTATATGAAATGACCAAAGTACCCCCAGCTTTCCTCTTCTTCTCATGCGAAATCGACCTTGTAGTCAAGCCTTTGGAGCAAATGATCAATTGGTCTCTCAACTTTGAAACATTTTATCTATTACCATGTAATAGAAGGCATTTTGACAATGGCCCCTCCACTTTGGGCATATGATCAATTATCCCTTTTATAAACGATGCCAAAGGAGGAGCTCGGTGGTGGCACTCTACGGTAATAAGGGCGAATAGGGGAGGGTCCAAGGAGGTTCAGCACAATGACACACGTCTCATGACAATTGTTGTTCCACGGCCGAGAAGAAGAGGTTGGAGATAGTGGGTCAATGGTGGTGGCATGGTAAAATAGGGTGTGGAGCTATGGATGTTACACTGGTTGTCAGCATCATTCTGGTGGCCAATTTTGCCGATGGAGTGGCCTAGTGAGGTCGTAAGGAGACAAGGAAAGAAGCAGGGGAAGAATGGAGGAAGAATTCATGAAGAACGAGGGAGCAAGAAGAAGGAAGGAAAAATGCATGAAGAATGAAGGGAAGGTTGGATGATTTATTGGACATTTGGTCGACCCTCTCTCCCCTAACTCAGATGAAATGATTATTTAATCTCTTTAGTGTCATAAAATCCCATGTTTTTAGTGTGTTTAAGCAATGACACAAATTTGCATTGTTTTACAACAATTCGTCACAAAAATAAGGTGACATGTAGCCATTTTTGCATTTTATTTTTACAATAGTAAATTTCGCAAAACCATACTACCTTTAACAAACTATTATAAAACAACACTTTTAAGCAACAATTTTCACAAAACCACACTTTTGCATAATGTTTCACATAAACACATTTTTAAGCAATGCTGTCATATGCAATGGGCTTGAATCCCAGGTCCACTCATTAGACAAATAAGGCCATCACGTTTTCATTTTGTTGACGTAGAGGTAATTGCCATGATGGATAATAGCTAACTCATCAACATGATTGCATGTTGTGGTGGGGTTGACTGAAGGGCATGGGCTTCTCCTATAAGCCATCCACCGAGTCCGGTAGACGCACACAAGGAGAGATGTGGGAGGCTAGGCGTGTAAAAGTGGTGTGAAGGGTTATGCGGCATGCAAAACCTTATTAGTCTAAAGAGTGGGCCCAAGACGTTAGGCTAGTTGTATATGACAACATTGCTTAAAAGTGTGGTTTTGTTATGCAGCGACACTTAAAAGTGTAGATTTGTGATAGTTTTATCAAACTAGTGTGCATCTCAGTGAGCAGTTTCTAATGACTGATCTTGGTTTGCTTACGTACTTCCTTGGGATTGAGGTTTTTTCCATGCCTGAGGGTTACTATCTCTCCCAACAGAAGTATGTCCAAGATCTTCTTGATCGGTCTAGTTTAACTGACACTCGCATTGCTGAGACTCCTATGGAGCTCTCCTTTGCTTCGTGCTACTGATGGTGATCTTCTTGAGAATCCTACCCGTTATCGCCATCTTGTCGGGAGTCTGGTATATCTTGTGAGCACTCGCCCTGATATTGCTTATGTTATTTATATCTTGGGTCAGTTCATAGCTAGTCCTACTCATCTTCACTACAGTCACCTCCTTCGTGTTCTTCGCTACTTGCGTGGGACAATCTCTCGTCGCTTGTTTTTCCTAGCTCCACCTCACTACAGCTTCAGGCGTATTCTGATGCGACCTGAGCTAGTAATCCTTTCGATCGTTGTTCTCTTTCTATTTACTGTGTTTTTCTTGGCTCCTCCTTGATTGCTTGGAAGACAAAGAAGTACACTGCAGTTTCCCGTTCGAGTGCAGAGACTGAGTTGAGAGCTATGGCAACAGTGACATCAGAGATTACTTGATTGATGTGGTTACTTGCAGATTTTGGTATACCTGTGAGGGGCCTACGACATTTATGTCTGACAATACATGTGCTATCAGTATTGCTCGTGATCCAGTGAAGCATGAGCTCACCAAGCACATTGGAATGAATGCTTTATACACTCGCTCATAGGTGCAAGAGGGAGTACTTGCTCTACAGTTTGTGCAATCAGAGTTGCAGCTTGCTGACTTCTTCACGAAGTCTCAAACTAGAGCATAACATTTGTATTTTGTCTCCAAACTCAGTATGTGTGATCCACCATGAGTTGGAGAGGGGTGTTAATGATAGAATATGATTGTTATTCGTTTTCTTATATGCCTTGGTTTTCTTATCTGTATAAGACATATTTCTCTGTATATCCTCTTATACTCCCTATATATATTGTCCTTTGGACCTCATGAATATATACACAATATTCATAACAATATTATCATTTAACAAGAACTTGCTCACAACCAGAAAATGTTCGTCTCAAGTGCATGGTGTATCTATTAAGGGCATTAAAACATGAAGCGGTGGTTAACATTTGTTGCTCATGGCAATGCCATGTAAATTCTATCAGTAAATTAATTGTTTGCTGCTATTTTTCCGTAGCTAAGGATTATCAGCAACTTAAGCCAAGTGATGGAACTTATACGGTTTTATCATTGTTTCCATCTGGAACTCATTCGTGTTTGTGCAGGTTTCATGCTTTTATGCATTTCCATGATTGATTTATTGCACGATGTAGTGCAACAATTGATCAACAGGGCCGTGGTTTTTCATATTAGATGAGTGCTTCTGAAGATTTAAGTTTTCTTAAATTTCCTGATCATTTCCCTTAACAGAAAGGAATTTTATGAATCATTCCTAAAAAAAGTACTCTCAGATACAGTTGTTGGTATGTCTTGTGGTTCCATAGGTTTTACATAATGGAACTAATTTCACTGGAATAATTCCAGATGCAGCTATGATGTATTGTTTCCTTTTGCAGGAAAAAGCAGGATCAACCCAACTAGAATTCCTCTTCCTTGAACTTTGTATCATGAAGTCCTTTTGGGGTGATTAACTCCAACTGGATGCTACAGGAGGCACTGTTGAGCCAAGTTGGGACAGCTCTTTCAACCCCCAAACATGGGTCTTGCCTACGGCATGCCACAGCTATTCTTTCAGTTCTGGCATAGGATGGTCATGTTGGCTGAAGTTTGTGTTTGAATACAAAAGTGACACTGAAGCCAGCCGGAGGTGTGCTACGACATTTGCATCAACCGACTGCTATTTTAGTGGCACTACAGGATATTTCCGCGCACTAATGCTGCTGCGCAATACTAGATTTGCATGAGAAGGAATGATTGAATGAGGGTCATGAAGCAATCAGAATTAAATTAGTTTTTCCCTGATATGCTACATCAGATTGCGGTAGTTAGTAACTATGGGGATTCCAAAGCTTTTGTTGATTGTTCTCTAGGATATCTTAGATTATTTCGTGTGAACCTCCAGCGTGTGATTCTGTAGTATTGGGAGTTTTGGTAGGATGGCCCTTGGCAACCTTCTCACCTGATGCGGCTATACCTTGAGCTTTCTGGTGCTCTGCTCAGATTTCAGATCCTAAGTAGAAGCAGTTTTGTAACTTCTGTTCTTAATGGTTATCTGAAATCGATAGAACTATTGCAGTGGATTGGGGTGTTACTGTGTTAGTGACACGGCTCTAAACACATGGTTTCCAATCTGTCTTGTTTGAAAATGAGCTGCACTAGGATATATGCGTCCTGATTCATTCAGGCTACAAAATGTAACGACTGAGTTGAGCCGTTCTTTTGATCTTTTCTTTTTGAGAAAGCTGAATTCAAGTATTGATACACAAAGAAACAATATAATATATAAAACCAGAGGAGCAGAGAAATAATTTTTGTTCTTTTAGAGGACCCAAAATAATTTGATGTTAGGCAGTGAAGTTTACTCAACAATAGCTTGAGCACTTCAACGATTTTCCATAAAAAAAAAGATTCCGTCCTGGGCTGACAATACGGCCCATCAGGCCTGCCCATATCTAGGGTCAGGCAAGATAAAGCCGCCGCACACACACGGACCACAATAAGAGGCCCAACCCGACTCAAAGCGTGAATCTCCGCGCGGCCCGCTATAAAAGGGCACGCAACATACACGCCCGTCTTAACCCCTGGCCACCCCCGCCTCCGCGAGTCCGCCCTCGGTTTCCTCCTCCCTCGCGCACCGACCCACTCCTCTCGACGGCAGTGGCAGCCCAGCCGCCAGCCTCCGCCGGGAAAAGCTGAAACCCTAGGATTCGCGGAGGGTTCCTCGCGATGGCGACGGCGGAGCAGAAGGGGAAGAGGCCGAGGACCGACGCGGAGGAGGGCGAGCCCATCGACGGCGCTCTCCTGCTCTCCATCGAGAAGCTCCAGGAGATCCAGGACGAGATCGAGCGGGTGAGTCGCTTCGCCTCCCGAGGGATTCGGGATTCTCTCTAGCTCTTTTGGCACGACGTGGTTGCCTGGGCATTTGGTTCGAGTGGTGCTTTGGATTTTCGGAGCGGTTGCCGCGGAGACTGTGTGGAATTTAGGAGGAGCTTCGCACCCGATTTGGTGGGGGTGTGAGCTGGGTTTCTCTGTGAGGCGGCGTTGGGTGACTGGCTGATTGAGTGTGGCATGGGCGGGCGCATGGTTCTGGTGAGTTGGGTTGGAACGGTGGGTTTTCGCTCTAGGGCTCGAGCTGGACCATCAGCGCCATCCTAGGTAGGCTTAGTCTGTTAGATTTGGAGGCCTGTGCGTGTGCTGTTGCAAAATTGTGAATAAATAGATGCCTGTGTTCTATGTCGATACTTCAAAAATCACTTGCTCGTGAGCTTACGCCCAATTGTCCATAGGGTAGTAGACGTTTACAATAGCTTGGCTGCAGTTAAATGCCTGTGAGCACTCTTGAGTTGCCTACGGGGCAGGGTACTTGTCAGCTGCGATGGTTTGTTTTAGATTCGACTTAATGATTGGCGGGCTGAAAATACGGTTAAGTAGGTAACAATGCTTTCGGAAACTCATTATTGAAGTAGCTGTTAAATTCCTCTGGCAATTATAGTTGTGAAAGGTAATCGCGGGAATATACAAGCTAAATTACTCCCATGCACGGAATGAAGCCCTATGCCCTTTTGGACAAAATTTACGAATAATGTTTCTCGTATCCTTTTATTTGGAAAACAGAGGGGAAACCCTCAGCTTCATTTATTGAAACCATAGTGTTTTACCGCTACAGTCAATAACACGAAGGAAAACGTAACTTTGTTTTGAGCCAGGTGCCTTCCAGATGCCAGCCTTCTCAACAGCGAATACCCTATGAAAAAGCACTCGAACCACAAAGGAAGTTCGTTGCAACCATTACAGCCTCAAAATGAAAGACACACTAACTACACACTATTCTGCGCGTTGTTGGCTCCCATCCTTCAGCTCTGTTGAAAGCTTCCATAGCCACCTTTTGCAAGATCCTCGCTCCTTCAGTCAACTCTTCACGCTTTCCCTCGCCCTGCAGAAGATACCATTGAGTAATCCAGTAGGAAATCATATGAATTACTGTCGTGGGATCTGTGAGCAATTTGTTCCAGAAGCACGATTGGTTGTGTCTTCCATATGGCCCAACAAACTGCTGCTATTCCGATCATCATCATTTTTTGTACCCTCTTTGGAAAGCTATCTAGCCAACTCCCCATGAGTTGCTGAGCCCCCTTTGGTACATGTTTGATGTTAAATGAACATTGAACTACAGCCCAGATATATTTGGCTAGTGGATAGGTAAAGAATAGGTGTTCTATGGATTCATTATTCCCACAGAACTGACATCCATCGTCCCCTTTCCATCCGCGTCTCAAAAGATCATCCTTCATCAGAATGCTATTCCTTAACATCAACCAAAGAACAATCTTGATTTTAAGTGGCAATTTGACACACCAAATGAATTTGTGTGTATACGTTGCCACTCCTTGCAGTTTCAGAGTTGTGTAAAAGGGTTTAACACTAAATTTTCTTTTAGCTCCTGCTGACCAGAGTTTTGTCTTGAACAGCTGCTAATTAACCTCCTTCACATAAACTCTGAAGCTGCTGCCGTTGCTGCTTTGTTTCTCCCCACAACATCCTTCTGAATCCAACTCACCTGCCTTGCTCCATATGTTGCATTCTCTGTACAGCATTGCATCTCCACATCAGACTCCATTATCATCACCAGATATGATGCTTCATCCAATTTGTAATATACCAAGTCAGCTTCAGTTCATTTTTTTATAGGTTTCATAATCATTCGATTATATTAAGTTTTATTCACGTGTAGTTCTGTGGTTGGACTATGTGAAAATAACACGATTATGTTTTTTATCTGTGGGGTAATGATGGAACTACTAAAATTTAGTTAGATTAGCTATTAGGTACCTGCTAGCTAAGCGTTCTTTCAATGGTTTAATAGTTTCATCTTTCTGAAACAAAGTTCATGCTTGAATATCTACGGTGGCAAGACATATTGTGAATGGACCAGATATTATGGAATGTTTGAATGCAGTTTGAATATTAGGCCGTTAACTCATTTTATTCTTTGATTGTAGGTTAATGAGGAAGCAAGTGATAAAGTTTTGGAGGTGGAACAGAAATACAATGAAATTCGCAGACCGGTTTATGGTCAACGGAATGATATTATCAAGAATATTCCAGACTTCTGGCTGACAGCTGTGTGTAATATATTTCTATAATGATTTATATTCTGTGCTTTTTGGTGAAATTGCTGATTGATATGGTCTCATCTTTACGTACTCCCTCCATTCATGAATACTTGTCAGTTTTGACCAATGCACGTTACATAGGCAATAGCTTGTTTTTATTCAAAATGACCAAAATGCCCTTGACAACTAATCCAATTGGCCCTGGTCCCACCAAATGTGTGGTGGCGAAGGGGGAAGGAGGTTAAGTAATGAGGGCAAAATGGGAAATAATGCATCAGGAAGCATGGAGTGTCGAGTATTTGTGAACAAATAAAGTGGCCAAAACTGACAAGTATTTGGGAACGGACTATGGAGGAAGTACTAATTATGCTATCTACTGTTTACGCTGCAGTTTCTTAGCCATCCTATGCTTGGTGAACTTCTGACTGAAGATGATCAAAAGGTACCTTTCTTTTGTAGGCTAACATTAATGTTGATTTACTTTTAACTTTTACGACATTTGTATCAAAAGTAGCATGGAGTAATAAAATTAGTGCCGAGTAATTCTATAGAACCAATCGCCAAATTGAAATATATTACTTGAACTATCTCATGAACTCTCTTTATTTTGTTCCATTGTAGATTTTTAAACACTTGAAGTCTATCAGTGTGGATGACTCTAAAGATATTAAATCAGGCTACTCCATTACGCTCGTAAGTTTCTTTTGCACCTGCAAGCTACAATTCCCTTATTTCTTTCACTTTGTTTATATTTTTTTATCTTGAACTGGCAGACGTTCTCTTCTAATCCATATTTTGAAGATACAAAGCTTACAAAAACGTATTCGTTCGGTGATGATGGAACAACCGCAGTAAATGCTACCTCCATCAAGTGGAAGGATGGAATGGTACCATGCTTACTGCTTTGTATCTTACTATCTTAGTGCCTCAGTTACTATGTTTCCCCAGAGAAATCTGATGAATTTTCTAATAATGCATTAAGGATATTGCCAATGGGAAGGCATACACAAAGAAAGGGGACAAACGACTTTTGGTTGATGAAAGGTTACTAGTTTCTATTTGACCACAATTTTCTTCTTCTCTTTTTATACTTGAAGTAATATAGCACTTAGTGTGGTTCTTAGTTCTATAATCAGGTAATATACATAGGCTAGCTTCTTTTCCTTGTTTTCATTTTTCTAGGTAAGGCTGCTAGTTCTGAAGATATAATCGATATTCATTTCAGTTGTTATATATATATTTGTGTACTCAAATGGCATGTTTAATGATTTATATACTCCTACATCCGTTTTTTGGTTGATACCTTGGCAGGACCTCATGGGTACTAACTTTGTTTTGACAATTCAAAAGATCTTATTTCTGGAGACAATTGATTTAATTTCACAAAAAAATGAGAAAAATCTTAGTATTTATCACAATGTCCAAAGATGCATTTTGTTGTGTTGCTCCTTTTCTTGTAATAAGATATCAAACTCATGAATTAAGCATACATGTTCTTAATGAACATATATGATCCTGTATTTTTTGAGGCATTCATGTGAGCTTTTTCTATGTACTGCCAAATTGATCATTGAAAGCGTAAATCTCTGTTAGTGTATATGTAGTTTTGTTTGGGTTGTTAAAGATCATTTCTAGACCTAGGTCACATTAACACTGATATTCTCACATGCAACACCAGTACGACATGGTACAAGCATCATGAAATACAGAGTTTTCTGAAAATAATGAAACAATTTTAACCATACATATAAAAAAAGGAACTGTAGATGTTTTTCTCAACTTCCCTTTTCATCACTTTAGTAATGCTGATTTTGTTTGCATTCACCTACAGACTGCTTTAGCTCCTTTTTATAATAGATCACAACCTAGGTACTAACCAATTACACAAGGTTAAAAATACTAGCAGCAAGTTTTGTCGATGTTTAGCAGCAACGTGTCAATTGCTAGAGTTTGTGGCTCTGTTTTAGACATTATTTTCTTAGAAATTAGACATAGTTCAACTCTTCTCTAAAGATATGATGAGCACCCTAAAGATGGGCACCCTAAAGAAACCAGATAACATGATGCGACATGGCTATGATGTGTTGCAGATAAGCGTCAAGACTGTCTAGTATCCAACACATCATAGATAGAAATGTGAGTGTGATAGCGATACAAATATGTTGTATAGAAATGTGAGTGCAATCTAGAGATATATGACTCTGTTATGTGCTATGAATTTATTATTTTTTGCTCACTGCCTCGTTTATAGTCATTATTTATTTCAATATGATGATATGCATTTTATTTCAATTGAGTTGCAAGTTGGAAATTTGTGAAGATAGCTCATCTTCTGTTTTTTTTGGGCAGTTTTTTCACTTGGTTCAATGACGCAAAGAACAAAAGTTTTGCTCATGGAGTGATGGATGAGGTATAGGATTTATTTATTTAGTTGTCTGTCCTATCCTCTTATCTTCTGCTAAACCAGGATTACTTCACTTGATTTGGTTTAGTTGTGAATCTGCCTGGTTGACAAAACATCAGAAGTTAGGAATTTCCTGTTCTTTCTCTTTGAGGATATTCTCTTGAGAACTTCAATCACGCAGGTGGCAGATATCATCAAGGAAGAGCTGTGGCCTAATCCTTTAAAGTATTTCAACAATGTTAGTGCTCTATTGTGATAAGTGGTTTATTTTATTTCTATTTTAGATCTTTATATCATGTCCTCTCAATTCTTTCATTGCAGGAGGCTGAAGATGAATTTGAAGGAGAGGACAAACATGAAGAAGTAATCCTATTCTCTTATTTGCAGTTTTATATAAATATGATAGTCTTTCAGAGTATGCACAATGGCTACTCGTTTTATGCTAGAGTATCTAACATCCTTCTACTCCTTACGCAATGGTGCATAACATCCTTTCTTATCCTGGTGATATTTTGACTTTTCAATAGGTTTCTTTTCTGTTTTTATCAGTTTTTTTTCTGTTGCACCTGACTGCAAGGTTAACCATAACACGGTGCATCATTACACCTGCATACTGTAATCCCAATAGCACAAATTCAATATCAATATAGAAAGAGTATTAAGATTGCTTGCTGTTGAATATTGGCGTTGCACTTTATTTGTTTTATACCTGTATTTATCACTCTCACAACATTTTAAGGGATCTGATGATGATGATGATGAAGACCAAGACGAAGGAGAGGAGGACGTGGAGGAGAACTGAGCCATCGTTCATGTCTGAGTTCAATTGGCTTTTGACAACTTCTGTCTGCAAAAGGCGGTGACCGGGCCTCCAAAGGGCTGGTGAAACAAGGCGTCCCATTTTGCTGTGTTTTGGTGGTTGACTCAGCTGTAATTGTAGGAACTTGTTTCAAACTTCCAATTTATCGTGAATCAACTCATATATTTGGAGTTCAACAGATCTCTATATGCGCATTCCAAGTAAATCGTGGAGGTAGTACTATTTATAATACTTGTTTTTTGTGCTATTATCTTATAGAGATTATTTACAACTCGTCTTGCAGCCCTCCCATGGCCACGGGTAGTGGGGTGTTTTGTGTATAGTTGACTGTTCCGAGTTACATGCAGCGTGGATTTTCTGCAGTGCGTAACTGGAGCCTGGTCCATGGAAGCAGACTTAACTTTGATGTTTGATCAAAACTGGCAAGTGGTTATACGCTACTACGAGAAAATAAATTGTAGAGGTATTGGAGCGGATGGGGTTTCCGTCTGCATTGTGCATTCGAGCTGCTGCTTTTCCTTTTTGTCCGAAGACGGGATAGGTGGTGTTCCAGGCTTAGGGAACGTTTAGTTTGTTGTCACAGGTTGCCATATCTAGTTGCGATAAAGTATGGTAAGTCATACTTTTCGTGTCTAACAAATTGATGGTCACATTTAGGTAAGATTTGATAAATATATAGGTCTAGTGGGCTTAGGTAAGATTTGATAAATGTATAGGTCTAGTGGGCTCTATAGCTAAAAAAGTATGACATGATAAACTGTAATAGAATCAAAATAGCTACCACAAATAGATTGGTAAAGTTTAGCAAAGTGTGCTAGGGAGCAAACATGCTATAGGTGTTCGTATTGAATTTTGCTGATGATTTTTTACTGTGACATATTTTTTAGTTAAAAATAAATAATAGTGACTGAAAGAAGTGATTTTAAGAAGGGTGCCAGCTATAATGACAGATAAGTTAGGCACCCGGCGGGATTCGAACCCACATGGCCACATCGATGGGGGTTTGAGGCGAGCGGCTGTACCAACTAAGCTAGGAGTGTTGGTTGTTATTGGATGTTATATATGTGTACATATGCTTTATGCCTAGTCGGTTGGTCCTACTCCTAGAGACGGTCTGTAACAGATCGATTGATAGGCAGCAATGTCAATCCTATAGACCGGTTGATACTTGATAGGGAGCAATGTCAATCATTAGAGAAAATATGACAGTTCTACATACTCACAATATATTAGAGTACTTCTAAAGTTCTAATTCTATTGCTAGTAGTATATATTATCGCATATTTGTCTTGTTAGTCGCTATATCGTTTGCAATTTACATCAACATTGGTAAATATGGTATTTACCGACACCGTACCAAACTAAATTAGGAATTATCGATCTCGAACCGTATTTTTTGAAATATCGTATTTACCGAACTAACAATATCGTACTTACTATACATACCGTATTTACTGAATCGTATGTCCCAAATAATCGAATGAACAGCCCTAAAGATACATACGGGTGATAGGAGTGAGATAAGTGGAGTGTGTAATGTACATGTAACCACATGTCTTATTGTCGGAGTGAGACGATAGCGAGAGGAATGGAGAAGCCGATGTTCATATTGTCTTTTGGCTTTTCTAAGCAGAAAACAATACGAACATGACCGATGAGCCGATGGTCATGTTGCTCCCCAACTTGGGCAACCCGCACTGCATGTTAAGGTGGTGCTCCAAAGGGCTTATAAGTCTGGACTTCTTTTTTTTGCATTGTAACTACTGAAAATGCACTGTAATTACTGTTAACTTTTTCTATGTAATTAAATTTAAAAAATTATATCATCACGGATAATTCGAAGGAATAAAGGGGAAGGGCAAATTTGCTTAAAAAGACAAAAAAAACTAAAAAAACGAAATTAAAAGCTCGTTGTAACAGGGCCTAAGTCGCAACTGCGGGCCTGCGGTAAGTGGAATTCAGCCCACGACTGGCCCCCCGTTTTCTGTGCCGACGACATGGGCTCGGCGTCGGCGTCCCGGCCTGCCCCACGAGGCCACGCGGCCCACGCGCGGCGCCGCTACTGTTGCGTCGCTTCCTGCCGGGAGGGAGCGGAGGCGACCAACAGCTCGCTCGGCGTAGCATCCACGCGGGAAGGTTACCCTCGGCTGCGTGAGATCGACGCGCGGCGAGTTCGCCTCCCTTCCCGGCCGCCTATAAATCGATCGTATCGCAACCCCACCCGGCCCCTCACCTTCTCCTACGCTCTAGAAAGATTGCTTTTTTCGCTTTAGTTGCAGGGCTCCGAGAAGATGCCCGGCGGCGAGGACTGCATCCGTCGCCCCTTGTTCGGCGGCGCCATCTCCAGCACCTTCCCCGTTCGATTCCAGGCACGCCCTTTCTCCTCCCCCCAACTTCCCTTGCACCTCATCCTCCTCTCGCCGCGCGCGCCCTTACGCCGTTTTGGTTTGCTTTGCTTTGGTTTGGTTTGGTCAGGACGTGAGCAACATTCGTGACGTCCCCGACCATCAGGTTCGTCCGCTTGTCCTCTCCGGTCTTGCTACGAGCGCTGTTGGGTTGGGGTGTTCCCCTAGTGATCGATGTGTGTGAATGCGCTGTATACGCAGGAAGTTTTCGTTGATACCGCCCGCGACGAGAGCCTCATCTTCGAGCTGCTCGATCTCAAGGGCGAGATGGAGGACGGCGGCAGCGCGCTCTGGTTCCTGCGCGACATCGCCAACGAGCAGGATGCGGGGGACAACATTGTAAGATTAGCAGCATATTGACTTCAATTTATGGTTGGCATATAAATCTCGCTTTTTTTAAACCAATATAACTCTCGCTTTTTTTAAACCAATATACTTGGCATTTGGCAAGAAAACGTTTTCACAAACTCCTTTTCTGTTTCCTGTGCATTGGATGATCATGGTTGTTTTTTCTTCCCGATCGAATTAGATTAACGGAAGAGGCATATTGGTAACTTATTTCTTGTTTGTCGGCTAGGTGGTCGAGCATTCTGGGACACTTGAGCTAGCTGGTCTGCGTTTCGGGGAAGCTCCTGCAGTGGCTGGAACTGCAATTGGTCAGCTGGTAAGCTCGCTGCTCCTTGCCTTCAATCGAACTCCAGTCAATTAATTTTTGCCTGTGCTTCCGTGGGTACGATGACATAAGTTGTACAAGTAGGCACTCTTTAGACTGCCACGGCTGCACATTACAGAGAAGAAAATAAACTTTTTAGGAGACATTGGCATCCTTCAGAACAAACAACAACATATTTTCATTGGTTAAACATTATGATTTAGTGGGTGGGTGGTTGCGTTGCTCAAACTGTGGGAAGGTTCGACCACTCTCAGATGGTTACTGCCCCTTTGGTACATGTTAACTTGCATATCCTTATTTTCGCAATAAAAGATTAGTGAAGATGACTTAGTGGAACCAAACTACTCGTAATTTGGGAAAAGTGATGAACAAGGAAATATTAGTATTCATGAAATGTGATAAAGCTGTGTATCATGATTAAGTTAATTTTTTGTACTTCAGTTCCTTGATATACATTCTTATGATGGACACTTTGCACTGAATTGGTGATAAGTGCAAATAAAATGCACTATAGTATCTCATACTTGATTTTTGGTATTTCTGTAGGCTGTTTCAAAAGGGAGACAAGGCAGAGAAGCACAGAACATTGTTCGAGTGAGTACACCCATCCCTTGATGAGTATGGTTAGGAGTGCAACCTTGCGAAATTTTGGCTCTTCAAAGTTCAAACTGAGTGTTGGATTACCTTTTGCAGCTTTACTTGTCAAACATACGTCTCAAGAATGCAGCAACTGATGTAGTTATCACCGCATACGAGCCGCTGTTGATAAAGTAAGCACAGTAGATCACTATCACATACATCCTCTAATTAATGGATATTTTAGACAAATCATTCTATTGGCTTTGTACTTTAAAGGAGAAAAGCTAGATTTGGCATCACAACAAGTACTGTTTAGTGCCATTTGTTGCTCTTGGTATGGCTTGATTAATATATAATAATGTGTAAGAGAACTATGGATTATTTCCGACGGTCTTTCATCGCATAAATTTGAACATATCTTGACATGTTTGTAATGAGGGTTAGTAATCTTGAACCATGACATCTTTTTTACTTACTAGCAATTGTGCTTACATCATGCCTTTTCTCTATGTTGCTGTCAGCTTTCCAATCTGGAACGAAAAACCTGCTGTGCTCAGATAGTTCTGTCAGCTTCTATCTAGGCTAGGCACGTTGAATGCTATTGTACTAGTAGTTCTGTCAGCTTGTATCTATGCTAGGAATGTTGAATGCTACTAGTATGGGCAGAACTCAAATATCAAAACTAGATATTCAGTTACAACGCAAGTGGCAGTATGATGTAATATCAAGGTGGTAGTATTAGGTAAGTGAAAGTAAGCACAACTTGAGAATGCCCTTCATATCCAAGTTCACGACACAAGCCTATAGTTATCGTTATAGATGCCTTGATTTTTTTTATCTAGTAAATTGAAGATTTGATTTTATGTTTCTGCTCCCCAGTGTTACAGGCTGCCCCTTAAGTGATTAAATTTGTTGTCATTTTTATTTCAGCCCCTTGAGTGAAAGTGCCAGGGCGGTTGCAGCTGGTCCAGCAGTGCCCGCCGAACAAGCAGGATGCTTGCCAATGTCTGAGATCTTCAAACTTGCCGTGATGAACTTCAATGTCCATGATTGGAACCTTTTCAATGGCGGCAGTTGAAACAGGATGAACACCTTCTCAAAGTTCTGCTAGAGCTCATCTGAGGAATGTAGTATATAATTTTTCTTTTAGATTAGCTATTAGTTTTGTTAAATATGCTGCCATTTAGCTTATGTAGTGTCATCCAAGGACCCCCGTTGAACTATAGCATATCATGTTAGCTTCTAAAATCTACGAAAATTATCCTTGTTAGTTGCTACTTCATCAGTGAAGACCAGGTTTGTCTCAACTCTGAATTCTGGACTTCTTTAGTCTATTATGTCAAACATGGGGCATTTGAGCTGCGAGAATCGAAAACGTTGCTTTTCAACATTTGTTGGCTGTTTGAGAAGGGGAAAATGTCCTCTCTGCACTGTATGGTCTGGCAATGTTTGTCCTACAGGATACCCATGTCCATGTTCTTTTTAGCTTATAGCTTTCTCTGAATAAACAAGCAATAGTATTTTCGTCGTTGTTTCAAAGTAGCTTATTGGCGTAATAGCCTTTTAGAAGCGATTTATCGGTTTTCAGTTTTTGTACGCTAGCACTAAGACTAAGACTAAATGCCATAAACTATAAGACATAATCGAAAAGAATGCACACCATATATACTTGATCACTGACACTGCAATTGGCACCAAGGATCCAGGGTGACGAGCGTGTGAACTATGAGGTCCAACGAAAATAGGACCAGCAAAAATTGCGGCAATACAGAAGGTGGTTCATGCCGTCATCCAAAAGGGCTCAGCGATGCATCACAAATTCCTAGCGATGCACCGTAAGATCTAATCTTGTGGGTCATTTTGTGAGAATACGTCTGATGTTTTGTGGGAAAGCAGTCTCGTTTCTAGTTCATTGTACACCTATTTTTCGGGTACAGTTGAACTTGCTCTTTCAAGTTGATCATGTGTAGGACTGGTATATCAACAGAGGAGATAAATGTATCTTTAAATTCTTCTCTAAGTATTTACAAATTCTTTACTTCTCCATGAGCGTAGTCTCGATTTTCGCCATTGACTATGGGTGACTTCAAACGATCCTGCACATTTAATGACCAAGAAATCATTTCTGCGTATAAATTCTTCACAACTTGACTCACGTTAGCTATAACATATATCATGCAGCACATATACACTGACGTAGTCAAACCAAATCATCTCGTGACTCAAATTTTCTAAAATTATTTATTTCTACAAATTATCTAGAAAAATTTATAAATTTACAAATTCTAAATTTTCACTCTTAAAAGCTGACAATGATTTGTTACAACAAAACCCGGAGCTATCATTAGCAATGAAGGTAGACATGACTAAAAGTTCCAAACAACGAGTTGAATTCTACATCAGAACCTGGCAACCGATAGAATATATTACACATTCACATTATACAGCGTTTGCGATTTCCTTTGCCAGAAGTCGATTATCATCAGTGTCTGGCAAGTGAAAAATCAAAGAAGAGAGGAAGGAAGAAGAAAAAGAAAGAAGCTGTGGGGAGTTCGAAACTTCGAATTCTCATTACAAAGGATCGATCATCCGAGAAGAAGGCTGGGGAAAATTTTGAACCGGGGAGGACTTACAAGGCAACGCGGCCGCCGCCGCCCGTCGTTCACTTCCACAGTTTGGCGATGATGTCGGCGAGGTCGACGACCCTCTGAGAGTAGCCCCACTCGTTGTCGTACCAAGCGATGACCTTGACCATGTCGTCGCCCACGACCATGGTGAGCGACGCGTCGATGGTGCAGGACACGTCGGAGCACCTGAAGTCGACGGACACGAGCGGCACGTCGCAGACTTCGAGGATGCCCTTGAGCTCGTTGGCCGCGCTCTCGCGGAACGCCGCGTTCACCTCCTCGGCGAGGGTCTTCCTGGAGACCTGCACCACGAGGTCGACCACGGACACGTTCGGGGTCGGCACCCGGAGCGCGATGCCGTTGAGCTTGCCCTTGAGGTTCGGGAGCACCAGCGCAACGGCCTTGGCCGCGCCGGTAGACGTCGGCACGATGTTGAGCGCCGCGGCACGGGCGCGGCGCAGGTCGCGGTGGCTCGCGTCCAGCAGCCTCTGGTCACCGGTGTAGGAGTGGGTGGTGGTCATCGTCCCCTTGATGATGCCTGCGCCACACCACCATATATTAAGCATCAAGAACTTCACGCGCGAATGCATATGTAGTGTATGTACGTACCGAACTTTTGGTCGAGGACCTTGACGAATGGGGCGAGGCAGTTGGTGGTGCAGGAGGCGTTGCTGATGATGGGCTCGTCGTGTTTGTACTGATCGGCATTGACGCCGACGACGTAGGTGGGGATGTCACCCTTGCCGGGGGCGGTGATGAGCACCTTCTTGGCGCCGGCCTGGATGTGCTTGCCCGCGCCATCGCGGTCGACGAACACCCCGGTTCCCTCGATGACGAGGTCGATGCCGAACTCGCCCCACGGCAGGTTGGACGGGTTGCGGTCGGACACGACCTTGATCACCTTGCCGTCGACGGAGATGCCGTTGTCGCCCACGGGCTTGACGTCGGCGTCGAAGATGCCGAGCGTGGAGTCGTACTTGAGGAGGTGGGACGCCTGCTTCACGCCTCCGGTGTCGTTGATAGCGATGACGTCGAGCGGCGAGCTATCGCCGCGCCCGTGCCAGCACCGCAAGAAGTTGCGCCCGATGCGGCCGAATCCGTTGATCGCCACCTTCAGCTTGGCCTCCGTCTGCGCCCGCCGCGCGCCGCCGCTGGTGCCAACCTGCGCACGCAGCGCGGACAGCACCACCGCGTCATCATACATACTCCCATGCAACCAAGCTAATCATCGCATATATTCCTACGCACGCACTACTCAGTACTAACCGCGTAAGTCCTGAAGGAGACCGCGTTCATGAAGTCGTCGGAGGTGGCATTCCGCCGCAGCGGCAGCGACGCCGAGCTCCTCAGCCCGGAGAACTCCGACAAGCCGCCCCCCTGGACACACCCCCGTCACAAACTTACAGAGCCATTCTTGCAACCCACTAGCTCCTACTCCGAACTTGGCCAGTGGCTGTCAATTGCCATCACATGGAATCGAAACCAACGAACTTAATTACCTGGAGAGGCACAGTGGCGGCGGAGAGCATGGGCGACGCCATGTCCAAGGATCAGATCGAAGGGAACCAAGAAGGCAACAAGCTAGGACGGCGAAGCGGGCGAGTGCGGATATATGAGTGGGGGATTGGGGGCGGGCGGGAGCGGGGATCGTGAGGTCGGGATTGGGTGAAAGATGGGATTTTGGATAGCCCAATGTATGGCTGCCAATGCCTGCCGTCGCGGCACCCACACAAACTTCGCTAGCTACCGATTCATTCCTCCTCGGTCCATCGATCCATGTGTGGCTTTTCGTGTGCCCTCTATTATGTGTCCGTGGTTTTGTCCGAGTATATTTTTTCCCCTCCTCCTTGCCCTCTTGGGTGATTCATTCTTATAGTCCTGCGTCATGGAGTAGAACACTCAGAGGCCTCGTCTGGATGGAGTAGCAGCGACAGCTATATGCTGTTGATGGATATTCGGCGCTCGATTCTGTGGCGGTCGAGCTCGATTCTGTGGCGGTCGGATTTTGGAGGCAAACTGGCAACGTTGGTTGTTCACGAACAGGGCTCTTGTGAGTTGTGATTGCCTCGGTAATTCGGCTTCCGGTTGTGAGGTGGTCGTGTAAACAAAGCGTCGACAGGATATCCCTATAACTTGCGTAATATAAAGATATTGATGATGTTTTATCCTCGTACAGTCACACTTAATCATTTTAATTCATTCACTCCATCTAAAGAAACACGAATTCACACTAAATTTAAAAAAAAACTTGTCCAACTAATTAGACATATCGCAATAAAATATGTATATTGTTTCGCCAAATACGAATACAAATACAAATAGTTCGGATAAAATAATATTTCGAATGGTAAAAATTCATACTATATTTATATTCATATTTTTCATACGAATTTAAATACAAATAAAAGAGAAATTGTTAATTAGATAAAAAATATATATCATATTCGTATCCTATCTAATACGATAACCAACTAATACGGATAACTTGTATCCATTTCTCGTCCCTACACGTTACCCTTCTGAGCTGTTCAATCAAGCTTCAATGGGTGGCCCGGTGGCTGCAACAGTGCTAGCTACCTTGTTCTTGGCACGTTTCTGACTTAAGCGTCGTCCTGCGACTATGCAGAGTGACTATGAAGGCTGTAGATGGATTGCTCACGGCATTTACATAGGCAGTCTCCGATCCGCGTACCACACGGGACAAATTAATGCACCCCTACACTGCATAAGATCGAATCCAACGACATCTGCTATGCTGCTGCTCACTTCTCAGCTCCCGTCCATTCTCACGCAGACGCAGGTGGAAGATGGATTTTAGATTGATACTTAGAATTTATAATTTAAATATTTGAATTCTGACTGTTTATGAAAGATAGTATGTATAGAAAAATAATCGTATGTGATTTTAATCGGTACAGCTGAACTCAATATACTTTTTACTATAATCTTTCTATTAACCTCATCTTAAAAACATATTATTTAAAAACTAGGGTGTAAACAAGTTTAATCTGAAAAGATCCCAGCCCTATTTTACCGCAGGTTTGCTTGACCACAAACCTGACCCTCGCAAGTCGCGGCCAGGTGTTGGTCACCAGCGGCGGCGGCAGGCCGAAAACTAGCGTGCGCCCGATGTCCTCGGCGCTAGCCGCAGCCAGGCGCCGCGGACGTGCCGCCGTGCGGTGCGGCTCCCTGCAGTTTACGGCCTATCACGCGCCGTGCGGCCGTCCGGGCCTCTTTCCTCGCCCGATTCCGCGTTTTTCACAACTCGTACACTAGCACGCCCCAAAACGAGCCCGAAAGCGTGCGTTCCTCTGACCGCCGCCTTTTTCGTAGGACGCGATCCATTAGGCCCGTCAGCTACTGGGCCGCGCCAATCCGCCGTCGTAACCTGTTTGCGAAACACACACATGCTGTTTCCCACCAAACTTTTGCGGAACAAAATTTTGAGCATTTAGCCAAACCAAACAGTGAGAAATGCTACTAAACTGGTAAATAATTCGTAAACGAATGCTTTTTAGCCAAGCAGCAACTCCATCGAAGTTCTCGTAAGTCTTGGTTTCTTTAATCAGCCAGTCTGGTTTAGTGTAGCACCCCTAGCGCTTTATCTGAAACTTCGCATTCGCATGTGCCCTCAGGGATTTTCAATCCGAACTCTGCACCGTGGAATCTCTCTGGAACTGAGACTGTTCTAAAAATACGGTGGCTTCTAATTTTTAGCTCAAATGGCAATCCAGCAACGATTAGTTTTTTTTCTAACGTATTTAATTAAAAAATAAAAAAGTATCGTTATGTCTCGACGGATAATACAGAAAAATAGAAAAAAATAAAAACAGTGTAAAAAGACAACATGATTTAAATATTTTTTGATTTCTAAATACCAGAAACAGTCGTTGTTTGAAATAGTGCCTAGACTAGAGCGAAAACGCACCTGCACAAGTTCGACGTTGCCAGAACGGACGCGCGACGTTGCCAGGTTATTCGACTCGTACTCGGTGCCCGCCTGCCTGCCACGCCATGCGCGGCGCGGTACGGCGGGGGGCGCTGGCCGAGCCCATCTGCTCCACGTGACGGCGTGCAGAACTGGTAGTAAACCGGCGCATGTGAGGGCCTGCCGCTGGGTCGGACGACGCGACTTCAGCCGGGACCTACCGTGGACTACTTGGTCACATCACTGGCTGATCGCTTCCTCTCCCCTCGTGCCGGCCATCATGATTCATGCATGCGTGGCGATGCAGGGCCATGCCCATGCCCTTTCTTGTCACCGATCCGTTCGCTCTCAGGTACCGTTCCTTCGTGGTTTCGGCTCGACGGTTGACAGGTACGGGTAGGAACGGCCATCCTGGAGTAAACAAAAAACAGCGACCATGCACCGACTACGTACTTCTGCAACGTTTTTGGGGCTCTTATCACTTCTCGCTTCATTGCGTGGCCTTAACTAGCTAACGCACGCACGTACCATTTTGTTACGGGGAAGTTAGTGCGTGGGTCCAAAGCTAGCGTACGTTGGTGCTGTCTTGTGTACAGGGCATATACGAATCAATGTCCAATTACGGTGCTGTCGTCATATACGAATCTCGTCACCTCGTACCTCTCGTGCCACAAGTCGGCCGGAGGCTCTGTTCGGCACAGCTCCGGCTCTAATGTCTAAGCTTTAGAAGCTAATTTTAGGAGGAGCTGGTACTCGGGCACTCAGCAAATAGATGTGTTTGGCCATATGTAAGCTCCCAAGTTACGAAGATATTGTTTGGACTTCGGACAAGTTCACCGTCACTCAATATTCAACCCCACGCATTACCCTTGCCTCCCTGTTTTAATTAGTTCGCTCTGCAAACACGTCTCTGCTCTCTGTAAAGATATGTTGTATTAGCGATATATTCGGCAATCACAGATATCGCTCAATCACATGTTTGACTTGTCAAACTGGCTTAGTATGCTGCTCAATCTGATCAAATATGTACAAGAGGAAACGCTATCCTAGACTTTCAAGATAGCCCACGTAACAAGGGTGAGATGGAAGCTAGGCATTTTTATGCCACTTGTCATTCTTCACATCGGTAGACCCATTCAATATCAGGTCATCATTTCCACACGTCTAATGGATTACTGATATTAATTGAATGGCCTACACCTACCGAGTAGAGACTAGAAAGAAAAGAGCAGTAAAATAGCCTCGTTATCTTAGCTCGGTCGCACGCTATCATATTGTATGTCTATTGCATGATATTGTGAGTTTGGGATATCTTATGTGTTGTGAGTTTAGGACATCTTTGTGTAAAGCTGAGCAACTCTGCAGAGTATAATATATAATATTCAGAAACATCATGCTTTCGATCAATGTAGCTGTGTTTAATAGGTGAATGCAACAACAAGGAATAAATAAGATTGGAATGATTTCAAGATGATAAGTACGGTTGTTAAATCCCCTTTTCTCTCCATAAAATAATGCTTTATATTTTGAGTTTAAAGATCTTTGCCAACAAACATGCATTTATACCTGTAATAATTGAACATCTATACCTCGTTCAATTGATATCCTGCAAGTAGTTAATAAGATATTCTCGCGTGGCTTGTTGAGTACGGTTGTACTCATACTTATTTAATCATCATCAGAAGGAGCCTGGGAGGATACCGAGGACCTTTTAAGGGAGACTTCGATTACTCCCTAGAAGGTGACGGCTATTGGGTTTAGGTCTCAACTATGCTTAAATGTGCCTGTGGTTTTTGGAAGATATTTTGTGTTATATCATAAACTTTGGGCTTGAACGCCCTTAATAATATAAAACTTGGCTGCCAAGCGGTACTCTCTTATAATAAAATTTTAGCCTTTTATCATTAAAGTTTGAGTAGATTTGATGTACACTATTCTTTATTTCGAAATTGATCTTCCTAGGCAGTCGCGGGAAATCGGATGGCCTTAGAAATGGGGTCATCACAACCTAGATGATAGGTAGAGTACAAGAGATTATGTTGTCTTTTTTGAGTCCAATCTTATTTCATGGAGCTCAAGAAAGCAGCCTATTGTCTCATGATCAAGCACTGAGGCGGAGCACAAATCAGTAGCAAATGCAACTATTGAGATCGTGTGGATTCATGAGCTACTTGGAGAACTTGGTGTATCCATTCACAGGGCACCATGTTTATGGTGTGACAATCTGGGCGATGATCTATCTTACCTCCAATCCTCTTTTTCATGCTAGAATGAAGCATGTCAAAGTTTATTATCATTTTGTTCAAGAGCATGTTGCTAATAAATCCTTGGATACAAGGTTTATTTCTTCTAGTGAACAACTTGCTGATGTGCTCACAATTCAAGCCGCTACCAGTTTATTCATCCGATTTAGAAGCAATCTTAACATGTTTTCGCCATGTCCAGATTAAGGGAGGGTGTAAAGATATGTTGTATTAGAGATATATTCGGTTGTATAGCTGTTAGAAAGTTGTCTTGTATATATATAATTCTATCTTGTATTCACGTTGATCTCCATATCGTTGTAGATCAGTTATGTGGAGATATGAATGTTGTTAGTCACTATTCATCATCCGCAATATAAATACAAGGCAAGGATGTTTGATTGGTCATTATTGCGGCAACCAGTTTTACACTCTCCTCTTCACATTTGTTGGTGACCAAAGCCCACCCACCTCCACCAGTCTTCCTCTTCACCGGCAACTAGTTTTTACACTCTCCTCTTCACCTTTGTTGGTGACCAAAACCCACACACCTCCACCACCCTTCCTCTTCACCTTCGACGATGCCCACATTTCCTCCTGTTCTTCAACCCTACTCTTCCTATATCTATCCCTCACCCTCGAGAACGTCAATGGAATTTCCCCTTGAAGCTAATGACAATGCTAGGAGATGTGGCATCGATAGAGTACAATGTCTTGTTTGAAGTTGGTGATGATCCTCGCATCAACGTAATTGAGTGGTGGTAATGTGGATTCATGCTCCATCTCTAGAGGCAACTTCCAAGCGTATAGTCCCGAATGTGCCCTAGTACAAAATCACATACGCATTTATTTTCCTGGGCTATCTATGTATAAAGAGTTTTTACCATGTTAAACTCATGGTACCTACCCCCACGAAATTAACCTTAAACTTTTTGGTATTTGCACCTTAGGGTACCTAAAAAAGAGGTCTTAAGCCACCTTAAGGTCAACCTTATACATTACAGATGTGACCTTAAGTGTCATAAGCAAAAAAGACCGGTCCTCAAGCTAAAGACCTAGCCATAAGCTTAGTGGGACCATCTTAAGGCCTAGTGGGTTATATTTGGCCTTAGGTTTAGATGACCCACCTTAAGACCTCTTGGGTTTAAACTCTTGGATACTTAAACTCTTGGTACCTCTTAGTGCTAGCTCAATGGATGACTTGGTACCACCTGATGATGGTAAAAAATTCCTATGCAAGATGAATGATTCATAGTCTTAAGTCAAAATTCTGAGCCACTGAATCAGAATCAAAATCAAGAGATTTTTTATCATCTTTAGGAGGTAACAAACCATCCATTACGCTAGCACCAAGAGGTATTAAAAGTTGAAGATATGGAGGTACCAGGAATTTAACGGTAGTTTGGTAGGGAGGTACTGGTACCTCTTGCCTCTTGGCACTTCTCAAGGATGATAAAAACTATCGTGAATCAAACATATGTCAGAACTAACCTAGTAACTAGCTGGCTTATATTTTAGTTTAATTGTAAATTTTATGAACTCGAGTTCATAGTCTGTATATTGCTAGAACATGGATCCTGCTACAAACGGTTTCATCTTATGACTTTTTTTTGGCATTTGACTTATTTAAGTCAAAAGTATCTGGAACACATCGACTTCTAATTTTGATTTATTTTAGTTTTTTATTTTTTGACTTTTTGATATTTTTCTCTTATTCATTTACATTGTTTGTGACGTTATAACGGGTTTTTTTTTAAAAAAACTAGCAATTATTGTAGTGTAATTTTAGCAAAAAAATTATATACAAAAACTTAAGCCAAAAAATAATTGAAGCACCACCGTGGAGACATACAAAAATTTGTAGTTTAAATGTTGGTTAGGCCTCGAAGCTTGGGTGCAACTGCAAACATTACCGCGACCCCACGCTAGACTCATGGCGTGTCAGCCTCGATCTGGCCTAGCTAGCCACCATAGGCTATCGAACAGAGCGGCGCGGAGCTCAAGCTAGATTCCTATCCTCCCATCCCCATCCGCCGCTCGCGAGGCAGAGCTAAAACACAGATCGGTGAGTGGCGAATCAGCGATCATATCAGGATCGAATCCAGTCACGTAACTGTTCGATTTAACGTGACCTGAGCTGGGCCACTTTGACCGGCAGCTCATCTCACCTCACATCACCATTTGGGCCCAAGGCCTCCTGTTCCTTTGCCGGTCAGTAACACTCCTGACCGGCCGCGCGTGCGTGACACGCAAAAACCTCGCTTTCACCTTTCGTTACTGCTCCCTTCGATGCTTGAGGAGCTGTAAATTTTGTCTACTTATTATTAAGGCCCTTCTTAAGGCCATCTTGAATGATGCTTGAGGAGCTGTAAATTTTGTCTAATTATTATGTATACTACATGCTAGCATCAGGCTCTACCAGTGTGTAGAAACGGGCAACAGATTACGTTATCTGTGTCATGCAGAGAGGATATGCCGCTGCCTAGAGATTCACGTTTGGCGTTTGCTGTTTCCGCTCGTTTCGAACTTTGGGCCGTTTTTGAGGCCGTGGAGGGAGGCTACAGGGCTTACTCCCGTGCGCCGGCTTCAAAAAGGAAAAAAGCAACAGCGCGCGTAGATCTATGCAGTGGCCACGGTGAGAAACTAGGGACGAGTGCGTACGTGCCGTGCGTCTCCTCCCCCGTCTTCGCCGTCTTGCTCCCCGGAAACGCCGTATCATTCGTGCGCACACTGGGCGTCAATCCCATCCAATTCAAAGTATTCAACTAACCAGTCTTCGCCAAGACAAGACTTGTGACGCGGAGCAAGAACCCTAGAACGGAAGCACATACCTGTAGTAGACAGATCATGCATGGCAAATGTTTTACAGTTATACCATATGGTATTTATGGTGGCCAAACTGGCCTTCTAGGAACGTATAACTCTGGTACTTTTGGTGCACAACATGGCCTTAAACCAAACCTGTCCAAGGTGTAGAAAGACAGCGAGCTAAACCGGCCACCGCAAAAGACAGAGGGCAAACACGCAGAAGGATAAGCGAGGAAGATACAGGGAAATCACTACTTATTAGTCAGCTTATAACTTGTTTTTTTATAATCACTACTTACTAAACTAACAAACCAAAGTCTAAACAAACACCTCCACGGTAAGCAAGGCAGGGAGCATGCGCCACGGTTTGGCATCACGTGCTTTTCTCTCCCTGCACCGTTTCTCTTGGCCGGAGTGGACCACCGATCAGCGGAAGCGTTGCTGCATGTTTAGCCGGCACCATGTAAAAGGCGCGCCGCGGGATGGTCCCTAACCTGGACGTATTAGCTAGCCATGGAGATGGAGAAGTGCGCTGCATCGGACTACTTGCGCCATCTGATAGCGGTATTATACTATATCCCTTTCGTGGCCAAACAAATCCCGTTCACACGTACACTGCACCATATATAGTTGTCATCCTGGTTGTTCAGTGCGCTGCTGATTTCTCTCTTTATTTCGAGTGGACGTTGCAGTGGTCGGCATCTTGGCGTCGCCCAGGGCAACGATAAACGGTGCGTTTAGCTTAGTACAGTAGTACTACTCGATCATTGATTACTGAACATTTATCAGTTCTAAACGCTTAAAGGCATTAGTACCAAACGGTATCAGGATACGATCCAATGTTCAGAACCGTATTGGCGTTTTTAACTATGCTGCAATGCAGTGGCGGAACCAGAATTTAGCTACGCCCCAGGCTAAACTCGAACAATCTAAAACTAATGTCAATTCGTACCCATATCACGACATAACAACAGTATATTATAATTGGCTAATTGTATTACTAATATGAAACTTGAGTTCAATACTAAACAAGTAAACATAAAACATAATAAGAAACATGGCATAATATTAAAATATAAAAAATGTAACATAACAGAGATACAATTTGAGTACCTAAATTACGAAGATTTACTCTCTATCATATCCTGTCATTTCTTCATTGATAGTTGGACATGAACCAGAACCTGCAAAGGCAACATATAAGAGTAAATCAAACATGTGTATAAATAAATACGAACAACATGAAGTTTACATTTATAAGAAACTAACTTACCACTAGCACGAGATAATTGTTTCTTACGTGACCTCATCCCTTGAAAACGCTCTAAAATCTTATCATCATTAATGTTTGCAAATATGTCTCGCTCAATGTAGCATATCATAGTATGATTCATCCACTCATCATTCATCTTATTCCGTAAATCGGTCTTAATAATCTTCATAGCGAAAAGGCCCTTTCTACTGATTGTTTGTTGCCATAGGTAAAATCAAAGCCAATTCAATGAGACGATATACCAATGGAAAACTGTGTGTCTATCGATCGAACCATCTTCACAAAGAAGATTTCCTAAGTCAAGACAATTTGCAAAATCTAGATCACCTCTCACATCAAGAATAAATGAACCAAGTCGATCCTTAAGAACTAAACAATCATAGTCGGTGAAGTCATCACCATACATCCTTGCAAGTTCAATTAATTTGTCTTCATCAAAGTTGGCAAAAGAATTCTTTGGATCAAGACAAGCAATGCACATCAATAATCGGGTTGATCTTTCAAGAAGCGATTATTCATCTCAACAATAATTTGATCATGCACCACAATAAATATATCATGATGAAAATGGTCATAGTAAGTTACCATTTGGCCACCACGACCCCTTGAACGGCCCCTAACTGGCATTGTATCATTCATATTTGGCACAATGATCTTATGTTGGAGACAAAAGGCATTTACCTCTGCGAAAAGCTCATCCCAACCATCATTTCTTATTACCTCAATTGTCTTCAATGTGGTCCTAATGAGCCCTATTGCACGAACGATGTTTTGATCTTTCTTTTGCAAGCATTGTGATACATCATTAGTCTTGCCCAAGAGTCTGATCATAAGATGCAAAATAAGTACAAATTCAAAACTCTCCATTTTTTCCAACAAACCGGAAGCTGTGGTTTTCTGTGTTGCACTAGTAGCATCATCACTCAAATTCTCTAATACCTCTAGGACCGAATCCCACATGAGAAGAAAGCGACACAAGGTTTTATGATGTGAGCCCCAACGGGTATCGCCGGCCCTTGCAAGATTAGTCTGTTGGTTTTTTCCTCTTCCTTGAAAAATTTCACCGGACTCTAATTTGTTCACAATTTTATCATGGTGGTCTTGAGCCAATTGATCTCTTCTGATGCAAGAAGCATTAACAGTGTTGACAATCATGGTAGTGTAATTAAAGAAATCTAAGACTGAAGAACAACACTTGGCAACAGAAACAACCACTAACTGCAACTGGTGAGCAAAGCAATGGACGTAAAATGCATATGGATTTTCATCCAATATGCGTCTTTGCAATCCATGAAATTGCCCTCTCATGTTTGATGCTCCATCATATCCTTGCCCTCGCAATCTAGAGATTGATAAACCATGAAGCTGTAACATACCATCCAATGCTAGCTTTAACGAAGACGATGTCGTGTCAGAAACATGCTGAACTCCGAGAAACCTCTCTATCACCTCGCCTTTTTTATTGACGTACCTACATAGAGTAAGAAAGCACAGTTAAATAGTTAATATAGATTAGACTTACTAAGATATAAAAAATACTAACAAACTAACCTCAAAACCATAGCCATTTGCTCTTTGATAGATGCATCACGGGCCTCGTCAACAAGTATGGCAAACTGTCTATCCCCAATGTCATCAATAATGATTTTAGTGGTCTCCTCTGCACAAGCTTTGCACAACTGTTTTTGTATTTGTGGTGAAGTCAATAAATGGTTAGCAGGAGCGTTGTCAAGCAATTTTTCAACATTCTTATCCTTCTCTTTATACCATTTCACCATTTCTAGAAAGTTCCCCCTATTGTTTGAGCTAGGGGACTCATCATGTCCACGAAAAGCAAGAGCTTGCAATAAAAGAAATCTTGCAACGCCTAACATAATAGTAAGACGTGATCTATATTCTTCCTCATCCTTCTTCGTGGCAACGGCCATCACATAATCTACACCCTGTCTTTGATTTTTGAAAGCCTCACAATGCTTTCTTGATTTGTTGTGATAACTACAGACTTTACCAACATGTTCATCAAAACATTTAATTGCATTCTTCCAATTAGCAAACCCTACCCTTGTGAATGACTCAATACCATAATTCTCAGCTCTAGGTCGCTTAAAGAGGAAACAATAAAACAAAATGTCGCATCTTTCGCAACACCGTATTCCAACCAATTATACCTTGCGAACCATGATTGTTGAAAGCTCCTCCTCCGTTCCCATATTCTTTACGTGGAAATTTATAATCAATTGGTTGGCATGGGCCTATTTGCAAATACTCTTCTAGCAAAGATCTCGATATCCACATCCAAATCCTCAATTGGTTTCCGAAGCCCAGGATCGGCAACAATATCATCCGGACTGAGTACAACACGAGGATTATTTTGATGCGACATTAGCTAGCTCCTGTTTACGGCGTTTCGTGGGATTGTACTGTTGAAAAATAAGATGACAATGTCTTCGCCCGCTTCATTTTGTATTGGCTAATAACTTCTAATTTCCTACAAAGAAAATTTAATTCATCACCATTCACCACCACATTACCAATCAATTCAAGAATTCATCACCATTCACCACCACATTTCAAGATAGACTATAGATGTAATAGCAGCTAGAATCATTCAATCCTCACATTTCAATATTGCAGCTAGAATCAATCAAACAGCAATTCATCACCATTCACCACCACATTACCAATTAATTCATCACCACATTACCAGTCACGACTCACGACCGTCGACCGATTTTTCTCACCTCTGGGCTCGGCTTTGCCGCTTTGGAGTTTGATGCAGGAGCCGAGCGGAGGAGCGGCCAGCCAGAAGTGGTGGCGCCGAGGCGGGGCCGGCCATGAGCCGAGACTGGCGGCTGAGATGGGGGGGCGGGCGGGGGCAGGGCCGGCCGAGGTCAGGCGGAGAGGACCGGCACAGACGGGCGGATGGCGGAGGCGGAGTGGCGCCGAGGCGGGCGGCGCCGGAAGCCATGATGGGGGCCGGGAAGCCGAGGCGGTATGGGGCGGGCGGCGCCGAGATGGGGCGGGCGGGCCGGAGGAGGGGCGGCGCCGGAAGCCGCGCGGGCAGGATACGCCGAGACGGGCGGGGGCGGGCTGTTGGCTTTAGCGTCTTGGCGAGTGGCGACCTAGCGCTAGGGTTGGAGGCTTGAGCAAGAAAGTAGCGGCAGCTGCGGTGCAACGCGTGAAAAGACTCGCGAGGTGGGCGGCGGCGAGCGCCAGTGGGCCGTGCGGCGTGCGGGCGTCGCAGGCGTGCGGGCGTGGGCGAAAGTGTTAGCGGGGGCGTGGGCTACTGGCTGAATTTACAAATAATACCCCGGGCTGGGCTGAAAATATCTGGGATATACATTGTATATTTTTTCACGCCCCGAGCTACAGCCCACCTTGCCACGGGCCCAATTCCGCCCCTGCTGCAATGGCTGGTTAGAGCTATCCATTTCGCTACTGAAGGGCAGCGAGCAAGCATCCAAATCGAGCCTTACTCCTCCAGCTTGTAGGCCATACCTGAGAGAGATCGGCGCGAATATTGAAGCATCCAGGGATCACGGATTTTGGCGCGGGCCGAGTTATGGAACTGCCCGGTGGGCCCTAGGAGTCTCGTGACGCCACAACTTCTCGGCGCATCACGGCCGTCGAAGCGGGCGCCTCTGACCAATCCGGCGGCCGGCCTTGATTCGCTCTCGCCCCCCAGCGTTTCGTGCTCTTCGGATTCTTTGATCGGAAGAAAATCAAAGCGTGATCCCCACCACCGCCACGCCTTCAGATTTCCGACTCTAATTAATCTCGTTTTCCTCCACTAATCCCGTTCTCACATGCCAGATTTGCCCTGCGCGAAACTCTTAATTAGCTATGCAATTAGATCTAACAACCTGTTCGATGACCGGAAAACAGTTCGAACTTTGCGAGTTTTGTCGAATTATTTTTCATCTAGCTCACATGCTATGCAGAGGTACTGGTTTTACGTTGGTTATTTTTATCCGTGGCGTTCAATTTGGTTAAAATAAGCTAACTTATGATATATTTTATGCTGTAGTTACTAGTGGCTTTTTTATGTAAATAAATTTAAAAAATAGAAAAAACATATTAATCTATCACGTACAATGCAAATAAATATGGAGAAAAAAACCAAAAAACCATAAAAAGAAAAAAAATATGGAATAGTAAATTGTAAACTAAAAGTTAAAGCCGAAACGAATGGAGCCTAACTGAATCTGATTATGAGCGGTACATGTTAATAGTTGCCTGTAATTTTCCTATCTAGCTTGTGTTCACTATAAAAATTGGAGACGGTAGTTAGTCTATCCATCTTTGATCCTGAAACTACATTGCAGGACTGCGCTAGCAATCGATAATCGGAATGTGAATACTGAATGCTACTTCAATTGTCAACAAATGGGCGTTTGCTTCAAGCGATCACGTCGTCCTCATCCTAGCATTTTCCGAGAACACGTCCTCATCTTAGCATGATGATCAAAATTTATTGCGATGGTCTAATATCTCATTTTGTACCTGTACTGTGTTTACAAGGGATTAGATGATGATAAACTAACTTATTCTATTCCTTAAATCAAAGGAATGGTCTATTCATCATGCCCAATTTAATGGTCTATTAATTATCCAGTTCCTCGAATCAAATACCCAAATACTTTGATATTCCAGATTAACGCTCCATGTCCAATTTCTTTCTAATCAATTACTGTAAATATAAGTATTTCTCACGATCGAGGTTCAGAAATTTTGTTCTCGATGGTTAAAAAGGATTACAACTGCATTAGCCGGAATCGTTTGCCGCGCGCGCTCTCGGAGCTGTTGCCCGCGCACGCGGGCCCCACCTGCTCTGCCCTCCCAAGGCGTGGTCCCCACTTCCTGGGAACTGGAAAGGAGCAGCGGGTAACTTTTCGGTGGGTGCGGTCTCAGACTGCACACTTTTGTTTTTACCGCCAGTAAATTAAAGCTCTCCCTTCCTTCGAAAAACCGCAGAGTGAAAAGTAAAGTCGATTGCATCCGTGTCACGTACATGCACACATATACAGGCGTGTAGCGCACACGTACCAGCGTAAGAGTTTTTACGAGTTAATGGCACTTTTGAACCATTTTGCCTTGTATTTATAATAAAATTATAGTCACATGATAAATATAAAAATAGTAATTCTCTCATTTGGTGATCGGACAACAGCCTTAGGAGAACGACACAAGCCTGATCCATACAGTCATCGTGCAACGCGTGAAGGCCACACGACCATCGTGTGGCTCTCCCCTCCGCTGCCCAGCTACTGGACGACAGCTAATTAAGCCGACTAATTAGCTAGCTTAATTAGATGCCTTAATTACTTATTTATGCATATTATTTGTTAAATTTTTTAAATATAACAAATTAGCCTAAACAATTATCAAATTTTATGTGCATCCTTCTGACGCAACGTATTTAATTGTGTAATTTTTTCATAATTTTATCTTCTCTGAATGTTGCTTAAAAATTTATATGATTATGCTTTTTGTAGGAGTAGTTATATATAGCAAACGAGTTCTAAAAATTACAAAATTTTATGTGCATACTCCCAACATAATCGATCTAATTGTCTAATTTTTAAAGAATTTTATGTGCTCTGAATTTACCATATTAATTTATATTAATTTAATCATAATTAGCGACGTGCAATGCTAACTTAACACGTAGTTTAAATTGTAGGCCGCACGGCCACCATGCGATGGCCAATTTTTGCAGTGCGCGACCTCCCTTCTGCACACATATGTCGCACCCTTGCTGCCATCCCCCTTTCCCATCCCTCATTCGCACATATGTTGGCTCTTCCATGTCGTCCTCCCTTACTCGCTCCCTCGTCCGCACATATGTCACTCTATCCATATCGTCCCCCTCGTCCATACATATGTCACTCTTACCATACCGTCCCCCTTATCCGTGGTGCTGCGCGTCGACAACGAGTCCATAATTTCCTATGGCAACACACCGGGTTCTCTTTTTGCTCGGCTACAAATACGGAGCTTCTCGAGGCCACTGCCTCGCAAACGTACTAACTAACTCTCCTATCTACTCGTTGTCTTTGGATCCGCTATACCAGTTCCGCAAATAGATCGACCGAGATCATAGCCTGCGAGGAGTGGGATGCCGAGACAACCCATGAAAGGAGGGAAGGAGGGGCAGTGCAACGAAGATCATAGCAAGCGTATTCAGTGGGAGACAAGCTCATTTGGAGGCGAGCGGACAAAGAGAGAGTGAGGTTCGCGAGGAGCGCGAGAGAAAGTGCGAAAGGGCGGCTAAGACCAGGGTGGCCGGCAAGGACTACAACGCCAAACTTGGCATGAAGGGCAAATGACCCTCGTCCACATAGTAGATTATGCAATTCCATTGTAGCTCTATTCCTACCCACTATATTTTTGTATCTCCTAAATGCTTCTGTTTGTATATTGTTCGAATGCTTATGTTGCTCTGTATCGTAGTAGTTAGCGTACGGAGCCTTTAGAAAAAAATCGTAATGTTTGCACCTAATTTTTTGCATTAAAAAACCATACGAACAATTCATTTGTATAAATTTTTGAGCAAAATTCATAATAAATAAATTCCCAAAAAAAATAGACAAATAGGTCGACTTTGTTGGGAGGCTACACATAAAATTTCATAATTTTGGAGCTCGTTTGCTATAGATAACAACTCCTACATACATTATAATCGTATGAATTTTTGAGCAACATTCAAAGCGGATAAATTTATGAAAAAATATACAATCAAGCATGTTGTATCGGGAGCATGCAAATATTTTTTTAAAATTTTTGGCTTATTTGCTATATTTGAATGAGCAATTAAGGCAGCTAATTAAGTCGGCTAATTACCTGACTTAATTACCTGCTATACGATGGTCGGGCGGTGAGAGGGAGGGTCAGCAGGCAAGCTGTGCGACCGGCGCGTCGCCGCGGTGGCCATGTGGCCTAGGCACATGCCACCTTCCCAGGGCTACCGCCTGGTCACCGTATGGTAGAAATGCTATTTTTGTATTTGTCACGTGGCTACGGACATTCTTGTAAATACGAGGTCAAAATATACCAAAAACTCATTTTTACACTAAAAAGATCGAAAGTGTTTAAGGGTATGTTCTATTAGCTTCTAAAAGCTGCTCTTATATGGGAATTGGCTTTTCTATAGTATCTAGCTTTCAAATATAGTATCTTTTTAAGATAAGATCTATTAGTTGATTACAGTATACACTATGGTAACTTCATTTATATCGACCAAAATTGCACGTAAATTTCTCTCTCTATAAGCTTATCTATAAACTATTACTATTTATAAGTAAAAATCAAAAATCAATATGGACGGATCCTAAAGAGTGGAGGTATTAAGATAAAACGAGAGATTTAAACGTAATTTAATAGGAAGTTACTACCTTTCAAAGATAGTAAGAGATACTCCCTTGTCTAAGTTTATAAGTTATGTTTTCTAGTGTCATATAGATTAAGAAGATAGTAAAAATAATTAGATTACACACAATTATTATCTCTGAGCACTATATTCAATGCATGCATGTAAAGAATAAAAGTAAAACTGCATATTTATTAGGAGTATAAAAGAAATATCACACTAATTTTACATTAGAACATAAAATATACCATATATTTATGGATAAAATCATTCAAAAAATACGTACTATAAACTTAGATGGAGAGAGTACAAGAGTTTAAAGGTAGTCTTCTAAGTATGGTAAAAACTATCCTACCGGCATACACACGCGGCCCGCGTCGTGGGTTTATACGAGTGCGTGGTATACTCTAATGTTGTCCTAATTCGACTGACATGTGGTACTCATTGTTTACTATAGTGGTAACACCTGTCACAACATACAGATACAAGGGTTTTATGAATACTATAATGCCTGACATGTGGGTCTATAGGATTAAGATCATGTTCTTTTAGGCTGATAACTTTAGATTATGGCGGATAATTTTGTTTGTGCTTTTCGAGATGACAGCGGACGATAGAAACATCTACGTAGATGATGTATATGGTTTTAAACTTTAAAAGTCATTTAAAAAATCTATTTTAATAAGTCCCGTATGTTTTAATATTCGATGAAGCAAAAAAAAATAACAGAAGGGAAAAGCAAGAGCGTGCCCTTAGCACCACGATTCAGCGGCAGCAACAATCCAAATCACGCCTTCCTCCCGTTCTGCTAGGCTCACCTCGTCACGATGACGCTAACTCACCGTCGGGTACCGCGCACTGGTTCCTCTGCGGTCACAGCTATAACTGCAACTCCTGGCCGTTCCAAAATCTGAGCCGTCTCTCCACTTCAGAAGGCCACGATCTTCTGGCTCACATCAGCCCCGAAAGATGAAAGCTGAAAGCTTATGGCTTGAAAACATTGTAATTTGGTGAAAAACATCAGAATGAGAGGCTTATTTACCATAATTAAATTTAAAAATTGAAAATATAAAAATATGTTAGTCCATCACGCATAACGCAAACGAATACGAGAAAAAAGAACCGACAAAAAGCTCAAAAAAAATCAAAAATTCAAAAAAAAAGATGAAATTATAAATAGTGCAAAAATAAGCTTAAGCCATAAGCTTTAAGCCATATTGAACGCTGAGTTCTGCTGAATTGATCGCTCCCCGCGCAGGGCATGCGAGGCAAACAAGGTTTTGGCGTCAATCATCATCATCATTATCTTTCAGAAAATCAAACAGATAAATCATGTTGAGATCGTGCGTCATATGACTCATATCCTCGCCAAAAATTAAAGATATATTCAAACAATTTGAGACAAGGACAGAAAATACAGTACAATATGAGGAGTTTTTGACAGCATTGGCACATTTTTGTTGCATTTTCGCGCGAATATCATGGCTCGCACAGAAATGATAGACTTGGCGCTTTCACCGTACGACGTGCGCGCGGCATATCGCAAGGCCTCACGGCCACAGCACACCGCCATGGCGTGGTGGCCAATTAGGCCGGGGTAACTAAGGCTCTTAATTGCAATTAGCGAGTACATTTTGGTTTACCGCTTATAAAAATTTGTAGAGATAGCAAATGAGCTTAAATAATTACAATTTTTTTGAAGCATCCCAACACATTGTACTTGATCGTATAATTTTTTAATGATTTTATTCACTCTGAATTTTACTGGAAAATTCATTTAAGTGTACTATTGTAGGAATTTTTTAATATCGAAAATAAGCTACAGAAGAGACCGTTCATGGAATACAACGTGCGAAAGCCCACAAAAACGGTGACCAAGCTCTTTGACAAGATAAAGAAATATGCGAGGACAGAAGAGGATGTGAGGGTGCGTCGTCCACCTTCGAAGCTAAGCCCGCTCGTGTGGCCTTGAATGAGGGCTCCAACCGCAAGCAGTGAAAGGGGCCCTGACCCAGATACATCCTCAGCATAGACCACCTCACTCACGATTGCCCTACTATCGCGGCATTTCGTGAGAGTATAGCTAGGAGCACACCCAAGACACGAGGGCGTCGATGGTGGCACACGTACAATAACTCTGAAGGTACCGCTTGTCCAACCCCCGTTGAGTGTGCTACAAATCCAAGTCCCCGAGATCGACCCACGTCGGGCGATTAACATCATCATGGGCGGGTCATCCCTTGAATTCTCCTCTGAGAGATAACGGAGGGTTTACACATGCTAGATTCATCACGTTGCCACAAACACTGCACACGTGGTCCCATAACGAGCCCGGGCAGACATCACCTTCAAGACGGAGGACGCTTTGAGAGTGGACTTCCCTCACCAAGACCCCATAGTAATCTCGACCAGCATTGCAAGGTGCGATGTGAGGCGAGTCTTGGTGGACGGAGGTAGCTCCGCGGACCTCCTGTTCGTGGACACTTTTGACCACATAGGCATCCTCCAAAGCAGGCTAGAGCCACTAGGTATACCCCTACAAGGCTTTGGTGGGCAATCGATCAGCGCGTTAGGCCAAATAGCGCTCGAGATAGTCTTTGGGTAAGGAGAGCACAACAAGCGAAAAGTCATCAACTTCGACATGGTAGACCTCTAATATCCTTATAGCGCTATCTTGGGAAGAGCTACCGTCAACGTTTTTGGTGTGATCCCCTATCACAACTATTTCTGTTGAAACTCTCAGGCCCCAGGGGCATCATCATAGTGTTTAGCAACCAGAACATTGCATGACAAATTAAAATCAACACGTGGAGCCCACACCAGAAGGTGCACATGTAAGCGAAATACCCACACCTCCCTCCACGACGTCCCCTCCCTCTGGAACAAGCCCTCTCCTGACGGTGCCTCCCCCTTCGCCCAGGGTGGACGCTGAAGCCAAGACCCGACGGTGAGGTTAAGAGGGTGCCACTCAACCCAGAGGACCCATTGAAGTAGATTTCGATGAGAGTCGGCCTTATCCCGGAGGCAGAGCGAAGCTTATTGGAGGTGCTTCGTAAGAATACATGCGCCTTTGCATGGTCACCCGACGATATCACCAGAGTGGAGCGCTCTACCATTGAGCACAAACTGGCGATGCATCCAGATACGAAGCTAGTTAAACAATGAATAAGGTGAATGTCCCTCCATAGGCAAGAGGCTGGCAAGGCAGAGATGGCCAAATTGATCGCTTTCGGCATCACCAGGGAAGTGGTCCACCCCAAGTGGCTCGCTAACCCAGTATTGGTGAAGAAGTTGATGACACCTGGCGTATGAGCGTCGACTTTACTAACCTCAACATGGCGTGCCCCAGGGATAGCTACCCTTTGCAGTGTATTAATCAATCGGTGGATACCACTATGGGGTGCGAGTTGATGAGTTTCCTCGATGCATACTCTAGATATCACTAGATATGTATGGCCAAGAAAGATAAAGCTAAGACAAATTTCATAGTCCCTAAAGAGATATACTACTTTCACCATGATGCCCTTTGGGCTAAAGAACGCCAGAGCCACCTTCTCCAGGCTCGTCGCCCTCGTCCTCGCATCATAGCTGGGTCGGAACATCGATGCCTACGTTGATGACATGGTTGTCAAAAGTAGGCAAGCTGCATCCCACGACGCATACCTCCAGGAAACATTCAACAATCTTTGGCGGGTGAAAGATCAAGCTCTGGTTAAGTTGGTTTTGGTGTTAATGACAAATATCATAATGTGATTTTAATGATAATATCATATACCATTATGCTGTTTTAGTGATATTGACAAATACATATATCAGACTAATATGTTCGTTTAAGTTTATTTATGATTAGTCTCATTTGGATGGAAAGGTGAAATCAAAGAGGTATGCATTCGAAACTATTCTCTCATATATTAGTGCATTCCTTAGATCCAAAATATAGATTGAACTCCACAAATTGCTCAAAATGAATATGTGCATATGTATTCAATATACACACTTGTATGCACACATTTAGGGGGAGCTCATTATATGTTTTGGAGTTTCACAAGTAATAATCCATGCTTCTCTAATATGCATATTTGGGATCTTTACTTTGAAATACATTGTTGGGTATACATAACTTGTGTAGTTCATATGTACTCAAGTGTAATCAGGTTGTCAACTAACCTCTCAATTATATGTTAATGGTTGAATAGTCAAATGACAACCGGATAAGTAAGCTTTGTGCTTATCTTAGAATATACAAATTGTTGTGTACAAAGCGTATACTCGCAAATCAATTTTTATATCTCATGATTTATGGAGATTGTCACGAATTACTAAAAATGGAAGATTGTTGAATCTTGTCCCTCTATTATGTGTTAATGGTAAAGTTTGGTAAATGATGACAATTGCTTTGTGGATTAATGGTTTCCATGAGTTGGATGAATTTGTTAGGTTCCACAAATGAGGATGACTTGGGATGACTTCATGTGTTGAAAACCAACAAGTCAAGACACGAGAAGAAGATAGATTCATGAGTTGAATGCTATCAAGAAGATGAAGGTTTCACGTGTTGAAGGCCATCAAGGTGATCATGTGTTGATCAAACAAAGACCATCATGTGTTGATGGAGTTGATGTGAAAGATGCATTATGTGTTAATGCATATCAAGATGTTGACCCAAGGCAAAGGTATGACTAGCTAGGGCTAAGGATGTGTTCCTAGTCTTTTACCGGTCTTGGTGTTTGGTTGGAAGACCGGATTGCTAATATAGGTTATCGTACTATTAAGAGGGGTCATGTCTAGTAGTTTGAGTCTCATCATGTATTGATGGCTCATCCTCACCTCGCTAGCTCAAATTGACATGAGGCTTATTTGCAAATAGTTGAAGCTCATGTATTGAACTTCATTGTGACATGGGACTATGCATTGCGAATGTGTTTTGCAAGTGTTTGAAGTCCACGTGTCTATTCTTTGTAATATGAGGCTTAGATTTGCAAATGTGTTTTTGCAAATGGTTAAAGCTCATATTTAATCTTTGCGTCATGATTTCAAAAGTTGTGCAAATGTGTTTTGCAACTTGTTGCAAATCATGTGTGATCCTTGTGTGCATGATATCGTAGTTTGTAAATGTGTTTTGCAAAATCATTGAGATATCTCGCACCGCCGAGAAAATCGGCACCGGTTACGTGTGAGCGGTACTACCGGTGAGCGGAAGTACCGGCATGTGTTGAGCGGTACTACCGGCTCCCGGAAGCTCCGTATCCCGAGCGGAACCTTTTTTCCAGAGAGCGCCAAGTTTGGGCTCGACTCGAGCGGAAGTACCGCGCCGACTTTGCGGTACTACCGTCGTGCGGAAGTACCGGAAAATGAACGACGGAACTACCGCTCTGACTGTGTAACGGCTAGTTCAGAGGCTCTGACATAGCCGTTCTGTTGTCGAAGCTGAAGCAGTACTATACGGCCGTTGGTAAGCAGACTACCGTCGTCCGATTTTTCAGAGTTTGCTCCAACGGCTAGTTTTTTTGGTGTGGGGTATTTATACCCCCTTGAGGCCGGTTAGAGATGTTGCTGGAGTATTCATTTGTGAACCCTTGAGCTAGTTTGAGGTTCTTCACTCAATTGTGCATGTGTTGCACTTTGTGAGAAGGGAGAAGAGGACTAGAGTGCATGTGTTGCCTCTAGGTGAGGACTTTGTGTCCAACGAGCTTGTGCATCCGTTGCACGTGGTGAGAGTCAAGCGAGGGGCTTGGCTTGTTACTCTTGGAGTTTGCCGACTCTTAGACGGCGTTGGAGGTGTCGTGCGCGGTGATCTTCTCAAGAAACTTGTGAGAAGGCCCGGCGAAGTTGTGAAGGTTGGAGCTCACCTACCCGGAGCGGAAAGAGCTACCACTAGTGAATTAAGGTGTTTCGGCTTAATTCGTGGAGCCGGTCCGATTAGTTCGGGCTAACCTCAACGTGGATTAGGGGAGAGCGGCAACTCTCCGAACACCACGGTAAAAAGAGACCCTATCAAATTGTGGTTTGTTTCCTTGTTCCTTATTTACATTTAAGCAATTTACATTCATAGAATTAAATTGATTGCTTGTATACCTAGGATTACAAACCTTGACCTAGGATAGAATTTGATGCACTTAGGCGATATTCTTGTTGTAGGTGCTATTTGAGCTAAATCAAATTAATTTACGCTTCCGCATTATATACTTGGTTTAGGCAAATAGAAAAGGTCTTGAATTGCTAGTATTATCTTGTAGAGATTTTTAAGACCGCCTATTCACCCCCTCTAGTCGGCCACCTCGATCTTACAGCGAGCCTGAATAAAACTCAACCCAAAAAATATGTCTTTTGAGTCCAAGCAAGCAAGCAGCTTGGCTTCCTAGTGTCTGAGAGAGGAATCGAAGCTAACCTTGATAAAATTGACATCATACCATCCATAGAGGCCCCCAAGATCATTAGGGAGGTCCAGAGATTCATGGACCGTCTAGTTGCCCTCAGTAGCTTCGTGCCAAGGGCGATGAAGTGAGTATTGCCCTTCTTCAAAACATTCCACGACTCAGGTGACTTCTAATGGACCAACAAGTACGCACAAGCCTTCAAGATTTGAATGAGTACTGTTGGACTAGATGGCAACAGAGAGGGTGAATGGTGCTAACTAAATTTTTTCACCAAGTATTCAAGATTCTATTCTCACACAACTACAGAGGTGCGGAAAATAGAATTTTCATCCAAAAATCAAGACAAATAGCTTAAAAACACAAAACCTTGAAGTAACCACTTCCCAGCAGTCTAACCGGCATAGAAATGATAGTATGACCTGTCCCGAGTGGTCTGACCACTACTTCAATGGCGGTCTGACCGTTGCTACAGTAAAATCAGTCAAATAAACAGTGTTTTCAGCCCAATTTTAGAAACCAAAATTCAGAAAACTTTTGATCTGTAGATCAAGATGATATGAAATTTTGCAAGAATCTTTTATAGGGGATTCTGAACCTATTCTAATAAACGATCATGAAAAACATGGACAAAATTGAGACTTTTTTAGTTTGAAGGAGAGGTGCACCAAAACCAAGCCAAAACCCTAAGGACAGCTGCCACGACTCCACGCCAGTGACGTCCGTGATGCCGGTCCGAGAAGTGTCCTCTGTGCCCACAACCTCTGTAGTGCTGATCTGTGAAGCATCCTCCACGCCAATGACGAATTTAAATCTCCGACTGAGCTCTTGGCCGAACGACTATGGATCTGTCGTTAGAGAAGGTGGTGTCGCTAATGACGATGATAGCGTAAGGGAGCATAGCGAGGATAGCCACGTGAAGTCCTAGGAATAGAAAGAGGGGCTCAAATTTGGAGCATGTCTGTTGGAGGCAGATATGGAGGCATCTTCTTCGCCGTCCATGGGGTTGCCTTCAGGAAGTGTCGCCACTGGAGGGTCTGCAGTGACAACTAGAGGGGATGGAGGCGTCATGGCCTAGGAGTTGGAATCCTCATCCAGCACGACCACTATAACATGAAACCCCGTCTCTAGGGCCGCTGCGAAAATCTCCAGCCGGGCGCGCTTCGCGTGACAACCTGATGATGTCGAAGAGCAAGATGCGTAGGGGGCAGCGAAGCCATCAGAGAGGCCAAAGAGGTGTCCACAACATCACTCCTAAACATGCCCCTGGACCATCTACTGGTCGGACCTCATCTGCATCCACGCCACACCTTGCGTCATGCACCGTCTCGCGTTTTCCCTCTGCGTCTAAGTCATGGATTTTGATAACGCGCGTAGTAGGGTTATTGCCCTCGTTGTTGTCGTCGCCCCCATCCTCTTCCTTAGCCTTAGAGTCACCGAGCTTCTAATGTCATCCATGGTGGTGTTAGGTTCCAGTAGGGCGGGAGGAGTCGAATGCAGTGGCACGGCCGCGATGACTGAAGGTGACTCTTCACGTGTGTCGGGGTCATCACGACGTTCACTGTCTTCACCATCGTGTACGCTCACGCCGCGGGAGTGACCACCACTCACAACAGGGACAGGACGCTCAGGCACATCGAGCCCCAAGGCTTCGCACATACGATTGATGTGTGGACCAACTGATGTGGCCGTAGCTCAAAGGTTGTGCTCCTTGAGAATATAAGATCCCAGGAACACAGCTGTTGCACGCTCTGTCTCCACCAAGGAAAGAACCACATGTGCTCAAGGTAAGTTGGTGATGGGCTACTTAGCAAGGATGATGGTAACGAAGTGCAAAACCTTACTTGGACCCGTGGGCTTCGCCAGCATCATCAGCGAAGGATGAACGCCGCTAATCTGAGCGGGGCCTGTCTTCATGTCCCATCGACGTGCTAGGGAGCATACAGAACTAGCCGCAATTACGCATGTTCGGCTGAAGCGCGATAGCGAGAAGCTTCCTGATGCACGTCTCGTTGTCTTGGTCATGCTTCACACGAGGCGATTAGACGAAGTCCGTGATGCGTCTGGTGAAGCGAAGGCTGCTGTCTTGCTCGATCTTATGGTAGAACCACCGCCGCAGCTAATGAGACTCTCACTTAATCCAAGTGGAATTCGAGGGGAAGCACATCGAACTAGTGTCACGAAGCTGCAAGCTGACGCTATACATGTTCGAATACTGACAATCGCCTAAGCTACTGTTGGGAGAGTAGCTCCCAATTTGGCTTAATTGTCCTACTGCACCAAGAGGCCTATTAAGCATGTAACCACGTAATAGGCCCAAAAGGACTATTACAGGGGAAAGTCATATTTGCCCTATGATGTAGATCGCGATAGGGGCATTTATGTTAGTAATATTCTTATAGCTATAAATATGTGTCTCATGATGTTATAGCAAAGGAAAGGGGAAGGATTTATTTTTTAGTGAAAGGACTGTGTAATAGACCACATATTTTGTGCATACACCTTCTATATTCTATCTCCATAGTTTCTCAGGCTACGAACAACCCCTCCGTAGCCCCCTTTGTTCAATATTTAGTCTGTAACCATAATAGTGGAAAATATGGCTCAATTGTTAGAAGACAATCTGTTTGTCTGTGGCTGATGTCTTATGGCTGTGGTCTGTGGTTAATGATTTTTTTACTCTAATGTAAACGTTTATATGAATAAATAAAATACTGATAAGCAGTTTTAAGAAAACGATTCTAATAAATTGCTACGAAACAGCATGAAGTCATTCCGTAGAAAAGAACCGGCTGACCGCGTAGGACGACCATAAATGCCGAGGCATAGTGTAAGCCTAGTCTCACCGCGCGTAACCTTATTGCCTTCTCCCGGAAAACGCAGGTTTTTGTAAGCACAACCAACAAAAATAATTCTGCGCACTGCGACAGCGCTGCTCGCTTCCAGTATAAGACCAAGGCGAGGAGCGCCGGGAGCAGGAGGTGGAGGAGCGGCTCTTCGACTTACGTTTTGGTGGGTTTAGATCCAATGCCAAGGCCGTGAGGCGCGCTTGTGGCTGCGGACCTCGTGAGGGAGAGGCGTACGTGCGTGGTAAAATGGCGGAGGAGGCGGGGAAGGCGGAGGCGGCCGGGGGCTGCGGCGCCGGGGGGTGCGAGGCGGTGAAGAAGCGGGCGGATCAGAGCGTGGCGTTCCACGAGCTGTTCAGCTTCGCGGACCCGCTGGACTGGCTGCTCATGGTTGCAGGGAGCGCCGGCGCCGTCGTGCACGGCGCCGCCATGCCGGTCTTCTTCCTCTTCTTCGGCGAGCTCGTCAACGGCTTCGGGAAGAACCAGCACAACCTCCGCCGCATGACCGACGAGGTGTCCAAGGTGCGTGTCCGCTTGAAGAAATCTCTCGCCTTTGCTCTTGGCGCTTCGTGCTCGCCTCTGCGATTACTGTTCTTAATTTTGTGGCTTCTCCTTGCGCGCTGCAGTACTCGCTCCACTTCGTCTACCTCGGCCTCGTTGTCTGCGCCTCGTCGTACTTGGGTGGGTGCCCTGCTCATCTCACGCCTCTGGTGCATTCTTGCCCGTGTTGTAGCATCGTGGCCTTACAGTGCGCGTGCATGTCCGCTCTCGTGTCCGTGCAGAGATCGCGTGCTGGATGTACACGGGCGAGCGGCAGGTGGGCGCACTGCGGCGGCGGTACCTGGAGGCCGTGCTGCGGCAGGACGTGGGCTTTTTCGACACCGACGCCCGCACCGGCGACGTCGTCTTCAGCGTCTCCACCGACACGCTCCTCGTCCAGGACGCCATCGGCGAGAAGGTGACCAACTGACATGTACCATTAGTACTTCAGTTAACTCCGCCCTGCGCGCGTCCTCGAAGATCTGACCGGGACGACGGACAAATGTATGCAGGTCGGCAACTTCATCCACTACCTTGCGACGTTCCTCGCCGGGCTCGTCGTTGGGTTCGTCTCCGCCTGGCGGCTCGCGCTGCTCAGCATCGCCGTCATCCCGGGCATCGCCTTCGCCGGCGGGCTGTACGCCTACACGCTCACCGGGCTCACCTCCAAGAGCCGGGACTCGTACGCCAACGCCGGAATCATAGCCGAGCAGGTAGTAACTCGCAACCACCGATATGGACATGGACTGTTTCCGGAATGCCTTTATCATCATCATCATACCGGGAAATCATAGATGGCCGAGTGAGGAAGAGAATTGTGGGCTCTGGGTCGCGCCGGCCGGTCAAAGGGTCAAATGCTGAGCGGTAGCTGGGTACATGGCTCCAAATGATACCATTTTGGACTCTCTACGTTTCTTGTTAGATCCAATCGCCCCTTTTTCGATGGGTGATTTCTTGTTTCATGTCGTTTTGCTTTTTTTCTTTAGATAGCTCTTGTCACCCATGCTGTGCGTATTTTTGTGGGTGTCAAGCACAAACGTGGGAAAGATAAGTCTTGACCGGTTTTGATGTAACTATGCGAATAATTGTGATGCTAATTGTTCGCTGTTGCATAGGCGATTGCCCAAGTGAGGACCGTGTACTCCTATGTCGGGGAGTCCAAGGCTCTGAACTCGTACTCGGAGGCGATTCAGAACACCCTGAAGCTGGGGTACAAGGCAGGGATGGCCAAGGGGCTCGGCATTGGCTGCACTTACGGAATTGCCTGCATGTCCTGGGCGCTGGTGTTCTGGTACGCAGGCGTTTTCATCCGAAACGGCCAGACGGATGGTGGAAAGGCCTTCACTGCAATTTTCTCTGCGATCGTCGGCGGCCTGTCAGTCCTGAACTTTCATCACTTGCGCAATTCTGTTATTTGCAGGATTCCAATGAGGAAATATGTCCAATGTGTGAATTTGATGATTGCAGGAGCCTGGGACAGTCATTCTCGAATCTAGGAGCATTCAGCAAAGGGAAGATTGCTGGTTACAAGCTGTTGGAGGTGATAAGGCAGAGGCCGACAATTGTTCAGGACTCAGCGGATGGGATGTGCCTGGATGAAGTCCATGGCAACATAGAGTTCAAGGAAGTGACCTTCAGCTATCCGTCCCGCCCAGATGTCATGATATTCCGTGACTTCTCGCTCTTCTTTCCTGCGGGGAAAACAGCAGCAGTCGTTGGAGGTAGCGGGTCTGGAAAGAGCACAGTTGTTGCTCTGATCGAACGGTTTTATGATCCTAATCAGGGTAAGCAGATGAATTGCACACCTGAAGTTAATGTCAGTCTGCTTTATTTAATTGGTGAGTGTGATTGTTGTTGCAGGGCAAGTTTTGCTGGATAATGTGGACATCAAGACGCTGCAATTGAAATGGCTGAGAGATCAGATTGGTTTGGTGAATCAAGAACCCGCACTCTTCGCAACCACCATTCTTGATAATGTTCTTTATGGCAAGCCTGATGCCACAATGGCTGAGGTTGAGACTGTGGCTTCTGCCGCCAATGCCCATAGCTTCATTGCTCTTCTTCCCAATGGCTACAACACTCAGGTAGGTTCTACATCTAGTCTTCTACTGGTATGCTAGTGATACCTGTGCTGGCTCGAACGTAATCTTTTGATTTTATGGCCTACATTTCTTGTGATCAGATCTGACCAAAATGAAATCTTACTATTTTACTTCAAGCTCACGTGCAGATTTCGTGCTTGCTATTTTAGTTACAAATCGTGTGTTAGATTTCTGCGCTTGCTATTGTAGCTTGTACAAACTTGTTGAATCCACCACTTTGTTTGGAACACAGGTGGGAGAAAGAGGACTTCAGCTCTCTGGTGGCCAGAAGCAACGTATTGCCATCGCCCGTGCAATGCTGAAGAATCCAAAGATCCTGCTCCTTGATGAGGCAACTAGTGCGCTTGATGCTGGCTCTGAGAGTATTGTTCAAGAAGCACTTGACCGCCTAATGGTTGGTAGGACAACTGTTGTGGTTGCGCACAGGCTCTCAACCATACGATGTGTTGACATGATCGCCGTGATCCAGCAAGGTCAGGTTGTTGAGACCGGTACTCATGACGAGCTCCTTGCCAAAGGAAGCTCAGGAGCTTACGCTGCTCTCATTAGATTCCAGGAGATGGCCAGCAACCGTGACTTCCGTGGCCCATCTACTCGCAAGTCCCGGTCATCCCGCTTGAGCCATTCCCTGTCCACTCAGTCACTGAGCCTCAGGTCAGGAAGCTTGAGGAACTTGAGTTACTCATACAGCACTGGTGCAGATGGCCGCATTGAGATGGTCTCCAACGCCGACAATGACCGGAAGTATCCAGCACCAAAGGGATACTTTTTCAAACTCCTTAAGCTAAATGCGCCGGAGTGGCCCTATACCATACTGGGTGCTATCGGGTCCATCCTGTCTGGCTTTATCGGCCCCACATTTGCTATTGTGATGAGCAACATGATTGAAGTGTTCTATTTCCGGGACCCCAATGCAATGGAGAGGAAGACTAGGGAGTATGTGTTCATTTACATTGGCACTGGGTTGTATGCGGTTGTCGCCTACCTTGTTCAGCATTACTTCTTCAGCATCATGGGCGAAAATCTGACCACCAGGGTGCGGAGGATGATGCTTGCCGGTATGAAGTCATAGGCTATTCTAAACCTCTGTTCTTCGCACTATTTGGCCTTATTTGATCAGAGGCCATCTTTTTTTGCAGTTATCTTGAGGAATGATGTGGGATGGTTCGATCAAGAGGAGAACAATTCAAGCCTTGTGACGGCACGCCTTGCCACCGACGCCGCGGATGTGAAGTCTGCCATTGCTGAACGGATATCAGTCATCTTGCAGAACATGACCTCTCTCCTTGTGTCCTTCGTGGTGGGCTTTATAATTGAATGGCGGGTGGCACTCCTCATTCTTGTCACCTTCCCTCTTCTCGTCCTTGCCAACTTTGCCCAGGTAAAACCAAGTACCATCACTTAGTTGCATTAACCATCATTTTATTCAACATCAGGGCTTCATTTGGTTATGGATAATCTAGGTTGAAATACGGGTTAGGAATCTTTGCTGGATTAGGAGAATTGACCTAGCTATTTTATACCAAACCAAGTGCTTTGCACAATGGACTAAGCCGCTGGGTGACACGCCATTTTCGGCTCAAGCAACCGTTGCAGCTTGCTCAATTACTACTTCGGAGACAAGAGGATGATTAAAATCCATCGGCGTGACCGCGTGTTATGGTAGGATCCGTGGCCCATGCCGCTGCCACTGCTTCCGCTGCCGCAGCTGCCATAAATTACTGTGCAAGGCATGTGCAACCCCTGGCAAGCTTGCTCCTCTGATCCCTTCTTTAATTCTGGCAAGATGCTCCCCCCTCCCTAGCCTATCTGCAAGTGCCCGTTTTACGTATAGAACTCGCGTAGAATCACTCTTAGAAAGCTCCGGACCACGCTAAGGTCCCGCGCTATCGATCACAAATGCTTCTTCAAATGCGGATGGATGGATGGCTGGCTGGTTATGCTTTTGTTTTGGTTTTGATAACAAGCATGGCCCGTCATCTCTCCTGAAGTCCTGTGTTGCTCATTAGCTGCCATGGGTGGGGTTCTTCTCGCCCGTGGTCCTGTTGTGTTGTTCGCGACACCGTCTGTTACACGGCCGCCTTGTGCACGGGAATCTGGGGCTTTGCTCCAAGGGGGAGCACTGGCTTTACAATCTGCAGTGCCGCACATGGCGATCTTGCAGGCTCTGCCGCCGTGTCGTGTTGCCGTGATCGCAGAGTGTCCGCGAGGACAGTGTCGCCCCAGAATGCCATGCCAGCCTTTTGTTTTCGCGCTGAAGTGCAGAGCCGTACAGGAGGAGGCGGCAGCAGCAGCAGCAGCGTCCTCATGATTCCTTGCTTGCAATAATTTCTTGCAGTGATTCGTAAAGATTGCGCGATGTATGCTGACCCTTGGCGTGCATGCCCTCACACGATTTAGACTCTTATTAAACTCTAATACTAAGTTTCCAACAACCTCTTAAGATGGACTGAAGATATCAATCGTACCCATCTTGTTACATATTGTAGCATATTCGCTAGGACATAACTCTTTAGTGAGACAATCAACTGTTCACCAAATTTGCCATACTCAAGCTTTAGCACCCCACCATCGAGATTCTAGCTTTAGCCTCATGCCATCAAGTTTCTCCTTAATGAAGAACCTATCAATCTTAACATGCTTGGTATGATCACAAATAATAAACCCTTCACCCACATCAGTTTACTCACACTCAACGCCATTGCCCTGTACTTTGCCTTTGCAGTAGACCGAGCCACAATCTCTTACTTCTTGCCCCTCCATGACACAAGGTTACATCCCATAAAGATGTAATATCTAGAGGTAGATCTCCTGCCATCCACATTTCTGGCCTAATCAGCATTGCAATACCCTTTGTTAGCTTTGCCCAGGAACACACGCACGCACGCGAACGCGAGGTAGAGGAAGCACAGTAGTTTTTTCGGCGACGAACGCCGCAGCGACAAACTCGCCTGTATCTTTGCTACCTTATTCACTGGACTTTGCAAATTAGCACTAAAGGAGTACAGGGCTACTTATAAGCCAGGGACGTGCCATGGAGCTAACCTCCACGCCTGGCTACCGCGCCATGACCCGCAGGACTCGCTCAGCAACGTCATGAGCCTCTCGCTCATCCGGACAACCCGGCTTTCCCGTGCCAATCGGCGCCACGCACACTTCTCCTAACAGCTCTAAGACGCGATCAAACTTAGCACCTAACTCCCTGACTTACCGGACTCATACTCGATCCAACTCACACCGATCGAATACACGACGCGACGCACATGACGCAACACACTGACGCACACGCCATGGACACAACCGAGGCGTGGTTTATTCCAACACCCTTCCACATTCAAGTGTTGATTCTTCTTGAACCAAAGGCCTTTTCCAGGGCTATTCTTCAAATACCGCAGGATTCGATAGATAGCATCTATGTGTCCTATTCTGGTATCATGCATGTATCAACTCACTACACCCACTTCATATGAAATATCAGGTCTTTTACGGCACAAATAAATGAGTCGTCCAACAAGCCTTTGGTAAGCCTCTCTCTTAATCGGATCTCCCGACTCAGCGCAAAGCTTGTGATTTATATCAATAGGCAATGCAATAGGTCGACACATAAGTATACCTGTTTTCGCCAATAGATCCAGGACATACTTTCTCTCGGAGAGAATTATACCCTTTGAAGAATGGTCAATCTCGATCCTATGAAAGTAACGAAGATTTCCATGATCTTTCACCTCAAACGTCTCTCCTAGTCTAAATTAGTAAACACTATGTCTAAATTACTATGACCTATTTACTTCATAATACAAATTATATTAATCACGACTAAATAAATAACACTAATTGACTAGGATTACGGGAATAACGTCGAAAGCATACAATAAAAAAATTACCTGCCTTTCGGGAGAAGCAATTAGCACTGCCAATTTTGAGCTATGCACTGCCTTCTCGAAGTAATGAGCTACACATTCAATATTGAGCGACGAGCACGACAATGAGCTTCTGCGATGAGCGACTGAGATGAGCAACGACGAACTACGAGATGTTCGTATTTATAGCCGAGCGAAAAGTGAACCCGGTGCGTTCACCCCGTACATTGAGGACCCTTTGTCACGAGCAATGCTTTAGGTGAGGGGGTGACATGATAACATTGATAAATGTGCAAATGAGGGAGCGGGCGATGGGGATGATACGGACATAATGACATTAATGCGAACGAGAGAGCGCACGAGGGGGCATGACACACAAAGTGGCAATTGTACGAACCAGATAGCAGGAAAAAAAGATAGCACGATTGGCCGACACATGCAACTTCAAAAGATGTCTGAGCATCGTTAAATTCATGATTAAATTAACCCGAATAAACGTAGCAAATTTAGACCACATAAAATTTCCAAAAAATTATACAATAACTATGACTGTCAGAACGCTTCACATAAAATTTTGTAATTTTTGGAGCTTGTTTGCTATATGTAAAAACTCGTAAAATATCAAAATTCTATGAATTTTTTAGCAACACTCACAACGGATAAAATTACCCAAAAATTACATTGTGAGATACGTTGTGTCGGGAGGCTATACATAGATTTTCGTAATTTTTTGAGCTCATTTGATATATTTAAAAATTCAAACAAATACTAAACGTAAAAAAATTAGGACATGTGATTAAGCTGGCTAATCACCAGCGCCCCCCTCACCAGACGGCAGGCCTACCTGTTATCCCCCACCGAGCGGCAGGTTGCCTGCGGTCTACTGGTGGGGCGGTAGGCGTCTGCCGTCGGCGGCCTCGCCACGTGTTGCCTCATCGGTGCTGCCGCTCGCCCACCGGACGACAGAAGTGTCATTTTTGCAAATACGGTGAGCATACGGCTACTTTTATAAATACGGTGCGTAACAGTGCCAAATCCGGCTTTATCTCGAATAATTTGTGTGTTGTCCTGAGAGACCCTATACCATTTATTTATAGTGCTTTAGTTATAATCCGACTCTAGTGTGACTCAACTCATAGACGATTTGAATTAAGATTAAACTCTAATACTAACCTCCAACAGGCTGCAACTCTTGGGAGCCGAAATGCAGTGTTGAATAGTGAGATGTATCACGCATCGCTAGTAACTCATTGCAATCTGCTGCTTGTGTATTCTACTGTACCGTTATACGATGACTACTTGATGTGGGAGCTCAGTGAACGACGATGATGACTGATACTCTTATGCTTTGTGTGTTTGGCAGCAACTGTCCATGAAAGGCTTCGCCGGTGACACCGCCAAGGCCCACGCCAAGACGAGCATGATCGCCGGGGAGGGCGTCAGCAACATCCGCACCGTGGCGGCCTTCAACGCGCAGGACAAGATCCTGTCCCTCTTCTGCAGCGAGCTGCGCGTCCCGCAGAGGCACAGCCTGCACCGGAGCCAGATATCGGGCGCTCTCTACGGCCTGTCGCAGCTCTCTCTGTACGCCTCCGAGGCGCTCATCCTCTGGTACGGCGCGCACCTCGTCCGCCACCACGTGTCCACCTTCTCCAAGGTTATCAAGGTCTTCGTCGTGCTCGTCATCACGGCCAACTCTGTCGCCGAGACCGTCAGCCTCGCCCCGGAGATTGTCCGAGGCGGCGAGTCCATCCGCTCGGTCTTTGCCATCCTCAACAACAGGACGCGCATTGACCCGGATGAGCCGGACACTGAGCAAGTGGAGTCAATCCGCGGCGAGATCGAGTTCCGCCACATCGACTTCGCCTACCCGTCGCGCCCCGACGTGATGATATTCAAAGACTTCAGCCTAAGGATCCGAGCTGGCCAGAGCCAGGCCCTCGTAGGGGCGAGCGGTTCAGGGAAGAGCACTGTCATCGCTCTCATCGAGCGTTTCTACGACCCCATCGCTGGGAAGGTCATGATCGACGGCAAGGACATCCGGCGGTTCAACCTGAAGTCTCTGCGTCTCAAGATCGGCCTGGTGCAGCAGGAGCCCGTCCTGTTCGCCACCAGCATCCTGGAGAACATCGCCTACGGCAAGGACGGCGCGACTGAGCTGGAGGTCATAGAGGCGGCCAAGGTGGCCAACGTGCACGGCTTCGTCAGTGCGCTCCCCGACGGCTACAAGACCCCCGTTGGCGAGCGCGGGGTGCAGCTCTCCGGGGGCCAGAAGCAGCGCATCGCGATCGCCCGTGCGGTGCTCAAAGACCCCGCCGTGCTCCTGCTGGATGAGGCGACGAGCGCCCTGGACGCCGAGTCCGAGTGCGTGCTCCAGGAGGCGCTGGAGCGCATCATGAAGGGCCGGACGGCCGTGCTGGTCGCGCACAGGCTGTCGACAATCCGGGGCGTGGACTCGATCGCCGTGGTGCAGGACGGGCGCGTGGTGGAGCAGGGCAGCCATGGCGAGCTCATGTCGCGGCCCGATGGCGCCTACTCGCGGCTGCTGCAGCTGCAGCTACACCATGGTTGATTTGGTTAGCGTCTAGCTCCGGCGTGGCGGGTGTAGATACAGGGTAGGGCGGGGCGAGGCGAGGCGCGCGTTGTGACGCTCCGGTGAGCAACAGAGATTTGCTGCACGGTGTGCATGGTTGGTGTGGGCCGGAACAAGTGTTTTGTTTTGTGACCGATCGGGATTATGCCGAAATCGATGTTATATCGTGTTGCACTCCCACATCCCAAGTGAAATGCTGTTCTCTTTGGTATCTGCTTCCTCCATCCGTCGCCGCCATGGCCGTACCAGGGAGCGGCGGCGAGACGGGAGTCACGGGACGGCGGCAGCAGCACGAGTCAAGTTGGGCTCGTAGTTCGGACTTCGGACGTGTGGCGACTGCTGAGAGGCTTGTATATCCTCGAGAGTTTGGCTGCCACCAAGAATTGGAATCAACAATTCCAAGCAAATCCCAAGAAGAAAGATGCAACTAAAACAATTCTTTGCCTGCACCCGTCATTTGATTGTAACCAAAGCATCAACCGCATCCTCTACCCCTCCCGATCTCTCTGGCTGCCACTCGTCGCCACGGTTCAACTCCGAGCACTCACTGCCACCGCCTGGCTCCCGTCCCGTCCCGTCCCGTCGCCTTTCCCCTCCCCCCGACCACCACGGTCGTTGCTTGACTCCAGCGTCGCCCCACAACCACTCTCCTCCCTCACCGCCTCATCTCTAAGCAACTCCGCCCAGCTCTGTGAGAAAAGGAGCCGTGGGGCTTGCCGTCAATCCCATCCGAAGTGGTCGGCCATCTCGTGAAGGAATCCGTCGTCTCCAAGGGTTTTGTGGCCGGCGTCTCCTCGGAGGAAGTTGTGGGCTCCGACGAGTCTACGATCCTGTAGATGTAGGTTTTTGCTTCAGCTTCTACTTTTTGTAGATTTCCCTTTTTGTTTCTTCTTCGTTTTACCGATTTCTATTGTTCTTGGTTCCTCTTCGTTGTGACGCTTGTTCACTTTCAATTCCAAATGGCACCCAAACAGAAAAAATGAAATTGAAATCAACTAAAATCATTTTCAAATTCTACTAGAATAGGATTTAGAATCCAATTGAATAAATCAAATCCAATTCCAGGGAGCCAAACAAAATGTAAGATTGCTATTGTACCACAGAGCATTCTTATTAATCAATAAAAAAACCCTGCTTCTCTCTTAAAAAACCTAGGTTCAGTTGTGTGTGTGTCGAATCTTATTTAATCCACGTCGACGTGAGAAATAAAATATTTACGCAACGCTGCAGAAGCTCCAAGACTAATGTGCACAAATGATGCATGCTGCACACATTTGAAGACACTGGAAAGACATTTTATTGGTGATTTTGTGTCCAGAAGTTCATGTGCCTAGGGCAATACTACTGCACAAACGGTTTCGGATAATGGTGAACGTGCGCTAGCTGGCACTCCCCCTTATTTAATTTCAAACTTTTAATATGAGAGGAAACGCTTTCAATTTATGCTTTTTATGAACTTTCAAATTGGACAGCACTTTCGATTCCAGATTTTTTTTACTTTTAAAAATAGGACTGAACACTTTTAATTTGGGTCTTCGAATTCGGGTTTCTAAACTTAAAAAAAAAGCAATGCACACTTTCAATTGGGGGAGTTTGTTAACATTCCAATTGGGGTTAAACCATGGGATTTTGAGAAACTACAACCAATTTGAACTTTCAATCCAAAAAATATTTTTCAACTGAAAACAAAAATGCCAAAAAAAAAAGAGTTCAAATGATGTATATAAGTGAGGGGGGGGGGGGCATATTTGCATGTATATTTCTCACCTATGCCATTATGAAGCTTTCTTTTGTCTCAATCATGGACATTTTGAAAACTTGCTCTTTTCTTTTGATCCATGAGCAAAATGGCATTTTTGAGTTATTCTTGATGAGGATTGGAGCGTTTGCAGGGTTAGGTCTATTTCACATCTTGCCAACATGGTCATGTTCTAATTCCACATCAAAATGGACCATCATGGCTTTTTGCAACTTCTTTCCCAATGCCTTCTAAGATAAACTCAAAATTTTGTCTTTTGAGTGACTGTCAATATATTCATCATGAGGAAGATTGTGACACCATGTAGAGATCACCTCATGGCTTGTGATGTATATATGACAATCATTGTGCTTGTTCGTGGAGTTTGTGCATTATCGAAGTTGCAGTTTTGCATTTTTTTCTTAAAAAAATCAAACTCTAACCTGTTTGTAGGTGCGGTCAAACCGCTGTGCTTGAGAGGTGCAAAGTGAGGTTGGACTGATGTATTTGTTTTCATGGTGAAATTTGTCTAAGGCGGTCTGACCAACATTGGATATGTGGTCAGACCGGATTTGGGGTGGTTAGACTGAATTTTAGTAGCTAGTAGCCTTTTAACAGAGAAGGGTTTTATGTGCAGGGTTGCTTGGAGTCAATTACGGTCAATGATGGATGGACCATAACTTGGTTAGGAGAAAAGGTCCAGAATGATCAAAGAGGTCATGTGAGATGGTTTGGTTCAAGCAAAGCACAAAACGAACACGGAAGGCCAAGTTGGTGATGGGCCTTACAAGGCAAGGAGGTGCAAGTGACGTTCAAATGACCTGGGTCCATTATAAGTCAGGATGATTTGGTGGTATCCAATCGCATGAGACTTGGCAATAGGTTTTTGGGACCATGAGAATTTATTTGGAGCATGAGGGTTGCTTGAAGATGAACAAGATCCAAGGAGTCCGGTAGAGGAGTATCTTTCGAAGATCATAATCGAAACACTTAGGAAAGTTGGTTTAGGTCAAGGAGAAACAGATTAGATCGTGGAGGACAAATGTTGTGATTGGAAATGGATCTAGGCTTATATGCTTTGAAAAACATGCATAAGTTGTATGTATGAGTGAAAAGCCCAGTGTATGTTGGGTTAATGAGTTTCTCCAAGTGCAAGTGGATGATATCCACCAAAAGTTCAGATCTAGGGTTAAGGGAAATAGGGGGAGGTGAAGCCTCCTCTATATAAGGACATGAGAAGATTAGGTCTAAGTGGGTTTCTCGTCACTTTTGCTCAAAATTAGGTGAGAGAGCTCAAAATTTGTGAGAGATCCTTCCCTTGTGGCTTTGTCCTCCGATGGAGTGGCTGACATAATTTATCTCCTAGTGAAATACATCAAGTTCTTGTTTGCATATGTGTTCATCTTGTGTTTGATGTGTTTTCTCTTGAGTTGAGTGTTTCTTTGTCCTTCTCCTTTTGTGATCTTGCGGAGCTCCAAAGATGTGTAAGTGATATGATAGACTCACAGAGGTCAAATCCAATCTATCTAGGTGCTCCTAAGGCAAGTTCTTAAATTTTGTCCGATTCTTGACTTGGAAGGCTGAGATTTGGGGTTTAGTTGTTGCTAGGGTTTTGGCTGTGATTTCCTTTATCCTTATGCTTGCTATGACTTGTGGGAGTTGATTCAAGGTCATATTAACCATCCCTTACACACAAGAAAGCACTGATCTTAGATTTGGTGTTTGGCTCGTTTTTTTGTGCAACTTTCCAAGTTTTGGATATAGGTTGGAACTTTTGTAAGAATATATCAGTTTGTTGTTTGGCATAGGTTCCTAAGTTCCTAGGGAAGTTTTGTTTCAGATTTCATCAAGTTTGAACGTGTGGTTTGAAAGTTGGACCAATTTGGGTTTCCAAAATCGCGTTGTCTTTTGTTCTAGTTGCAAGCAACGGTCAAACTGCTACTATGTTGTGGTTAGATTGACTAGCAGTCAGACTAGCCAATTAATGATGGCCAGACTGACCCTTGAAGAATTTTTGAGTTTGTTCGCTATGAGTTTTTTTCGCTGCGTGTGTTCATAAAACTTGATCTTCTTAGCATTCCATAGCTACCAAAGTGATCAAATTTTGGTATACTTGGAGGTAAAAATTGATCTACCATTCACTCCCCCTTCCATAATCGCCCACTGATCATACATTTTGTGCATCCCAAGTAGACCGAGAAGACGCGAGGAAACTCAATAGTGTGCAAAGATGCATTTTTTATATTTAATTTAAAACTACAAAACTCATATCATTCTACTCAAATAATTCTTTTCTTATGAGCAACTACTTAATGGAATATCTATACTAGTTGTGCAATTACATAGGCAACCGTGTTGTTCATATCTAATAATAGCTTGAACCGGTTGTCTACTGATTGGACCATACATGTCTGCATTTTCCCTAAGGAATAAGTCTACTTTAACCCCCTGAACTCGTAAGATTGTCTAACTTTCAACCTGAAAGTGCAAAAGTGGATGTTTCACCCCCCTCAACTATCAATACCATTTATTTTACCCTCTCTAGACTGATTGAAGGCAATTTTACGCTAAGGTGGAACCTACTTGGTGCCAATGTGGAAATGATTTTGAAATATATAAGCTTCTTTGGGTGACATGGTAGCCTTGTCAGTGCGATCACCATGGTGGGCCCACCAATTAGCCTCCTCCCTTATTCCCTTCCTTACCTCTTTCACTCCCGACCGACATCTCTCTCTCCCGATTGACGGCGGTGAGGTCAGGTCTGGCGATGGTGAGGTCGTGTCCGATAGAGGTGGAGAGGTTAGGTCTGATGGCGATGAGCGGTGGTGGCAAGAAAGAGGGCCAAATCGATCGCTGCCGGTCATGAGGAAGAAGGCGTATGGAGTCGGCGGTCGGATAAAAGGAAGAAGACCAGATCCACCACCTTAGTAGTCGGCCACTAGATCCAATGGTGGCCACCTCCTCCTCCAACGACGATAGGGCCAGATCTAGGCACAACAGGCGTGGGTTTGGATGTGCCGGTGACGGTCCGAGCTGGCGACGAAGATGAGGTACAGAGCCGGCAACCCCCTCTCCTCCACAGTCGGTGCCCTTCCGTCGCCTCCTCCACCGCTGGTGGGCCTAGATCTGGGCATAGTAGGTTTGGATTAGGCCACGCCGGTGACGAGGAGGACGGTTAAAGCATACGACAAAGGCAACAATGGAGCCAGCGGCCTCCTCTCCTCCACTGCCGGTGCACTGGAGAGAGGAAGAAGAACGAGGAAGGAGATGGGGCATGGTCGTAGGGGCAGGAGCAGGGAAGGGAAAGGCAAGGGCCATGGAGGAAAAAGAAGATGGGTAGGTAGAGGCAGGAAGAAGGTATGGAAGGTATGGGTTTTGTTGATCCATCCTCATCGTTATCGAGCTGCTTTCATGGCCGCCTCTTGCTTGAAAGGAAATGGGGGAGGGAGAGAGAGTGGAGAAGGGAGATAGAGAAAGAGGGAGGAGGTGATTTGGCTAATGACGTGATGAAATTTGGTGACATGGATACTAACGTAGATGCTATGTCAACGAAACCGGTGTGATTTTAATCTTTGAGGGTAAAGTAAATGATATTAAGAGTTCGATAGTGTCAAACATCAGGTTTTGTAATTGGGGGTTGGTTTTTTAGACTTTCGTAAGTGTTTAAAGGAGTAAAGTAGACTTATTCCTTTCTCTAAACGCTTTCAAACCACAATCCAGTTGTTCCTTAAAAGAATCATAAGCATAAACAATGGTCAGCGAAGAAATAGATAAGAACTCCTTAAAAAAGTACTATTCCGGGATCGCCCCCTTGACCAGGGCCAGGGACAGAGGCCCAACATAGACACTGCTCCTCTGTACGTCAAGAACTAACAACCACCAGATAACACAAGCCACAAACAACGGTCAACCATTCACGTCCGTACGTAACATTACATGCATTGTCATGCATGGTCGTTCTCCCCTCTTATAAATTGTGTGTTTGCCTCCCATTCCACAGCAAGCTTGCGGCCAAGATGGCACAGAAGTTTCTCCTCGGGGGCCTGTCGGCAATCCTCGTCGTCGCGGTCGTTGTCGGTGTGGTCGCCACCGTGACCCGCTCCGGCAACAAAGCCGGCGACAACTTCACCGTCCCGGGGGAGGCCTCCCTAGCCACCTCCGGCAAGTCGGTCAAGTCCCTGTGCGCGCCCACGCTGTACAAGGAGTCGTGCGAGAAGACGCTCACCACGGCCGCCAATGGCACTGAGAACCCCCGCGAGGTGTTCCAGGCCGTCGCCAAGGTGGCTCTCGAGTCGGTCAAGTCGGCCGTCGAGCGGTCCCGCTCCATCGGCGACGCCAAGTCGAGCGACCCCATGACGGAGAGCGCGCGCGAGGACTGCAAGAAGCTTCTCGAGGACTCGGTCGACGACCTCAGGGGCATGGTCGAGATGGCCGGCGGCGACGTCAAGGCGCTCTTCAGCCGCTCCGACGACCTCGAGCACTGGCTCACCGGCGTCATGACCTTCATAGACACCTGCGCCGACGGCTTCACCGACGAGAAGCTCAAGGCCGACATGCAACACGTGCTGCGCAACGCCACCGAGCTCAGCAGCAATGCGCTCGCCATCACCAACAGCCTCGGCGCCATCTTCAAGAAGCTCGACCTCGACATGTTCAAGACCGACTCGCGCCGCCGCCTCTTGGCCAGCCAGGACGAGCAGGGCTTCCCCGCGTGGATGAAGGCGCCGGAGAGGAAGTTGCTTGCCTCCGGCGACCGCAACCGGCCGCAGCCGAACGCGGTGGTGGCCAAGGACGGCAGCGGCAACTTCAAGTCCATCCAGGAGGCCGTAAACGCCATGCCCAAGGGCCACCAGGGCCGGTACGTCATCTACGTGAAGGCCGGCCTCTACGACGAGATCGTCATGGTCCCCAAGGACAAGGTCAACATCTTCATGTACGGCGACGGGCCCAAGCGCAGCCGTGTCACCGGCCGCAAGAGCTTCGCCGACGGCATCACCACCATGAAGACCGCTACCTTCTGTGAGCCCTAGCTAGCTAGCCAGTCTTCACTGCAAGGAACTCCTATGCGTAAGTGCGCACGTACGATCGGGCAATGCATATAACAAGCAACTGTACGTTTCTGTTGCAGCCATCGAGGCGTCCGGGTTCATCTGCAAGAACATGGGCTTCCACAACACGGCCGGCGCGGAGAGGCATCAGGCGGTGGCGCTCCGCGTGCAGGGCGACCTCGCGGCGTTCTACAACTGCCGATTCGACGCGTTCCAGGACACGCTGTACGTGCACGCCCGGCGGCAGTTCTTCCGCAACTGCGTCATCTCCGGCACCATCGACTTCATCTTCGGCAACTCGGCCGCCGTTTTCCAGAACTGCCTCATCATCACGCGGCGCCCCATGGACAACCAGCAGAACTCGGTGACGGCGCACGGCCGCACCGACCCCAACATGAAGTCCGGGCTCGTCATCCAGAACTGCCGTCTTGTGCCGGACCAGCGCCTCTTCCCCGACCGATTCAAGATCCCCTCCTACCTCGGCCGGCCGTGGAAGGAGTTCTCGCGCCTCGTCATCATGGAGAGCACCATCGCGGACTTCATCCGCCCCGAGGGCTACATGCCGTGGAACGGCGACTTCGGGCTCAAGACGCTCTACTACGCCGAGTACGGCAACCGCGGCCCTGGCGCCGGCACCAGCAAGAGGGTCAACTGGCCAGGGTTCCGCGTCATCGGCCGGAAGGAGGCCGAGCAGTTCACCGCCGGGCCGTTCGTCGACGGCGCGACGTGGCTCAAGTTCACCGGCACGCCGCACTACCTCGGGTTCAAGGTGTGAGGCGCATGACACGCGAGATCGAACATGGCGTGCGGGCTGCACACGAGACCGAGGTGACATGCAAGTGTATGTGTGTACCAATGTAATGACCGACACGTGCAAGACACTTAAAAAATGTGAGGTGCGGTGCGTTCTGGGGGAGCGTAACGTTTGTGCTTTTACCACTTTAATTTTTTTTGTTTTCTTTTTGGTGTTTCTGGAGTTTTCTTTTGGGGGATTTGTTCTGTAAAAGGAATGAGTTTTGCAAAAATGATTGTTGTGACATTGATTAATCGAAACTGTACTGTTCAAATGCACATAGACTGTGTTATTAATTGATTAACGATTCTATAGCTCTTTCCCGGTACAAAAATGGAGTATAGTAGCATCAAATTTGCCCACAGCTCCTTTTGTTTCCGTTGATATGCTTTCTCTACGCGGGGGGTACGAACAAGGATTCTCAAGCAAAAGCGGAGGACTTACCGCCACGTTGCTGCACATTTTAACTTTTGGGGGAAATTAAAGCATGACAGCACCGAGATCGAGCCGGTAATCTTCATGCATTCGCTTGTTTTGAGTGAAAAAACTTCCAAAGCAAGCATTTACGCCTCACCTAATAATCATGCATTCCGGCATTCAAAGCATTTCCAATGAAAGACATAGCAAAGCAATGTCTATATCTTTCACATCATTTAAAAATTATTGTAGACACAACTCTTTTGATGGATAGTGTCTATCCTTAAACTCAAGCAATAAATTCACCCACCTCTCCCTCTCTCGTTCTCTCTCTCACCCTCTCCCTCACCGGCGTCAGTCGGATCCGAGCTCCCTCTCCATCTCTCTCACCGGCGCCGGCTGGATCCGACTTCTGAGCCCCCCTCTTCCTCTCCCTCATTGGCGCCCGTCAGATCCGAGAGCTCCTCTCCCACTCCTTCACCGGTGCCGGCCGGATTCAAGCCCCCTCTCCCTCACCGGTGCTGGTCGGACCCAAGCTCCTCTCTTCCTCTTCCTCATTGGTGCTAGTCAGATCCAACCCCGCTCTCCCTCACCGGTTTCGGGAGTGGTGCTACGGGGGCACACCAATTGCAGTGAGGCGGCAGTTTGCAGCAATAGGTGAATGCATTGTCTTTGTTTAGGTGGCGGGGAGGAAGGAAAAAATGTCGGCCACGACACCTTGTCTCCCTCACCGACGAGCATGGCTGAACGACGAGCGTGCGGGCCGTGAGATTTTGTGCTTAAGAACTTGATGTTTCGGCGGCTCGGTCATGCAGTGGCGATGCGGCGGGCATGACGGGCGATGACAAGCAACAAGCTTCGGCGTCGGGTGGAGCAGCCTGATGGCGCGATGGGCCAGAGTGAAGCAGATAAGAGTGTTAATGCTGCGAGGCTCACGAATTGTGTGTCCACTGAGTATCTTGTATGTGACATTACTTCCATCTCTCTGTCTTTTTTGATTCTCTCTTCACCTTAACAAAAATTCTAGTTGGCATGCTAATTAACAAAATTCTAGTTGGCATGCTAATTAATACTATGGACATTATTGACTAGGACCCATTGGGAGCGTTCTAACGTGTGACACCGACCGAATGCAGGAAAATTACAAATCGCAATGAACTCAAGTAGAAGTCTCAGCCATCTCACACAACACGTGTCACTTCTCAGCCATCTTACAAAAGGATCCCCTCCTCCTCCTCCTCCTCCTCCTCCCTGTGTGGTCGCTTGCTCTCTACTTTCCTTCACTTGCCAGCGTCTCCAAAACCTCAACCAGTTCTGGTCACACACTCGCCTAAGAAGATGAGATCAATCCAGAGGCAGGAGTCCTTTGACAACGTCGATTTCTGCCTCTCGGATGACTTTCTGGAGGCACCTACCCTCAGCAGCAAGGAAATTGAACGTGATAGGGTATGATCAGTTGTATGCTAAATTTTAGTATGTACGTATAGTTTCTATTTGTTGAACCATGTCGCTTTTCGCGCCTTTTTTTCAAACAAGTTTTCATGCCTTTCCTATGTCTGAATCTAAAAAACTTGAACTATAATTTTCTGCACTCTTGTGTTCGTTCAGTTCTGATACAGCGGCACGTAGGTCATATTTGAGGCAGGTCAGATTTGGGTCATGGACTCATGGTATCGGAAAATTTTTATTATGCAACAATTGTATAAACGATTTGTGTAACAAATTAATAAGGAAGCAACATGTGAAACAAAACACTGTAGCAGTACTGCATTAGCTATTAAAATTTTTTTTTCGTACAACTGAGCGCTATAACATGTATTAAAAACTAATTTTTCGTACAATCTACAATATTGTTACAATGTTACTGTGCCACGTGTCGCTTTCCAATTTGCTCGTGACACAAACCGTGTTGCACCACCGTTGCACAATAAAATTTCTCTATGGTATCATGCATGCATAGATCATTATGCGAAAGAAAATCTTACAAGACCTCATCATTTTTGGACTCAAATCGATCGAGAGCTCCGGATCAAGAAACTAATTAGGCTAGGCACGCCGTAGCGTGGCGCCTGCTTGGTGCGAAGAATGAATAATAAGAGAAACCTTCCTCTCTCAAATCTCTCTCAAATCATCATACGAACCTGCTGCGGTATCAGCATCGCCCGTCTGCTCGATCACTTGCTCTGTTCTTGCGAGAATTTCTCAGGCTTCGTTCGTGTGGATCGCAAGCAGATGCGACGCATGAACGTAGGAAGCTGGCGTTTCCTTTGTGACCGGTGCAAATCAGATGCAAGAGCGTCATGCGTGCCTGACCTCGTCTTGACCCTCCCTCGGCGTACGTGTGGCATGCATGCATGCATGCCTGTCCTGCGCCTTCCGTCCGGACGTGGCCTCGCTTTGGGCCTTCTTTGGGCTTCGGTTCTCGGCTGCTTTGCCGAAGCCACCACCGCGTCTTGCCAAATTTCTGACAGATCGATGTGCAGGTTGTCGCTTGTGCAGCACAGTCGCAGTCAAACAGCCTGCATAGTGCATAGATAGGCAGAGCCCCGTTGGAAACTTATGGGCCGGCCCACTGTGCAAAGACGAAGCTAAGCAAACGGTTTGGTCTTGACCCAAGCCATATACCCGCGGTCCTAGCCCACATATATTCGTTTGGTTTCATTTTTCTGGTGCCATCTCAAAGCATATAAACTGCATTTTATCC